>CM021107.1:407684467-408236888 GCA_007115665.2 Sequoiadendron giganteum
GGCCCAACTCCCTAATGCATTGGGATATTTAAAATGTTCATTTCAAGCTTATATTAAAACCTTTTGCATGAGGTCAAGAGAAACAAACATTTCAAAATCACACAGGCCCACATATAAATCCACATGGCACCACATCATTTGCTTTTATTGATCTAAGCTTCACTTGGGCCTCATTTGTCCAATCTATAGATTCGTTGAAGCAACTCACATTAGCCTAGGTGTCTTTTGTAGACCATATTGTCACTTTGAATCACATCGACAATTAAATGTATCCATAAGGATAGAAGCAAAAATATATAATCAAATGAGCCCCTCCAAATAACTTGGAATGCATAGTTCTCCCCCCAAGAACTGTACTGATATAATATGCAATTATCAAAACTTTGTTTTTCATTTGATAGAGGGTCATAACTAAACTATCCAAGATACAAGTCCAATCCAAAGAACATGGAGCAAACATTAAAAGGTTATTCAAGCCATCTTGAGCATCCCCACAATATTGAAACCTTTTCCTAATGAGCAAATTTTGTGGTGCCATTCACTTGCAAACAGTGCTCCCTGGGGACATGTCCCCTACTCTAGTACCCATGTCCTAGTACCTAAAATGTTTTGGGGACTCAAGGACACCTTGGAAATGTCCCCCCACCTCTCCCCCACTCTACATCCCCAATCGCTACCAAAAACGGGGGACGCCCTAGAAACTTTGCAAAAATTGAAGGGGATGTCAAGGGACAACTAGCCCTCCCCTATGACCTAGGCAAATTTAAGTTGCTTTAAAAAAACATTTTTAATTTTTTTTTTTAAAAAGGGATGGATGAGCCCACAAAGAACTCCCCCCCATCCCTTTAAATACAACCAAAAAGAAAAAACATTCTCATTTTTATATTTGCAAACTTGAGGTGAGAGCAACACGTGGAAAGGGTGAGAATAGTAGTTGAAAGAGGAGACTAGAACATCAAATCTTCTCCATTAGAGGTAAGTTCTTCATACATTTTTTTTTCAATTTGTTTTGCATGTTTTCAAGTTTTTTTTACTTTTTTTACCGCATAGGAAGGGCATTGTGAGTTTTTTTTTTTTGAACTTGCAGCTCTCTTTTCAATTCTTAACCAAAAAATTCATGAGCAACAATGAGAGTACTAGTAATGATAATGAGGAGTTTCAGGTTCAAATGCATTGAAGTCAAAGAAGTAGACCTAGAAGTAGAACTCATAGAAATATGACAACCACTAGGGTTTCTTTGGGGAGTGGGAGTGTATCAAGGCCAGCAACTTCAAACCCATTTGAATGTCCTTGTGAAGTCCTCAAAAATTATGCAAAAGGCCTATTTAACCCCAAGAAACCTCTATTACAATTTGCAGCACCAGTTAATAAGGATGAGAAAAAAATTCAAGGGGAAGTAGAGAATGGCTTTGCCATTTGTGCAAAAAACGATATAGAGGCAACTATACGAGAGTTAAATGTCATCTTTTGTGGATAGGTGGTAAAGGGGTGAAAGGTTGTGAAACAATAACTCCAATTGCGAAGAATGAAGGAACTAGATTTGCTGGTTGAAAATTTTGTATATTTGGGAAAGCATACAAAATTGTGGTTTCAACCATAGCACGTGAAATGAAACTCTCCTAATTAAGGGAAAGCTCCCCCTTTAACTAAACAAAACTAATATGGGTAGGACAGCAATTGTTCCTCTTATTTCAAGAAAGATTATATTATTTTCTTTTTGCAGAAAAGCAATAGCAAACATTAAGAAAACTTATTATAGTAGCTATGCAGTGAAACCAAGAAAGAGGAAATAAAGTTTCTTGAAAGCACAAAGACTTTCGTCACTTCCTCCGGGACGGGAAAACAACCAACAAGCGCAAAGTCTTGAAGACCTGAAATCCTATCTACCATTTTTAGAATGATTACCTAATGATAATATACAGCATAAAACAGCACAAAGTCTACAACTATGATGTACCTATTAACTACTCTAAATGAGAACTACCGCGAGCACAAAGTCTTGCAATTCTCAATTTCTAAATACTAGCTACAAATTCAATTTTCAACATTTACAGCACAAAGTCTGCAGACATTTCAATTGAATCTCTCTTCAGCAATATTCCACAATCTCCAAGTAGTCACAAAGTAATGCTCCAAAATGACACAAGAACACAAAGGATGCAAAGTAGGGCTTCAACACAAAGTCTGAAATTCCAACTCTTTGATATTACTTGAAAAATCACAACTTATAACTATATAGCTCAAAGTCTTTATGAGTACAAAATTCTGTAGAAATTTTTTGCTTGTTAAAAAGATAAGATTACAATAGACCCCCTCAAGTATTTATAGGAGAGAGGCCTTGAGAAAAAGGTGGGAGGATCTCAACAAACTTGAGAAAATCTATCAACCACTAACTAACTACAATTGACTTATTCAAAATTACAATCCAAATTGTGATTTGTCTTGTAAGGATTTACATGTAATTACATTTTCCAAATCTGTAAGAAAAAAACACTTGCAGTTGCAAAACTTGTTTTTACATATATTTTGTCGAAAGTAAAATACATAAAACAACATAATTTTCTTCATTTTGTCTCATTCCTAGCTTTGAAAGATAGAAACTTGCTGATAATTCCCTGCAACTCATCAGGATCATGGCCAAGTGTATTTCTAGCAATGGCAACGGTCTTTATGATAACATCATAGTATCTGACTGTAGCCTCTCTATGTTCTTCGAAAGCAGCTTGCATCTTGTCGAAGATCATCCAGTGGTTGACAAACTTATGGATTGTATCCATAGAAAATTGATCTGAATCTAGCTCCTAGTGAAGATTTGCAGTAATTTGAGAAACTACATCACTGGCTGCAAGCAATTCCCCTTCATGACTTAAAACTTTGCAAGGGATTTTCTCAAAGTTTGAAAGTATGTCATGCTCAACTTCAGCACTCATCTCAAGGGTAGCCTGGACACCTTTGATAAGATCTTGAAAAACTAATGACTTGTTTGTCATAAGTTTCTCAAACTCTATGTACTTTTCCCTTTTTGAAATCACTGAATTGTAGCACAGAATTTCCAGCTTCACTTGATCCATCTCATGCCAGTTTTTTAATCTTTCTCAAGAGAATGTAGGCTAAGCTGAAAAGCTTCCAGAGTTTGATTCATTTTGAATCTTGTTGCTTTGACAATACTCAAATTATGTAATGTCTTCTCAATTATCGGTATACCTTGATCAATCAGTTGAACTACCCAAGAATCAACTGCTCTAGCTTTTTGCGAAATTCTTTCTAATTGCCTGACTGATTCCTCAGAGGTAAAAGAAGTTAATGGATTAACTCGCTCTGAAGTATTTGTTATTTTATGTATTAAGGCAATGAGCTGTGAATTATTTTCTTTGAGCTCATTCTTCCTTGTCATCAATTGATCATATCTTTGAACCAATGAGGCTACTGAATCCGTGGCATCATGCATAAGACCAGAATGTGTCTGTTTACCAAGCTCAACTCTAGTGAGTCTGTAATCTGACAACTGCATCTCTTCAGGTGGCTTTTCAACCAATGGCTCAATTATTTCTGCATACTTCATTTTATATTCACCCATCATGACCTGTGAGACTTTCTTTGCCCTCTTTGCAATTCTGAATTTAGGTTTTGCAAGTTGCTGAAAATCAAACACGTCAGGAGAGATTTCCTGCTTCTTCCTTTTTGGCATAATTGAACTTAGCCATGAAGGTAATTCCAATGTACTTACATTAGGAATTGTGATTTCTGAAGAAATAGGCCCTACTTGTACCATTGTTGTTACTTTGGGAGAAGTATCAGTCTGAATTGCAATAGGTCTCAGTTCTACTGGAAACACATGATTGGCTTCTAACATAAAGTTGTCAAAATTCAAAGTAGTAGTACCAATTTCAGAGAAATGAATGTTGGACATTGGTGCATAAGAAGGATTAGTATCAAAGATTCCCTCCAAATCCTCATGAGAAGTTACAATAGGGATCCCCATAGTTTTAGCAGCAGTTGTACTAGGTTCTACAGGATCAACAAACACAGTGGAGAAAGAATCTACGTCTGTATCAATATCCATGGGTATTTGAGGAATACCCGCATGAGGAGAGTATGAGACTGCTGACGGGGGTGATTTTGCTGTGTTTTCTTCATAGGTATGATCTTCATCATTAAGGACATGTACCTATACCTATGAACTCTATTTTCCCTTTGCTGACACTTCCAATGGACGAATTACCAAAGCTCTGCTAACCCTTAACTTGATCCTTGTACCAGAAGAAGAAGCGCCTTCTTTAGATTTGTCTCGGATTTCAGATCTTTGCCCAACTGGACTAGCCAAATCATCCTCTACCTCTCCCTTTATCTTAATAGTCTTGACATTATTATCCTTCAACCAAGCATTGGTATTAGCGAGGATAGGCTGAAAACGGTCAATGATAGAATCAGATTCCTTTTTTGACCATTGTGGGGAGGAGAGAGGAGCTTCTGCAACTCTTTGTTCGGTATACTCTGGATCTAAGATTTCTCCATCATCTATCATTCCTTCAGGAATCCTGGTTAAATTAAGATCCACAATTTGTTCCAATGTGCGCCTGTTGTAATCCATTCTCCTCACATCCTCTTCAGTACGAAGATCTACCCAGATATCTTCAAGGCGGTGAACATGGGCAAAGGCTCTCTTAATTTTATATTTCATTCCACGGTAGTCAAAATATTCCCTGGCAATGAACTTCTTCAGCTTGAATTTTTGAAGCTCAACATCCATAGCTTTGGCCCTTTGAGATGTGTTTATAGAATACCGACCAATCTGCAATGGACTAAGTGAAGAGATAGTAATACCCAATTTGTGACTAGCAAGTTGTACAGCATGAACTGCCATTAACTATCTTGCCAACTCCATCAAAAGAATTATGTGAGTAGGATATCGAGGTAGCATATATGGTTGTCCCTTAAAACATCCAACTCTCATGTAAGTGAAAGTGGGAAACTGCAGAAACAAACAACCATATTCATTTACTTTTTTCCAAGCTGCTTCAAAGGCTCTTCTATTTTTGAGTAACTTGTCAAAGAGACACATGAAGTGACCAAAGAAAGCATCTTGTACCCTCCTGTAATGAAGTATGTTGGGTCTCAGAGTGAGTTGATCGTAATATTCCCACACCAGCACCAATGATCTATTGCCTTTGGTCGAAAGGCCAAGAAACTATCTAAGCGATGCAACAATATACACCAAAAACGAATTCATATAAAAGGTGTAAGTAGTATGAACCTGTGCTAATTGTCTACACAAGTTATCACTAATCAATTCTCCCTAGAAAATATGAGACTGCCCTTTTCTCATAACCACGATGTACTTATACATCCAAGTCTCAAACACATTAGAAACCTTCAAACCTACTATCCTGTTAAGAAGTATGACTATATCACCTATCTCTTCAATGAAGTCAGAATGATGTAATTTGGGCAACCTGGAAAAGCAAGTCTGGGGAGTCTTCAACCATTTAGCACTCATGTGTCTATTGCAATCTGCTTTCCTTTGCTTGTAATGATTTGTTGCACTCTTCATAGTGATTTCAACATACAAAGGAGTTGCAGGTACTCTTAAGATCTTATCAATTGTTTTAGCCTCCAAACTTATAATGACATTCCCATCATCATCCCTAATTGTTCTTATTCCTTCGTCAAAATGAGCAGCACAAGCCAACACAAATTCTGGTTCTAACGCAGCCACTGGAAATGAAGAAACTAAATGAATATGACTTCTGAGAAGCAATTGCATATCATGGGTTGATGACTCTTTCGTTCTTTTTAAGAACTCGGACATATCAACGTGTCCAATCTCAGTGTCCTTAATCTCATCAATGAGAGAAACCACTTGAGAGGGAACAATCTCATTTAAAAACTTATCATATTTAGCCTTCATCTTCTTGTTTGGAGGTGAAACCGGCTCTTCTGTCATTGAACAAGAATTTGAAACACTAAGATGAAAATTCAAAAGGGTAAATACATCTTCATCGGCAATGGGTGATTCCATGATACCAAAATCTTGCAAACCAGCAAACTCATCAAGACTTGATTGGATTTTGAATTTATATCATTCATTAAGTCTTTGAAGATGCTTCACGAATATGCTTTAGATAGTGACAACAAAAAAATCGGATTTGGAGGAGGTATTTGCAAGCTCAACTTGTAATTGGGTCTTGAGAACCCGATTGCAAGTGAAACGTATATTTTTGACAATGTGTACTTGTAGTCAGGTCTTGGAGACCCGGTTGCAAGTGAAGGATGTATGACGTGATGAATGGAAATGGATTCAAAAGGTTTAGCAAGTGAAGTGACATGTGAAGCGTAAGGAGGCGAAATGCAAGCATTTCAAGATGTATTTGCAAATGAGATGGAGGTGAATGAAAGCGTACGCGAGCATTTCATGAAGACTTTTGAAAGTATGCTTACTTGCAGTCGGGTCTTGAAAACCCCATTGCAAGTGAAGGAATAACAACTCATCCCACTTGTGTATTTCGAAAATGCACCAAGAACATAGAACGAAGAAGAAACTAAAAAGAAGATAGAAGAAAGTAAAACAAAAGACCAAGACTAAAAGAAACGTACCTTGAGGAGAAAAACGCAGAACTGGAAGTACAAATCAAAACCTACGATGGGAACCGGCTCTTTATAGAAAGAAAAGGATAAAGACTCCTTTCAAAGCACAACCAGTCGATCCATAATTTCTCTCCACAATAAACGCAGAGGCAAATGGAGGAAATCGCGCAAGAAGAGGAAGGATGGAGACGAAGTCAAAAGACAAGCCACGAAGAGCAAACGCAAATGCTCAATGCAAAACCTTGAATCACAAGCCTACGTCAGGTCTCAAGAACACGCTTACAAGTGATTGTTTCAAACGAAAATGACCATTGCTAAATCGCTTTTGAGAACATGGTATAATACGCACACTTGCAAGCAGACTCCCTAGACGCGATTACACATTAGGAACTTGTATTTTGCTTTCAACTTGCAATTCGGGTTTCAAGGTCCAAAATACAAATTACAAGTAAAAAAGCTACAAACTTGCAATTCGGGCTTTAAGACCCGAATTACAAGTGACAAGAAAAAGTTAACTTATAAAAATAAGTTGCTCAACTTGCAATTCGAGCCCCAAGACCCCCACTGCAAGAAACAAGACAAAACGAAAAACTTAAAAAGGCAACTTGTAGGTCGAGTCCTAAGACCCCTTGCTACAAGTCACAAGTACTCGACTAAGGAAAACGCCTTCAATAGCAATTCGGGTATTAAGGACCCCTGCTACAAGTGTTTGAACAAAAAGAACCAAAACAAGGCGTCCAACTTGCAAATTGGATCCTAGAACCCCCTTTGCAAGTTAAAGAGAAAACTTAAAATGCCTTGTTAAAGACCAAAAAGCAGATCGGGCCTTGAGAAGAAAATTGCAAGTTAACATGACACTTACATTCAAACCTCCAAAACCCAACCAGTAGAAAGAAGGGATAAAAACAAGGCACAAATGAACAAGAAAACACAATAAAAATGATTCAGATGACCCAAAGTTTAACATAAAATACAAAGTATGATTTTCTCATAAGAAATATGTGTTTAGAGAAACCAAGAATATGATTTTTTAATGAAAAATTTGTATAAGTTGTCCAATTTGGCTTTGCAAAATCAGAGGACAACAAGATTACATATGGAGGGGGAGGCAAGAAAGCAAGGAACTCCATTGGAGAGTTTGCAACCTAGTGTGTCATTTCCTACAAGGTCAATGGATGGTGGATTTCATGGGGAGAGGGTTCTACTTCTATTAGAGAAAAGAAGAAATATAACGTTGCTAATATGTTTAACACACAATTATGAGATGTGGTTGATTCCTCTATTGCTAGGGTTTTTATGCTCGTGCCATACCTTTTGATGTAGCATGTTCACCATATTTTAAACAAATGCTCAAAATGTGATAGTTGTAGGTACTCCATTTGTTCCACCTAGAGAACACAAGCTACGCACAACCCTCCTTGATAGAGAATATTCCAAGGTGAGTGTGTTGATGTAGGAAATGAGATAAACATGGATAAAGGATGGTTGCTCTATTATCATGCATAGGTGGATCGATACCAAACATCAGCCACTCGTTAATATTATTGGTACATGTACAATTGAGTCTTATTTTCTTAGAGCTATTGATTGTTCGAGAAAAAAGGAAGATGCAAACTTCCAATTTCATATTTTGAGAGATGCCATAGAAAAGGTTGGAGCCTCTAATATTGTACAAGTGGTGACTGATTCAACCCATGTGTGTAAGTTAGTTGGATTGATGATAGAGGGTTCTTATAAGCACATTTTTTGGGCCCAATGTTGTGTTCATGCATTGAACAATGCTTGAATTAGAAAGATAGATTGGGTGAAGGCAATGGTGTCAAAATCTAGAGGTGTGTGGATGTTCATTTCTAACCATCACACTTCACTTGCTTTGTTCAGGACATCTTTTAGGAAGGAATTCCTTAAGCCCATGGACACTAGATATACAAGCTACTTCATTTTGTTAGAGAGGAAGCTTGAGGTCCAAGAGGCTTTACAATTAATTGTGGTCAATTCAAAGTGGAGTAGATGGCAAGAGGCAAGCACACCAGAAGGAAGAAGTGTGAAGCAAAAAAAATCCTTGTTGATGATTGGTGGTCCATAAAAAGGTAAGAAAATTTTAAGTTGTTGATTTTATTATTTAATTTTTAAAATGTTAATTTGATAATTTTAAATTTATTAATGTTTTTCAATTTTGACCTGTAAAACATTTCCATTATTTTTGAAGATTTTAATTTTTGTAACTTGTTTGCACTTGCAAATACATTTGCTCTTTCATTGACCTTATTATGAGAGTAATTAGATATGTTGATATTGACTCTCCTAGCCTTGGAGAGATTTATGAGACTTTTGATACCATGCTTGGGTAGATCAAACAAGCAATTCAAAGCAAGGACCCTACTTTGGAATTTTCTGATGTTCATCTTAGGCCCATTGCGACACAAAGGTGGAACACTATAAACACCCCGCTTCACATCGCAACCAATGCTCTCAATTCCAAACAATATGCAACAATACCTAGGAGAGTGCACCCATCTCATGATGAAGAGGTGAAAGAAGACTTCATGAAGGCCCTTAAGAACATGTATATTGAAGAGGAATCTTCTTTACTTCACACATAATGGTTTGCATTTGTCGATCTTCGTGGTCCAACCTTCACAAACCAAAGGCGAGGTCGAATAGAGCTACAATAGCTCAAAAGGTGGTGGCCATGAAATAGCAAGGATGCATCAGAGTTGAGGTTATTTGTCATTCATCTTCTTTCACCGATTGTCAATTCCTCTGTTGCAAAGAGGAATTGGTCCACGTATAGCTTCATCCAATCAATCAAGAGGAAAAATCATACCTCTAGACGATTAAAGGTGGTTGTACATAGTGCTTTACAACTATAAGATCGACAGACTCCTAAGTATCATCAAACTCGAGCCTTACGTTGGGATGTTGATCCCAAAGATGCTATATAAATCGATGAGGAGGCATAGGAGGCATTGGTTGGGTTTCCATTGCCTAAGGCAACCCCTTACAATGGCAGTGACTCAAACTCGAGCTCCAATTTTGATATAGACCTACCAGTTGCATGAGCATTTGTTGATTAGGGACAGCCATATATTTTCCATGTTTTTGTCATTTTATAGTTGGAACTTGGAGCCTTTGGGCATTTGGTTATAATTGTTATATAATATATATGCACATTGACAATGAAAGCATTTGAATTTTTGTTAATTTGTTTGTCAATTCTCATGTGAAATCTCATTTAAAGTCTAATGTTATGTATTAATCTTCTACGATGTCTATGATGAATGTTTTATCAATGTTATGATACCAATATTTTTAAAAATATATATTTTAAGAAATCTCCCTATTTTTCTAATAGCCATCCCCTATTGTCTGTTAAAAAATGGCCCAAAAGTACCCCCATACCAAAAACACGTCCCATGTAGTTCCCATCCCCAAAACTTGGGGGAGCATAGCTTGCAAAGGGATACTAGTTAATCTGGTTCGCAAGTACAAATCCATCTCCATTGGGCAACCCCATATTTGCATCTAAACTTTGGAAGATAGATAAAGATCAAACAAGCCAAAAAGACCTCAATACAACATGTTCACTCAATTGAACTAGGATCCAAGCATTTCAAGAAAGCCATTGGGGCAAAATACAAAGGGGAATAACATCAAGGGCACACGATATATAAGAAATTCTAGGCCCAAACCCTAATCTCAACTACAAGAAGGATAAACCCAAGCAAATGCATACTTAATTATTGCAAGTGAGGACTAGTAAAGCGACGTTAGCCAAAGCAAAGCTTGCAACTCAGGGATGTAAGACAACACAATAACACCCAAAACAAAGAAATGGCACAATATTTCAACAGGGCAGAAGCCATGCCAACAAGTCCTATCATAATTTCTTTTATGATACATCCATGTGTTTGTTTCTTGTTATGTTAACCATCCCTCTCAGTTTTAGATTTAATTTCTTCAAAGATTCAAGTTCTATGTATTTTCCAATCTCTTTTCACCAACCACAACTGTGTATCTTAGATTGAACTATATATTGGACTTTGCCATGCAGTTTACCAAGGTAGTCATTGAGTTAGATCTTTGTTAATCATAGGCAGTTGATGCAGGTTACTGCCTTGCATCTCACATTCCCAAACTTTATTTTTTCTGGATTTTCACTTTCATGTTGGCTGTCAAACATCTTGGCAGTTTATAACCCTTCCTCTGTAACCAAGCACTTGCTTTTAGAAGCCAGACTGCACCAATAAGTTTGTCTTAGAACAAATGAAACAAATTTCCACAAATAAATTCAGAATGTCACAGCAAGTTCATTAAACTATCTCACCAATTACCCAACTAAACATAGCACAAAACCCAGAAATTTACTTGAAAGTCATACAACCTCATCACACAAAATGATGGAAGAATGTACACGGCAATAAATAAATACATACACCAACAAAATAAATAAATAGCTTATCTATTTACCAAAAGAAAGTAAAAGCTTGGAATTGTACAATGGAAACTATATTAACAACCCCCTATATGTAAAAAGCGTGTATGCTGTCAGATCCATCAGAATAGTATAACAACCCAGCTTTTTCCCCTCCTTACAATGATCCCTTAGGGCACTAAAACAATGATCCAAACACAATATTGAAAAGACTCAAAATGGATGATCCCTAAATACTCTGTTGTTTACATTGTTTTTACTTGAAATAAGACTCTAGGATATCATGCAGACCTCTGAGAAGCAGGACCACTGAGGAGAATTACTCCATATGGTCATGACCAAGAATAGAACCCTTCAAAATCTAACCTGTTGCTATTTGATAACTAGCAACAAAGAATAAACAAATATTACTCAACATAAATAAGCCTTGCAGCAGCAGACTTTGTGAATTCAAGCATTCGCATTGGCCAGATAAGAACAATTTTAGCACTTGTATGGGAATATATCACCTGCAGACATAGAAACAACAAACATAGTGTGTCAGAAGAGAATCCAAAATACATATAAAGCATAAACACCACCACAAAAACTCACACAATTCAAGTGTTTGTGTGGGTAAATTATTTGTTTTGAGCCTCAACAACCTACCTGATATCTTCATGCAGTTAATCTTCCAACCAAAATTCCAGTAAACACAATGGCTCCAAACCACTTATTGGCGACAAACCTGTCCAGACAAACATAAAAAATTATAGGAAAACTAGTTTATTCCACTACAATTTTGATGTCTTCCAAGATCAGCACCCCATTATCACAAGGTACCACTAGTCTTAATATAAATTAAAAATTTATGCAAATTACAAAATCCTCGATGCCAAGGACCATAGTAAGCAGCTTATCATTCTTGGTAAAGTACTATTACAGAGAGCTTAGTGCCAAGGACCATAGCAAGCAGCTCACCATTCTTGGCAAGGTATTAAACATACCATTACAGAGAGCTCGCCCTCATTGGTATGTAAAGCATGACACTCCGAACAATTCAACCTTTTGTACTTGGAGAGCACATCACAAGGAAGCACTAGTCATTAAACAGAACTGCAGAGCACATTATGCAATTCAACCCTGGTCATGTTAGGGGATATAGGACACTGGAAGAATTGATGGGACCTGTGAAGTTTAAGTGATGCCTTTGAACCCTTTCAAGTTCAAACCTTCCAGAAGGGAATGATTTATGTCCATCCTAAACCTTCCATCATAACATCAGAAGGGCAAGACATTAAATATCAATTGTCAATACATGATCAGAACTTAATCAGCTCAGATTAGTCATATTCAAAAGATGGTTTGCATGACCATGAGAACACTCAATTGATGCCTAATATGTAATTGTAATGTCCCCTTCTTGCACCTAATCTGTTGGGGAGTTCCATTAGCCTATTCCAGGGTTCCCGTAGGCTAAGTGGAGTTGGTTAGGGGACTCAGAGCCTATGTTGGACTTTGTGGTGGTTTTCGGTGTTTTTTGGCAGGAGTTACTATTTATAGCAGTGGCCATTTTTAGATAGTAAGTTTTAATGCATCTCAGATTGTGCCAATTTGGTGTTCGGGCACACTTACAATTTTTAACAGGGAAACCTGGGGACATGTCCCCCTTCTAAAATGCCCTGCCTTGTCCCCGGGACGTCCCGAGTACAGGGGGACAGCTGGGGGATGCCAGGGGACCGTCCCCTTTTCTGCCAAAAATAGGAAACCGTCCCCAAAACGGGGGAACGGCGTTGACTGGATGGGGGGCGGCTGACCATCCTGGGAACAACCAAGGGATGGCTAAGTCGTCCCTCAACCATCTCGGGGATTGTCATGTCCCCCGAACTCGTGATGCTAAATATGAGATATTGAAATACAAATAACAAAATCGAATAAATATTAAAATATGAATATGAGTAATCACAATTTAAATATTATAATTATCATAGATAACATTATAATTATAAGACGAATATCATAATACAAAACGAAATAATTAATATCAGCAATTATAAAACATCATAATATTCACAAGAAAAAATAATATAATTAAAAAAACATATCAAAATAATTATGATTACCCTGAATAATATTATAATTGACATACATCTATCATAATTAATAAGGACCCTTTATATTATTTATTATAAGTATCATAATAATAAAAATAATAATAAATACAAACCAAATATTATGATAAACCCCATAGACTCAACAGCAATCCATAGTAAGAAGTATAATAATTATTAATAAAACAAACATAAAGCAGCATTCGTTAGCCCAAGATATAATAACTAGTAACAAGGCACAAATAGAGATAAAACAAAACAGCGATCAAGGGATGGTCTCCTACGCAAAAGACGCAACACTTAGAACGTACGGGTAACACCAAGGGTCATGAAGAGTCATGTCTTTGGAGGACCGATCACATATATAAGGCATGCAATCCAAACAAGAGGAGCATGGAATGGAATAGAATGAAAAGAAAATAAAATCTGAAAAAAATATTTCTGAGAAGAGGGAGATTATAAGAAGAGGACAGCAAGTAATAAAGATAGAAAAGAATATATATAATATATTCAATAAGTAATATCTTTGGAATGTTAAATATTTATAATATATATGCAATCATCATGCAAGGATGATGATTATTTATATGATTATTAATATTTATACATACATAGATATAGACAAATTGTATAATGAATAAGATGAAATGAGAATAGTCTATAATATATATATATATATAAGTTACATATACATAATATATATTGAAATATATATATATATTCACGATTGTGCTATAATGATGCTTGCAGCAATTATTGAGCCTTATAAGTAACTACGATCTTAATGAATAGATTAATATTTATTTATATATGTTTTTATCCTATGATCAACCAAATGTAAGATTGAAGGAAGACAATTAAGGAATGAAGAGTCATGGGAAGACATAGCAGATCAGGTGAGACTACTCACTTAGCTTTAATAGTTAATTTTGTCAATCTGACATAATGATGCTGCATAAACCCTTGACTCAGGCTCCAATCGATCTGTGTATTATTGAACATAATATCCAATCTTTATTCATTGAAATATATAAGTACTTCTGACATGTTTTGAAACCATCCCTCCTTGATAGATCATAATCTGGAAATAGATTCTTGGCATTGATATTTGGCATTAGATTTGGCGGACTATGTAGTTCTTGAACGGATATAGACCATAAGTGTTTACCTTTTTTCAGAACTGGTTCTAATGATGCTTGATCTACATTTATGTTTGATTGAAGTCTAAATTTCGCAAACTTGCAATTCTAACAAACTAATGCTGGAACTATAGGCTGAATTGGATTACATCATGGATCAAATGGATATGATGAACATATAGACATGGATATTGCTTAATTTAGTTCTGCTTTCTGTTATATTTACTCATGCACTTTAATATGTCATCATTCTAGGACTCATTGAAATATATATATAATATTGAATACTTTCATAGCATACTAAATGTAAAAGCAAATGAATCATTAATGATTGTATATTTGGTAACTACATGGAGATTGTCTGACTGTGTATGTAAACCTGCCAGGAGAGTCGAACCATGACTTAAGTGGTTCATCTAAAAACCTCACCCAAGTTCCGCCCCACAGGCCCAAAGCAAGGGTTGGGCAATTTGCCCCACAGGCCCATTGCAAGGGTTGGGTCATGGAGGGGTAAGAATTCCCCCTAGGCTTTTTGCCCCACAGGCCCAAGATAAGGGTTGGGCATTGGAAGGTGGTAGACCGTAGGCCCCTTAAGGGTTCCCCTCTCCTGATGGGCTGAGTGACTCTTCTTATGTTTATCAATCTGTATTTATGATTATGTCTGATTTTGGATATCTATATATTAATGCTAACAAGTATGTTGTTAATGTGATGAATACAAATTCCAATCTAGGGTTATTGTATTTAAAAGACATTCATTTGGAAAGAAGAAACCCTAAACCTAATCAACAAGCAAATTTTGGGGCAGACAAACGAATTTTAGGGCAAGTCTAGGTAAGGGACATTACAGGGATGGTTGGTCATCACCCACGTCTAAACAGCTTTTAAACTAAAAAAAAAAAAACTCAAAATAAAAAAGTCATGCCCCTGCCTACGTGACATTTGTGGGCCCCATTGGTTTTGACTCTCTTATGAGGGAAAAAAGGCCTCTCTTTATTCATTTTATGCATTTGTTTGTTTGAGCAGCCAAGGGTTTGAGAGCAAAAGAAGTTGCAGCCATTGAAGGAGAAGGAGCAACAGCTTGAAGGAAGAGAGAAGGTTGAAATTCGTGTTGTTGGGAGTGCAAATCCACCAAAGAGGTATGCATTTTTTTTCCCTCTTTTTTTTTCAATTTTTTGGTAGATCTCAAGCATACATTATCTGATTTTTTTTATTTTTTTGCATTTTCAGTTGAAACTGGCATTCTAAATATAAAAAAACATGAACAGCAGTGAGAATGGGAGTGATAGTGAAGTTGAAATGCAAACTAGAAGGGAAAGTGTTGGGGGTGTTAGTGGAGAGCAAAGAAACCCAATCCAATGCCCTTCAACAACCAATACCAATACCACGGAACACTATGCAAAACACCCATTAAACAAAAAAAAAAACATTCCTTCAATATATTACACCCGTGGGTGAAAAACAAAAAAAATTAGGGGGGAGTCGGGTGTGGTTTTGCCATGTTTGTGAAAATGAATTTAGGGTTAGCTACACGAGTTAGGTCTCATTTTTTAGGTGAGGTGGGCCATGGAGTTAGAGTGTGTCCTGCATTAACAAATGAACTATTTTTAGAGTGCCAAAAAATACAAATGGAGTTGGATGGTGGGGTTCAAGGTGGGTCACCTTCTTTCCCAAGTTCACAATCATCTATGCCTAATCCTATTCCTTCCACAGTTGGTAGTAGTGGAGTTGCCTCAAGAGAAAGAGGAAGGTGAGTGGTAGTGGGAAGGCATCTTTAGTTGAGTCCATGTTTAATACCCAAGCACGAGAAACCACTGAATCTTCCATTGCCAAATTTTTTTTTGCCCATGCCATCCCATTTCATGTGGCTCGTTCCTCTTATTTCAAACAAATGGTGAAAGACATAGCCACTGTTGGTCCTTCATTCATACCCCCTAGAGATCATAAGCTACGTACCACCCTCTTGAACAAAGAGTACTCCAAAGTTAATATGTTAACGGAGGAGATGAGGCAAATGTGGATGAGGACGGGGTGCTCTATAGTGATGGATGGGTGGACTGATGTTAGACATCAGCCACTCATCAATGTCATAGTCACATGCCCTGCTGGTTCTTATTTTCTTAGAGTCGTAGATTGTTCGGGGAGACATAAGGATGCAAACTTTCAGTTTTCCATTTTGAGAGATGCCATAGAGGAGGTTGGGGCTGCAAATGTGGTGTAAGTGATCACCGATTCAACACGTGTGTGCAAATCGGCTAGGTTGATAGTGGAGGGTACTTATAGGCACATATTTTGGACCCCATGTGTTCATGCATTGAACAATGCATTGAAAGACATAGGGAAGTTGGATTGGGTGAAGCAAACGGTGGCAAAAGCTAGAAATATTCAGATATTCATTTGCAATCACCACACCTCACTTGCTCTCTTCAAAACATTTTCAAAAGAGTTTTTGAAACCTATTGAGACAAGCTATGCCACTTCATTTTGTTCCACTTTCAGTTTGTATTCATAATCTGATTTTGTTTTAAACTTTTATTTTTTGATGAATCAATGAATGTAGATATGCCACATACTTCATCTTGTTGGAGAGGATGCTTGAGGTGCATGAGCCTCTACAAATGATGATGGTCAATGCAGAGTGGACTAGATGGCCTAATGCAAGTTTTGCTCAAGGAAAGACCATCAAACAAAAGATCCTCGATGACGATTGGTGGGCCAATGTGAGGTAAGACATATTAGATGGCTGATTTTCATATTAAATTTCTGATTTTAATATTTTAATTTTATTGTCCAATGTTCCAACTTTTGAAGTTTCTAACATGTCTATTAACTTGTCAACTAATTATTTTGAACCTTTTGTTTGCATTTTTTTTGTCATCCAATATGCTGATACAGACTCTCCTAGTCTTGGAGAGATATATGAGACATTTGACAGTATGCTTGGGAAGATCAAGCAAACTATTTCAGCAAAGGATCCCACTTTGGATTTATATGAGCAACATATTAGGCCCATTGTGACGCAGAGGTGGAATACAATGAACACCCCACTTCATATGCTGCCTGTCACGACCCCTACATAATTAAATAATGTAACTTACAAAATTAAATAAACTTCTTTTTCCCGAGACTTATTTTCTGATATAAAAATTGAGTATCATTGCATATTATTGAAGAGCACAAAAGATTTACTGAGAGGGGGGGGGCGTGAATCAGTAAATCAAACCAACTTTCAATTTTCAACTTTCCAAACTTCTTACAATCAACTTTTAGATATGATTCAATGAAAACAAGTAAACTCCACTTTATTGAAAATGAATTAAATGTCTTTACAAATGGAAGTAAGCACCAACCTTCTTGATATACAAGTGAGATGATTTTGTAAGCTACAACCTACAAGGAACACCTAATCCTTTACAATTTTTAGTAGGCGGCATCAAACCTTGACTTGATGGGTGAAGTAAATGACTTCAATCAGACCAGCACTTTCCCAATCCTCCAATCTGCCTTTGTGATGAAATATCTCACATTCAGCCCACACAAGAAGATGGGTTCCTGATATGAACCACCTAATTCTTCACAACCACACCCAAGAAAAAGATTTGAGAGTTGAATATATATCTTGTTCAAGAGTTGTGCCTTTTGCTGGAAGGATATGTTATTTGAAATCTGTCTCTTTAGAAGCATACCTCTTGAATATATTCTTAATTGAATTAGTTTATAATCATATAAGACAAATCAAAAATATGTCTCTTCATAGGTTCGAACCTTCTCTTCTTTTTGTGTGAGACATCTCTCCTTAAGGTTCGTGACTTTTAGTTCATTGCTGATTAGTAATTTTATGAATAATTTTTTATCTCTTCAAAAATCGTGACTTTTAGTTCATTGCTGATTAGTAATTTTATGAATAATTTTTTATCTCTTCAAAAATCTGAAATCGCTTTGTTTCTAAGAGACATGTTTGTGGAGAAGACGTGTTCTTTAAAGGACGTGTCTTCTTCCTTAAATTGCACCTTTTCAAAAGACGTCTTTGATTATCCAAAACAAATGACTCTAAAACATAAATCGTATTTCTTGTACGTCTAGTCATTTGAAGCAAATGATTTTTCAAAACAAATCGTGTTTTTCCCTTAATAATCATAGTTGCCACGACACTGGTACTGGTACTGGTACGGGAGACTAGTACCAATACCGGTATGGCCTTTTTTTGAAAATGGGAGATGGAGATACTTGGAGACACCATTTTTTTTTAATATAATAAAAATTAAAAATATAAAAAATTTAATAATTTATAGAAAATATGATGACATTGAACTTTCAAAACAAGAGCAGTAGTAAATTTTAACAATGAACATTAACTTTAAAAACACAAATGTCATTGCATCAAAGAGTCAAAGAGTTCATACTTCATATTTCATAATCATAGTTCACATTTTGATTTGACATTTGCATATTTGATATTTAATATTCGATTATATATTGAAATTCAAAAATATTGATATTTTGATAGGCTCATACACAAACAAAAAACAAAAATCAGAAATCTATCATCTACACCAAATCATGATCATCCATGTCAAGTTCCTCAGCTATGATGCTCTCCAAATACACATCACTCTCTAACTCAGGTTCCTCTGCTGGTAGTAGAATTGGGGGTAAATCACTAAGGCCATCTTACCTGGCAGCGGCAGCTAGAACTCTAGTGTGGCCTTCCTCAGACATCAATGCAAGCAGCAATGAGCAATGTTATCGCCTAAACTGTGGTCAAGAGTCTTAGTTGCGTCAAACAAACACTATACATTATGCTTTAATTTTGAAAGTTTCAAATGTTATAAAGTTTCTAGGTTTTCTTTTGCGGGAGACGTCATTTTTTGCAACGGGAGACGGCAGGGTACTTGGGAAATTCCGACAGAGGTCTCCAAGCGGCAGGAGATGTCTCCGATACTGGAGACGCGTCTTCGTCTCTGAGACGGGTCTCCAAGGGGGGGATACATGTCTCCCGGTAACTATGTTAATAATATATCTTGACTTCAGATGTTATTTTCTCCATAGTTAATCTGATTATGCCTTTTAATCAGATTCTTATAGTTATCATTTTATTTGTATTTTATTACTTTAGACCTTATCTTCTTAAGAATCGTATTTTCTTCATAGTTGAACTAATTAATCTCACTAAGGCATAGATAATAAGATGATTCATATGCAGCATATTTATCATGCAACTCTTCAGATCGTACCTTCATGCTTTATTTATTTGACATCAATGACAATATTATCAACAATTATCGCTTGAGGGACAAACCGACATAATTATTATTAATCGTCACCCATGCTTAGCCCGTCAACGAATTGAGAGATGTGTCGCTCTAAAACAGCTCTCGTCAGTGCACCTGGACACAAACGACATGACTCCCAGAAGCATCGCTCCAAAACATATACCAGGGAGAAGCGAACAGGGCTGAGCGGGGAGAGGAAAAAGAAAAGGAGAAGAATGCGCAAAGAGGAGGAGGCTGCAAATGGACGTGACCACGGGTAACGAAGTTACTAGCATTTCCGATTAAGTTTTTGTCCATAATCCTTACACTCATAATAGTATTAATTCAAGAGTATCGATTTAAATAAAGTCGAATTGGATTTCTCCCAACGATGAGAAACCCAGATCGACTCTCTATCTCTTCTCATACTGGGTAATCTCCCTGAATACTCAAGTATACCGGAGTTGCTCTATAGGCCTCACACGGGTCCAAAATACCCAACTCCTTAGGACGAAGGGGAATGTGATTCTGGGAGACCCCTGAACCATGAGAAATCTAATGGTCACACAGGCCATGTTTTATAGCCATACAGGAATATAACCAGAAGGACAAACAGACGGAATCATGAACAAATTAAATCAAATAGCGAGAACTATCACATTTCTGTATACATTTACTTTATCTAGTAATTAAATTAGCATAGGTTTACTTTTGATTAATAATTCATCCATGAGTCTGGTCAAAGTAATGAATGAATACACTTCATAATCATACACTAGTAGTAAAACAGTAAATAGTATACCCTCCATGGGAATGTTCAAATAATTAAGTTAAGTTCAGAGATTTACGCACAAATCCAGTTATTTAATCAATTAAAATTAAAACATCGAATCCTACTCACAATGGTGGTTTCAATCTTAAAACGAATGCACTTTACATAAAATAATGTGATGAACTAATGTGTAAAGCAACTAAAAGATTAATTACAACTACATTTCACAAATAGAATTAGATCATTTGTTGTTCCATTTTCATGCATTTTTGTTTACTCTAATCTGCCTGCTAAGTGCCTGTAACTCATTTGGGAGGAAGGGCCTGAGAATGTGGTGTCTTAAGACCCTCCTAAGGATAGCCCATGGGATCCTAGGATGAGGGTTGGGCTATGGGTGGGTAACAAACCTAGGCTGCACATAAGCTCCGCTGGCTTCCCCCAAATGAGTCCATGTGTTTTTTCGAAGAAGTGTCATAGGTGGAGTATGCAGTTACTAGTCACCTGGAGTGGGAGGTTGTAGTTTACAACCCCTCGAGCTTGGCCAAGGGCTTCGAGCGAATCTACCCTATGGGTAGAGTATGCAGTTACAAGTCGCCAAGTAAGGAGGGTTGTAGATTACAACATTTGTACTAGGAGCCATGACTACGGGCAAATCCACCTTTGCCACCCTTCATATGTTTTCCTATGTTTCATGCTTTACCAGTGTTCCACCGGATTTTGGGGACGGGGGGGTGGCAAGGGACACGTTTCGAGGACACAGGGACAGGGGGTCTAAGTTTGGGGGTGGTGGGGGGACAAAGGGGGAGTGTGGGGGGTGGCTGGGTGTTGAAATACATATAGTACTTGAAAATAGTTATTAAAAGATGTATAAGTATAAGAATTATACATCTTGGAGACAACTAGGAGTCTCCTAGGCGTTTGAGGACAACCATCATCCTCAAAGTCCTAGCGGCATCTTGGAGACAACGACATTGGTGGTGGGATGGTGGCACTGGTGGTGGGCTGGTGGGGGGACGTCCCCCCCAAGTCCCCAAGTCTCTGAGACATCCCCGTCTAGGAAACGCGGGTTTTTTTGGGGGGGACGTGTCCCTGTGGAACACTGTGTTTTACTTATGTGAATGATTGCTTAATTGTTAATGCTAATGGACTTGTACCTTTTGTGGAATATGGCTCATTTTGTGGCTGCAGGAAATCAGATCCACATTCCCTATCTTGGAAGAGCCATTTGACCACATTCCAACCTTTATCCAAACCAGTCCAAGACAGGATCAGGTAAGGAACATTACACTGCCTTTGCTCTTAATCCAAAATGGTATGCACCAAGGGCTAGTAGGGTGCCTCCATGCGATGACCCTGAGGTTTTAGATGGGTTCACACGGGCCATTGAAAAGATTTATCCAACAGATCAGGCTTCACTACTTCAGACACAATTCCTAGACTTTGCAAATCTTAATGGCCCAAACTTGAGTAAACCAAAGGCGAGGTTGGATAGAGCTATATTAGCTCAATCAAACCCTATTGGATGGTGGACCTATCATGGGAGGGATACACCGCAATTGAAGACACTTGCTACTCGCCTTTTTGCACAAGTTGTCAGTTCCTCTGCTATAGAGAGGAATTGGTCCACGTATAGCTTTATCCACTCCCTCAAGAGGAATAGACTTACCTCTACACGAGCGGAGAAGCTAGTGGCCATTCATAGTGCTCTTCAGCTTCAGGATCGGCAAACTCCAAAGTATCGACAGAGTCCAACTCTACGGTGGGATATTGATCCCAAGGACGTGACCCAAGTAGATAAGGAGGAGACAACTAAGGGTTTGGTAGGGGTTTCGTTGGTTCAGGAAGACCATCACAGTGGCAGTGACTCAGAGGATGACTCTGATTTTGATGTGTTGATGTTCATAACAACATCTGGCATATCCTTCCAACCGATCCCCTAAATGATGATAAATTAAATAATAGCCTATGGCTATTTAATTTATAGAGATTTTGATTTGTTGAAGAGGCACGATTTATGCCAACTATATTTAATTATTAAAGAGGCACGAGTTAATGAAGAGATGTAATTTTTATTGAGGCCGACCTCTTGCTCCTTGGACGCAATTTTCAAGAGACATACTTCTTCATTGGGACACGAATTTATGAAGGGTTGCATTCTTCTATGTGGGCCGACTTGTTCTTGAAGGGTCACGTCCTCCTCTTCATTTAGTATATATACTCAATGGCACTTCATTGTTTATCATCAAGTTCATTCAGCATAATTCGCATTCCTGTAGCAGCAGATCGCACCTGTAGCAGCAGATCGATTAAAGGAGAAACATATCATTTGTATCTTTGCATCTAGGAGAGGTGATATTCATTGTATCAAATAGGCATTGTGTTGTGCCTGAGTTGTGAGCAGATTTCTGCCCTTATTCAATTAATATATAAGAAATATATTGGCTGGGTTTTTCTCCCTCAGGTTGGAGGGTTTTCCCAGGGTATTGGCTGTCTTTGTGTTGAATTTTGAATTAAAATTCTGTGTTCTAATCTGATCTTAAAACTAACATGGTATCAGAACGGGTTTGAAGAAGATCTTGATCAGATTTCTTATCTGATCTTAAAACTAACATGGTATCAGAACGGGTTTGAAGAAGATCTTGATCAGATTTCTTATCACAACGATACTCCTTTTTCTCTTCTCTTTGTTGATTTCCTCTATCTCTTCGTCAAGATGGTGAACGGTCTTAAGATTGAGGATAGGCTCAAGGGAGCATCAAATTCCACTTCATGGAGATTCAAAATTATGCTCACCTTGGAGGAAAGTTTGTTGGCAGAATTCGTGGAAAGCACAGTTCCTGAGCCTACGAAAGAGGAAGAAAAGGCTCAATGGAAGAAGAAAGATATTAAGGCAAAGAAGATGTTAGTTGATTCCATAAAGGATCATATTGTTCTTATTGTCTCCAAGCTAAAGACGGCAAGAGAGATGTTCAAAACTTTGGAGGAGATGTACGAAATCAATAACACAAGTCGGGCACTTGCACTGAAGCAACAACTCCATCATTTGAAGATGGCAAAAGGAGAATCTGTTATTGCTTACGTCATGAGAATAACTGAGTTGAGAGATCAGCTCTCTTCTATTGGGCATGTTGTTGATAGCAAGGACTTAACCATGTTGGCTATTAATGGTCTCCCTTCATCTTGGGAATCTTACATTCAAGGAATTAGTGCAAGATTGAAACTTCCCAAGTTTGAACTTTTTGAGGGCGGATTGCATTCAAGAAGAGTCTAGATTGGCTACAAGAGGTATTGGTCAAAGTTCCACTAATGAAGACATTCATGTTCTTGCCACTCAATCCTTCAAGAAGAAAGGGAAAGGAGGAAAGAAAGGATATTTCAAGAGGAATAGAGATAAAAAAGCCGATGGTGTTCCTGCGTTCAAGAAGAAGAGGGATCTCTCCAAAGTCCAATGTTTTCGATGTGACAAGTATGGTCACTTTGCAAAGGAATGTCGTACCAGGCCTAGGCAGCAGGCCTCCATTGCAAATGTTAATGATGTCTCTCCGCAGAAGGATTCAAGTGAATATCTATTCTATTCAGCCTTGTCAAGCAATGTAACCACTGACACCAACACTTGGCTGATTGATAGTGGTGCCTCTCGCCACATCACTAGATTTAGGGAGCATCTATCTAATTTGGTGGAAAAAGATTCTAGTGAACAAGTCATTATTGGAGATGATGCTAGTTACTCTGTGAAAAGGAGTTGGGACCTCCTCTCTTCACTTGGTTTCCGGTGTTTCATTGCAATGGATGATGTGCTATTTGTTCCAGGCATCAAGCGAAACCTTGTTTCCATTTCAGCCTTGGAAGACCAGGGGTACCAAATTGCATTTTCACAAGGCAAAGTTCTTGTATGGACAAAGAGCTCAAACATCAAATCTACTCGGGTGATTGGAGTTAGACATGGGTGTCTCTACAAACTATGCACTCATCCACTTCAGGCTCTAGTGCATGATTCTTCAAGTTTGTGTGATCTTTGGCATCGAAGATTGGCTCACCTTCACTTTCAAGCTCTACCTATCATGGAGAAGATGGTCACCGGCCTTCCAAAATTCAACCAAAAGCATGAAGGTACCTGCAAAGGCTGCGCTTTGGGTAAGAATACAAAAGGTCCATTCCATAGTAGTGAAAGAAGATCCAAATGTATTCTAGCTATTATTCATTCTGATTTATGTGGTTCAATGTTTGTTGCTTCTTCGAGTGGTTTCTTGTATTACATTATTTTTATTGATGACTACTCTAGAAAGACTTGGATTTATTTCTTGAAATCTAAAGACTCTGAGGAGGTATTAGAGAGATTCAAAGAATTCAAAGCTGAGGTGGAGAATTTGTCTAGGAAGAGGATAAAAGTCTTCAAATCCAATAACGGAGGAGAGTACACCTCTGTCAGTTTTCGTAACTTCTGCATTGAAGTTGGGATTAAGAGGGAGTTCAGCGTTCCTTATAATCCTCAACATAATGGTGTTGCTGAAAGAAAGAACAGATCAATTGTGGAGGCAATCAAAGCCATGTTTCATGACCAAGATCTGCAAATCCTTCTTTGGGCTGAAGCATCCAAGACAGTTGTTTATGTTCAGAATAGAAGTCCTCACCGGATCTTGGAGAACATAACTCCTAAAGAAGCATTCATGGGAGTGAAGCCTGAAGTAAGTCATTTAAAGATCTTTGGGTGTCCAGTGTATGTTCATGTACCAAAGGACAAGAGGACAAAGTTGGAACCTTTTGGCAAAAAGGGGATATTTGAAGGTTATAGTGAGACTTCAAAAGCCTACAGAATCTACATTTCGGGTCAGAAGACAATTGAGATCAGTAGAGATGTCACATTTGAAGAGGATGTTGCATTCAGAAGATCCAAGGGCACTCATATGGAGATCGATGATGAAGAGCCACCTCAAGATATGGAAGTTGACCATGTTCCTGAAAATCAGAGGGAGGCTCCAGAACCTAAAGAAGCTAATGATCCAGTTGAGCCCTTGGAGCCTACTGATGGGCCTACAGATCTTGTGATTGGGAGAAAAAGACATCTTTGGGCCAAGAAAATAATGCAGGAGGCATAAAGTTTTGCAGCCGCAAGAGGAACTTTCAGAGAAAGTAAGAGACCTAATAAGTTCTCCAGTTATGTAGCTTTGATGACTCAGATTATTGAGTTAGAGCCTTCCAGTGTTGAAGAAGCTTCTAGTCAACAAGTTTGGAAAGATGCTATGTCTGAAGTGTTATCAATCCATTCTCAAAAAAGATGTTTGGGAGATCGTTCCTAGACCCAAAGGCAAATTTGTGGTATCTTCTAAATGGCTCTTCAAGATCAAGCATGCGGCTGATGGGAGCATTGAGAAGTACAAGGCTAGATTCGTGGCTAGAGGGTTTTCACAAAAAAAAAGAGTTGCCTATGAAGAAACCTTTGCTCCAGTGGCTCGTTATACTTCAGTCAGGACCATCATTGCTATTGCTACATCTAGAGGATGGAAAATTCACTAAATGGATGTGAAGATAGCCTTTTTGAATGGTCTAATAGAGTTAGAGGTATATATTGAGCAACCTGATGGATTTGAGGTACATGGGAAGGAGTCTCATGTTTGCAGGCTGAAGAAGTCTTTGTATGGTCTTAAGCAAGCTCCTCGTGCTTGGTACGAAAGGATTGATCGTTACCTGTTAAGTTTGGGGTTCTCAAAGAATGATGTTGACTCAAACCTCTACTTCAAGGTAATTAATGGTGAAGCATTGATCTTGGTTTTGTATGTTGATGATCTAATCATTACTGGAGAAGAACACCTCATTCTCAAATGCAAGGAGGAGTTAGCTTTTGAATTTGAAATGAAGAATCTTGGTCTCATGCATTACTTCCTTGGCTTAGAAATTTGGCAAAAGTCAAATGAGATGATTCTAAGTCAAGCGAAGTATACCATTGACATTTTGAAGAGGTTTGGTATGATGGATTGCAAATCCATGTCTACACCTATGAAGACCAACTTACATAAGTTGAAGGAGGTTGTAGCCAGTTCTGATCAAGTGGATCCCACGATGTACAAGCAATTGATTGGTTCATTGATGTATCTAGTTAACACTAGACTGGATATCTGCTATGCAGTGAGTGCACTTAGTCAGTTCATGTGTGATCCAAGGCAAATACATCTAGTTGCAGCAAAACATATCCCAAGATACTTGCATGGCACAGTTGGATATGGGTTGAGATATTCTACAGGTGTGGATTTGAAACTGCATGGTTATACTGATTCTGATTGGGCAGGGAGTGTTACTGATGGGAAGAGTACCTCTGGGAGTTGTTTCAGTTTGGGGTCTGCAATGATATCCTGGTGTAGCAGAAAGCAGTCTTTTGTGGCACTAAGTACAGTTGAGGCCGAGTATATTGCAGCTTGTGTGGCAACTCGAGAAGCAGTGTGGCTTCGAAAGCTCCTTGCAGGATTGTTTGGGCAATCAATGGAGCCTACTATCATTCATTATGATAACTAGAGTTGTGTGAAGCTTTTTGTCAATCCTGTGTTTCATGACAGAATTAAACATGTTGAGATCAAATACCATTATATCAAAGAAATGGTATTGAGGAAAGCAATTCAATTGAGGTATACCAGCACTGATGAACAGACGGTAGACATTCTCACCAAGCCTCTCTCCAAGATTAAGTTTGTGTACTTTCGAGATAAGCTTGGTATGGTGGAGAATCAAGCCCTAGCTGAGAAGGAATCTCAGTATCAATGATCCTCTCTAATGCATTTCTCTTTGAGAGAGATTTGAAGTGCAAGCCCTTGTTAATGCATTTCTCTTTGAGATTTGAGGTGAAAGCCCTTGTTTCCACCCTCTGCGAGAGCCATGGTGAATGTCATGTGTGTGACTCCATGACAACATCACGTGAGAGAGTTCGTGATGATTTTCTTGTACTTGGGTTTCACCCTCTGGGAGAGCCATGGTGAACGTCACGATGAGGTGACAACATCAAGTTGAGTGATGAACACTTGCACATATCACTAGTTGATATCACGATGAGGTGATATGCTTTCACGATGAGGTGATAAGCTCTTTTACACATGGGTGTAGCCATGGTGTTTGACATCACGATGAGGTGTTATGTCTTATGCAACTGGAAGTATCCTCCCTAGCTGAGAGGGAGTGTTGATGTTCATAACAGCGTCTGGCGTATTCTTCCAACAGATCCCCTAAATGATGATAAATTAAATAATAGCCTATGGCTATTTAATTTATAGAGATTCCGATTTGTTGAAGAGGCACGATTTATGCCAACTATATTTAATTATTAAAGAGGCACGAGTTAATGAAGAGATGTAATTTATATTAAGGCCGACCTCTTGCTCCTTGGATGTGATTTTCAAGAGACATACTTCTTCATTGGGAGACGAATTTATGAAGGGTTGCATTCTTCTATGTGGGCCGACTTGTTCTTGAAGGGTCACGTCCTCCTCTTCATTTAGTATATATACTCGATGGCACTTCATTGTTTATCATCAAGTTCATTCAGCGTAATTCGCAATCCTGTAGCAGCAAATCGCACTTGTAGCAGCAGCAAATCATATTTTGTAGCAGCAGATCGATTAAAGGAGAAACATATCATTTGTATCTTTGCATCTAGGAGAGGTGCTATTCATTGTATCAAATAGGCATCGTGTTGTGCCTAAGTTGTGAGCAGATTTCTGCCCTTATTCAATTAATATATAAGAGATATATTGGCTAGGTTTTTCTCCCTCAGGTTGGAGGGTTTTCCCAGGGTATTGGTTGTGTCTTTGTGTTGAATTTTGAATTAAAATTATGTGTTCTAATCTGATCTTAAAACTAACATGATGCAGTTATGAGAGATGATTAGGGGCAGCAGTGCTCTTTGTTTATTCGTTATTGACATACAATATTGTATTTGATTTTCGTAGCAAACTTTAAAACTATATGGCAGCAACGTAGCCTTTGGGCATTTTGATATAAGTTTATAAATTACAGTGTTCCACGGGGATGCATTCCCCCCGAAAAACCACGCGCACCCGAGACGAGGACGTTTCCGAGACGGGGAGACTCCTAGGAAACGTCCCTCCACCGTCCCCCCGCCGTCTCCAAGTACCCCTGCTGTCTCTGAAACGTTTCGTCCTGCAGGGAGACGTTTCCCTACTATTTCTGGTAGGGAGACGCCAGGGAAACACCCAGGAGACTTACCCGTGTCTCCTCCATCTGAGAAACGTTTCCTAAGAAAACATATAATAATATTTTTTGTTTAAAAACCGTAAAAGTTTATAACCTAAAGTTTTGTTTGATGATTTTTTTAGTTTTTACTTTTTACTGTTTTGACTTTTGAGTCTTCATCGTGCGACTGGAGCTTCCGCAAAGAACACTGAAGAGTGAAGTCTGAACAGAGGAGATTTGCATTTGGGGTTTGGAGATTGAGGTATTTTATTTTTCTAAGTTTCCTGGTTTTTTTTTGTTGGTTATAACTTTTTTCCTCCACCCGCATTGTTTTGGCTCCCGTGTATGAGCCCATTGCATTCCATGAGCCGACATCTCTTTGAGGCGTCCAGCCAAAAAACGCGGCCCTGTGTTGCTAGCACTTCCACATTTTTCATACACGGGAGCCATGGCCCATACTGTCATACATTAATAAATTAATAATTATTATTATTAATTTTAATTTTTAAATCATAAAATATTAAAATGTATAGTTATATTGTATAGTGTACACCTGCTATTTGCAATTTTGCATTTGCTTGAAAGTTCCTAAAGCTTTTTACAGTCCAGTGGTCCACTGTTTCGAAAGCAATTGCATCCATTCTGTGCAAATTGGCAACTGCATATCCTACAATCATTGCATTCCATGAGATGACATCTCTTTGAGCCTTGAAGTTGAGGCATTGTGTCAAAAAGTTCACAATGCTGAATGCACATGTCTTGTCTATGCTTCCACATTTTTGGCATTTTGCATACATGTCTACCAGGGCGATTGCAACTACAACATCTGACAAAATTCCTCTATACTCAGATACTGACATACTGTCAAAAAGTTCACAACTTCACACTCACAGGCAAAGGTTGTGGAATTCGGCTTTACACCTGCCAGTTGCATTTTCAATGTTTCATTTTAATTTTTTCCTGAAGGTTGAAAGTTTGAAACTTGAAAGTTTCTAAAGCCTCTTTAGCAAATCCATTTTGTGCATACTGCATATCCTCCAATCATTGCATTCCATTAGATGACATCTCTTTAAGGCACGCTATCAATTTAAAATTTAAAATTTAAAAGTTAAAACTTTGAAATCTCAAATCAGATTATCAAAAATTCAGAAATTTGCAGAATTTCAATTTCTGATATCTGATTTCAAAATTTAAAATTTCTAATACATCATACTGTTTTTTTTATTTTCATCTTTTGCAATAAATTATAGAGGTCTGATTTTTTTTTTAAATATTTTTTGCAGCGTCATTTGACATTATCATTATGAGTTCAGTCAATAGAAGTGACGATGAGGTTGACGGTGAAGAGGTTGAAGCAGAAATTGGAGGTGGAAGTGAAAATGAATCTGATGATTCAAATTTTCAAATAGAAGAGGCTGAACATGACTCAAATACTCAGAGTCAAGCTGAAGCAGGTTCTGTTGAGAGTAGAAAAGATAAATGCCCTTCAAAAATCCTCCAAAGATATGCCAAGGGCTCCTTTGATCCAAAATCACCATTAAAACAATTTGCAACTAAGAGGCCAGCACAGCCTGGGTCACGTGGGGGCACCAGAAAGTGGGAGTGCCACCTTTTGTCATCTTGACTGGTTTGGGAGCATTACTAGAACTAATGCTCACTTTCTTCTTATTCGAGGCAAAGGTGTAGATGTTTGCAAGAAGGTGGAAAAAAATGCAAAGTATAGAGCTGAATTTTTAAAATTATGGGGTACTAATGAGGAAGCAACACCTATGACTACTACACTAGCACATAGGAGTAAGGGTGATCAGATTGCAATAGTTTCTACTTCTACTTTGCAGAGTCAAAGGCCACCAAATCCATTCAGTTCAGGCTCAAGAGAGCCTAAGGGGAAACGTAAAGTGGCATCTTCAACTTCACAACCATTGGCAAATTTATTCAATGCACAAGCAAAGGATGAGGCAGATGATGCTCTTGGCAAATTCTTCTTTGCCAATGGCATTCCATTCCATGTGGCTTGCTCTCCTTATTATAAGGAAGCTATGTCAAAGGTAATAAGGGCGGGACCATCATATGTGCCACCAGGGGAGACTAGATTGAGGACAACAATCTTGGATCAAAACTATTCCAAGATTAATATTTTGATGGAGAAGATGAAGAGAACCTGGGTCGAGTGGATGCAGCATAGTCATGGATGGGTGGACGGACATTAGGCATCGCCCACTCATCAACATCATGGTCACATCTACAGTGGACCCTTATTTCCTTAAGGCTATTGATTGTTCAGGGCATAGCAAGGATGCTCATTATCAGTTCCAGATCCTCAAGGATGCCATAGAGGAGGTTGGGCCACAAAATGTGGTGCAGGTAGTGACAGATGCGACCCATGTGTGTAGAGCTGCAGGGAAGTTGGTTGAGGCAGCCTATAGACACATTTGGTGGACTCCTTGCTGTGTGCATGCTATGAATAATGCACTTAAAGACATGGGTAAAATCAGCTGGATCAAATCAATTGTGAGTGATGCTAGAGATGTGCAGATGTTTATCTGCAACCACCATACTTCACATGCACTTTTCAGGTCCTTCTCCAAGAAGGAATTCTTGAAACCTGTAGAGACTCGGTATGCATCATACTTTATTCTCTTGGAGAGAATGCTTGAGTTGCAAGAGCCATTGCAACTAATGGTAATGACAGCAGAGTGGAACCGATGGCCTGAGTCGAAAACACAGTAGGGATTGAGGGTTAAGGAGGTGGTGAAGAATGATGTTTTTTGGGCTGATGCCAAATATATTGTCTCCATCATTGATCTGGTCTTCAAAGTTATTAGATTTGGGGATTCTAATGCACCTTCCCTTGGAGAAATATACGAGTGCATTGATTCCATGCTTGATCAAATGAAGGCTAAAGTGTGAGAGAAGGACCCCACAATGCAATTCTACACCGAGCATATTTATCCAATCATTCAGCATAGATGGGAGAAGCTCAACACTCCCTTACACATGGCTACCTATGCATTGAACCCAAAGTGGTATGTGCCACGTCTCGACAGAATGTCACCTATAGAGGATGTTGAGGTGAAGGAAGGGTTCATGAAGGCCATTGATAGAATGTATGATCCTATAGAGGCCAGCTTGCTTCGCACCGAGTGGACAAAATTTGCCACTCTTTGGGGATATTCAGAGGGGGCAAAGCTAGATTTGGAGACTATGTCAGAGGAGGACCCCAAGTTGTGGTGGACTATGCACAAGCCTAGATCTTTGATTACTACTCTAGCCATTCGTTTGCTGTCCCAAGTTTCTAGTTCTTCTACTGCTGAGAGGAACTGGTCTACTTATAGCTTCATCCACTCCATTAAGAGGAACAGACTTACTTCTAGGAGGGCAGAGAAGCTTGTGGCTGTACATAGTGCCTTGCGTCTAATTGACCGCAACACAACTACATACAAGGAGAGTCCAGCAACCAGATGGGATGTAGAGCCAGAAGAGCCAGCACAGATAGATGATGATCCTACACAAACAGGGCTAGTTGGTATTGGTTTAGCTGAGCTTGAGCATGTGGAGTCCAGCAGTTCCAATGATGAGGAGATTGGCATGGAGTTTGGAGATGATTAGATCATTAGAGGCATCAGGCCATTAGCCTAGAGCCATTTACTATTAGTATTTACTATTTTGTTACTTGTACTCATTTTTTGAAGTTTGAAGTTTGAACATTGATGCTACAGCGATACTTGATTGTAATTATGATTCATGAATCATGATTATGAAACTCAAATTATGAAACATCTAGTTCTTGTTGCATTTTCCAATGTCTATATTTTCATTTTGATTTTCGATGTTCAGTGGTTCACTAGTTCAATCACAATGAAATGAATCAATGATATATAATTGCAATGTGTTATTGACAATTGTGCTTAAACTTTTAAGTTCTAAGTTTTGTTTTTATGTGTTAACTTTACTTATTCCTTATGCTTCTATAGTTATGTAATTATATTGTTATACATCTTTTTATAACTAATTTTTCAAGTATTATATGTATTTCAGCGCCGCCCCCCCGCCGCCGTCCCCCCGCCGTCCCCAAATTTAGGCCCCCCGTCTCCCATCCCGGAAACGCATCCCCCGCCGTCCCCCCATCCCCATCCCCAAAACTCCGTGGAACTATGATAAATTATAACTTGGAGGTCGTTTCATGATTCGTGTATGTTAATTTTGAATGTGTATTGAGTATTGGCATAATGTTGTCCACAAATTTTATATGTTAAGATTCTATAATGTATATTATGCATGCCTTATCCATGTTATCATATGAATATTTAAAATTTCCCTATATTTTTATATAGCCGTCCCTCACCATCCCCAAATTTGGCCTCAAAAATTGGAAACTTGGGGACTCGTCCTGCTGCCCCCTACCGTCCCCACCCCGGAAACTTGGGGTAACACTGATTTTTAACAATTGCTAATTTTAGTAAGTGTTATTTTTTAGCAGCTGGTCCTGGTCTTTGTTTCTCCAGTAGTGCAATATTTTTTGTTTGGGCGTTGGTGAGTTATAAAGGTAATCAAATAATATTTATATTTCTATCATTTAAATCATGTTATAAAGTTACTTTATAACTTAAGTGAGGGTCACGTGTTCATAAAAAGGACCCCTTGTGTCACGCATAGTAAAAAGGTGAAATAAGTTGTTTTCCAAAGCCAAATAATAGCCTCCAAAAGTGGATGCCTAGTTTGAGGGAGGCATAAGGGAAATTAAAAATTAAGTCAAAAGGCTCATGAAGGGGAGTGTAGCATTCTTGGAGGGAAAAGTGAATTCGAATTTGTGTTGCCCTAATTTCCTCCTCTCTTCTATATATTCACCTCTTGGGCTCTCATTTCATTATCTCTACTTTGGCAACATAACGTGATGTTGCTAGATTGTCTCCAAGTTTCTATTTCTGCTGGTTGAGGACATAAACCCTCATCTTTAGTTGCTGGTTTCGGTGGTGAGAGACCCACCCTAGCCGGAAGGAGTGATTCTATTTCAAGGATCACCTTTGCATTCACAGAGTTCCTGATTTTCATCATTTTGGAGGTTTTATAATGAAGAGTTTCTCCATATTTTGATGTGGAATCGGAGGTTTTGGTGTGATAGATGAATTGCTTCATTTTGGTGTGTTTGGAGGTGTTCAAACTCATTATCAGAGGTCTGATATGCATTTTCAGAATTCTAAAAAATTTCACAGTGGCTGGAAGTACTAAATTGTTCATAACTCCGTTGGTGATTGGAAACGTGTTCTATGTATTGTTTCTAAAGATTCCTCATAGCTGGGCACCACATTTGGAGTATTCATTTGCATTTTTGGTGAAGTATTGATTTTTAGAGACAAATCGCCCCTCCTAGGGAGCAATGCCATTTGGGAGTTGATGCACAGTCAGGTCTGCTAATGTAAAGGCCTGAAATCTGCCTATCTCGGGCTTCGTGCAGCTGTTCATTGGTGAGAGATTGCGGTGGTTGGTTAACTCCTATTGTAGCTATCTTGTTGTGCAAGTTTGAATGCAATTGCTGCTCATGTATAACCTGGAAAAGGGCAATGTAACAGAATATTATCAGGTCTGAAACATATTTCATTAAGCCTAATTTCATTTGTTATCATTTGCCAATATGATATGTAATGGTTCAATGTGAAGATAATGCAATTTCATGTTTCATTTCCCTTCTTTGCAATGTTTCCTATGAATATTATGTTATGTTGAAACACTTGAAACAAGAACAAATCTGCAATCTACTTCATACTCAGAAAACAAACAACAAAAAATCAGGGGTGGTTGTTACAGTAATGGGAGGCTAACCATGAACACTTAATTAATGCCTAATATGTCAAGAGAAGCTAATTATAAGGACTTGTTTTTGATGCTCTTAAAACAATTGTAAACTTAGGTCAAAACCTGATGCAACCTCTGCCACTGTGATGAGCTTATGGCCTTCAGAAGTTTGCATCTGTAATCTTGCTAAAACTCGTCACCTGTGCATCAATGATGGATTCAGTATGGAACAAACATGTAAATCATGCTTACATGATGGATGGATTTGATTTGGACTTAGCCCATCCTCGCAACAGCTGAAAACAGAGACAGATTCAAGGTGGTCCAAGCCTGTTACAAGGACATCAATAACAGGTCCTTTCATCTATAAACCCCTTAAAAGGGCATCAACATGAGTTCCATTCATTTACAAACCTGTCCCAAAAAGGACAGAAATGCACACCAACTGCCCAAATTGGAAGTTGAGTTGATTAGCATCTCAAGTTCTCAACTGTCAAGGTGGTTTAAGTTTTGGAGCTTTCTGCATTGGTTATGTAACATGTTCTTCATTAAAAAAGAGTCTTGAGAGGAAGCTGAGACATCCTCTGCAATTTACGGACAGTACACAAAACAAGCAGATGGTTGAACAAGGCAATAGCCTTGTGAGCTTGTAACCTCATATTTTTGGTGATAGAGAAAGAAGACACGACCTACTTTCCATGCTCAAGTTTCCCAACATTGGATTTCTCCCAAGGCTTGTGTCCCTCTTCTTGATTTTTTTGTTCTGCACTTTCTCTATTCATCATTTCTAGCATGCTAATTTCATTTCAACACTTTATAAAGTATTTAAACTTCTCTTATAAGTTCTTTTTAAACATAGTTCTTGATTTACAGCTAAAAAAAAAATTAATAAATGATAATTGTATCAAAAATTAAAAGTATGTACGATAACCCTCAGATCAATTTCATTTTCAAAAGCATTTAAAATTTTATGATGAGCTTAAAAAAAAATTTCTTTTTGGAAAAAGATAACCACAATAATATTAAGCATTAATATTAAATATAAGTGCAACAATCCTTGGTGGATAAGCAAAGAAAAACTATTGAATGCGAAAAAGCAAGAGAATAGTACAACTGAGAAAAACAACAAACTATGAAAGGACTGTAGTAACGCTCACATATACAACTGTCCAAAAAATATTTGAGCTGGCTATATAGTGTCCACAAAAGTGATAAAAAATATTTGTGTTGGTCGTATAGTATCCACAAAAGTAGTGACCATCATAAAATTTCTAAGCACAAAAATGCAGCAGTATATCTGCAGGCCGGGCCTTGGCAATGCATGCACTGCCTATTGCTGTGAGAAATGGGTACAATGCAGATCAGTGGAGTTTCATGTTTAGTAATTGTGGTTGATCCAGTCCTCCCCCCTCCCCACTAGCTGCTCTGGCTTGATTTTGAGAGTGCATAGGACATCCAGAGGAGTCCCCAGGGTATTTGCAGCAAAGCGAACTGTGAACTGTTCTTGATTATGCTGCATCACTTGCCCTAGCTGATACCTTTGTTGTTAAGTCCTGAGAGTTTCTTCTATGGCCTCTGTGTGACTTTGAAGGCTGATAAAACTTTGTTTCATCAAGTTTAGGCACTAGATCTGCTTCAAGAGACAATCTTACAACAATAAGTCATTTATGTTTTCCAGGGCAATATGCAATAAAGACTTTTTGCTTGTTCACTTGCTCTTAAGGAGTAAACTGATGTCAGGGGGATGATTAAGGTTGATTGCTGGGTCCCCTGTTGCCTCATTTGACAATCATCTTTTGGGGTGTCATTGAGTGCATCAGAGGGAGCTTGTTCTTTGCATAGTCAATGGGTAAGACCAGGTTGCTGGAGGAAATGGGAAGAGTAAGGGTTTTGGGTGATCCCTAAAAAGGCCAGCAGCATGCAGAGCAGGTGTTGGCAGAATAGGGACTATGTAGCTACTTGAACATAGGAAAGGTGTGTTTCCTTTGGTTTTGAAAAGACAAAAGAGTAGGAAAGGAAGGTAACACATTCATCTGCACCATACTAATGTCACTTTCCAAGTTAATTCGTACAAAAAAATAATTAGTATTCTGCTAAAGTTGGAGAGAGAAGCTCAAAACTTTTCATAGCAAGAATGCTGACAGTTCTGTTGCTGCATCGTTTATAAGTTTTCAGTGGGTTGTTACACAGATGTAAACATTTCCAGTTGCACTATTACAACTCCCTTTATATACATTTTTCAGGTAGTCTGTTACTTGTCATTGTTCTCAGTAGCTAGCAGGGTACCTAACAAGAGGATTTCACTGTAAAAAAAAGCCTTTGAATGTTCTACAAGATTTGCACTACTAATTTTCAAGGCATTGTTCCAATTCATGTGTCAGGAATGTAATAAATTCTATTTAACCCCCTTGCTTGAGTTCTGACTTAAGCTCCTTGGGCTGATCTGGACCGCTGTGACTACATTTTGATAATTCTAGTAACACTGCTGGAAAATGAAAATGAAAAAATAATCATGATTTCAAAGCAATTGAGTCCCTAGACTTACAAAAGCAATAAGTGTTTCTGATCTGCAATCCCCACAAATAGCTGAGATTGTGGTTATGAACACATTCAATTACTGATATTACAATCAATATAATTGCTTTCAATCAAATCTGATACTGTAATTAAACTTAAATTCACTGGTAAATGCAAGCAACGCATTCAAAACACTCTGCACAGTTTTTCACTTGGGAAACCCCTAATTTGGGAGGAAAAACCTAGCTTGATAGGTGCCAATAGCAGTCCTGTCTGGTTTTATTAAATAACCAATGTCCAATACAGGAGGAATACAATATCTGTTGTTCCTATCTTCCCTATCTACTCATGGAACAAACTATGCATTCTTCCTGGATTGTGCCAAAGTTTTGTGCTACTTCCTAGTGTTGATGTTATAGAGCAGTGTCGGGCTGCTACTTCCAGTGTATCAAGTCTCCTTGAAGTCAATTCAAATGGTATTTGAATTGTAATATTACATTTCATGAAGAGGTTCAATCTTGATGTGGCCGACATCATACATTTTGTGGATGCGATTTCATTAAGAGTCGTTCAATATTTATTAAGAGAAGTCGACTTCATTTATGAAGGGACACCATTGCTTGAATGGAGACCGACATGAAGAATTGAAGGGATGCGTCTCTCCCTTTCACTTGTATATATAATCGATGGACATTTCATTGTGGAAACCAATTAAGTTCATCAAGTAAGTTCACATTATGCAGAGGAGTTCGATCTGAGCAGCAGATCATCATTTGTATCAGCAGATCAATTTTTGGATTAACATATTCATTTTGTATTTGCATCTAGGAGAGGTGTGAATTATTCATTGTATCAAATTCGGCATTGTGTAGTGCCTAAGTTGTAAGCAGATTTCTGCTCTTAATATTTCAATATATAAGAGATATATTGGCTGGGTTTTTCTCCCTCAGGTTGGAGGGTTTTCCCAGGGTATCTTGTGGTGTTCATTGTCTCATGTGTTGCATTTTCTGATTGCTTTCATTTCTAATCCTAAAACTAACACTTAGTCCAGCAGCCTTTTCTGTAATGTCCCTTACCCGGTTTGCCCTAGAATTCATTTGTTGATTAGGTTTAGGGTTCTATTTTCCACATGATTGTTCTTTTGAATTAAGAAATCTTGATTTGAAATCTACATTCACCATATTAACAACATTCCCACACACACATATATTTGTTAGCATTAATATCTAGATATCCAAAATACAAGCATAATCATAAATGCAATTTAACAAGCAAGAGGAGTGCCATGGGTGGATCCGCCCTGAAGCCTTCAAATAAAGCTCAAGAGGTTGCCCATCCCAATCCTTCTTGCCTAGTGGCTTAGTACCTGCATACTCCACTCATGGCAACACCTTGAAGACACTCATCCTATCAAGGGGAGAGGAATCATGGAATCCTTAACTACCTAAGGTCTACCACCTCCTATTCGCCCAATCCCTAGTCAAGGGCCTAAGGGGCTGCAAGGCCCAATCCCTTGTCTAGGGCCTAAGGGGCACAAGCCTAGGTGGGACCCCCAACCTTCTATAACCCAATCCCTAGTCAAGGGCCTAAGAGGCTGCAGGGCCCAATCCCTTGTCTAGGGCCTAAGGGGCTGAAAGTGAGGTTTTTAGACAATCTACTTAAACCATGGTTCACCCTTCCTGATAGGGTTACAAGCACAAAGAAGACAATCTTTACACGATCAACTATATTTGCACTCATCCAAGATTTATTTCATGCCTATAATCAAATATATCTTCATTTATCAATGGTTCTTTAAGTTCATCATTTCCTAGAATAATTCTCATTATGATAAGATTAAAGAGAGCATTATATCAGTAATCAAATTAGCAATATCAATTTCTTATATTCAAAATATGCTAAATATTATTGCTAAGTGAGTACATCACCTGAGTTGCTATATCTCTCCATGTTTCCTTACTCGCCTCCTTCAACCTTATACTGAATTGATCATAGGATGAGGACAATTCATAAATATACATAATCTACTTATGTTTATATTAAAGAGTCATCATTACTTATAAGTATCATTATTGCATAATCGTGTATGTATATATATATATATACTTCATATACATATATCTATAATTATTCTTTTACTTATATATATATATATATATATATATATATATATATATATGTTTATATAATTATTCTTTCTTTATTCATATATATTCTTTATTCATTGCATATTATTCATTATAAAATTTATCTATATCTATGCATATATACTTGTATGCCTATTAAATAATATATATATATATATTATGGCTCTATATTCCAATGCATAACAATCATTGTTGCTGCTGTTTTTGTTTCTCAATGTTTTCCCTCTTCCTTCTATTTATACCATTCAAAGTAGGTGACTCATGGGGGGAATGTATTGTTTGGTGAAAGAGGTGACTTTTCATAAAATATATCCCTTTGTTAGATTTAATTGCTGCCTTTAAAGGCTTATTATCACAATAATATCTATTTTTGAAAATAATATATTATTACTAATAATTATGATATTTCAAATTATATACTAATTTTATTATTTTATTTTGATGTTTTATTGAACATATTTTAACATTAAAGTATAATAATAAAACCAATTTGTTAATATCTTATTATTATTTTATTCTAATGTATTACAATCTTTGATGTGTAATGATTATAATATTTATTTATTATTATTATTTTTGTATTTATATATTTTGATAATAATATTTAAATTGTTAATGTTTGTATTTCAATATTATATTTGATGATTACAATTGTAATACTATCTTATGATAATTATAATTACTAATTTTTATTTTTATAATTTTAATATATTTTGTTACTTATTTGCATTTTCTTATGCAAATTGCATTTAAATGTTTGAGGTTATTTATTTGTTTATTTATTTTTGTGTTGCTATTTTGGGGACATGACATTTTCTGTGTATTTTCCTTCACTTTTGTATCTTTTCAAGCTCTACTCCCATGTACTAGAGTAGTCCAGCTGTCTTAGAACCTGAGGAGTTGGCCTTACCATCTGCCTTTTCGTTTTCTAGCTTTTCATGACAAAACCACTGCTTTTCAACCAGAACTGCTTCTGTCAATTTCAAAATCACTACAATATTTTCAGTATCACCACTCATCTATAGAATTGTGCTAACAGTTTCACTTTCAACCACCACTGATTTTAGAATCACGCCAAGGAAAACTGGAGGTTCTATTTGTAACTAAAAAATGAGTATTTCTCCTTGTCCAATTTTTGAAGCCTATAGACCTCGTTGATCCTTTCTGGATGATACCTCCCTTCATAGAGAGGCTTTTCGTCTCCAAAAGCTTAATGAAACATAAAATGAGGAGACAATATCCCCACATTCTCTTTGGAGTACCAACAAGCTTTGTCCACAGTTTGTCCTTTTACCCCCACTTCCCAAGACTCATGAACCCCTTTCCGAGCCTCTTATCTGTTTCTGCTAAAGAACCACATCCTTGGGGTATATTGCCCTCTTGTCATACACTAGGTCTTCCACCAAAGGTAGCACCAACTCTTCTTGTAAAAGTTAACTATGAAAGTAGCCACCCAAGATCAAAAAAGACTAAGAATGTTCAAAAGGCCAATATGACAAAATAATATAATTCCTATCAAAAGGACGCAATGAACAAATCTACAAGATGAGAGATTGACTGAATAGAGTGCCCATGTGAGAGCAAGAGGTGGATATATGTATGACACACCACCAAGAGAAATGAATAGACAATCAATGTAGGATAATAGGAGATGTACTCACATGTTTAGTACATCTCCACCAAACAAGGGAAGTACAAGTCACATGTACAATCTAACCAAGTAGATACCTACCTAAGCAAGCTTATCCTATACTAGGTGCACATACTGCAATAAATTAATTAATTAAATGCAAGAAAAATAAAATGCAATAACACCCCCATAAGCATGACTTAGCTGGGTATAGAAAGATGGGTCCCAGAAAATGTGTATATATGTTATGTACCCATGTATAAAATGGTGTCCCTCAAAGGATTGAGAAGGGTCAAACACCATGCAAGGAAAAATTGCCCCAAACGAAAGAGAAGAGAGACCATGCAGCCCCCTCTCAATATGTACTATCCTAGGCCAATGTAAGATGCTCAACACTAAATGTTGAAGATAACCGAGGACCACAATGTGTTGGACTGAGAGTTGGAAGGTGAAAATGTAAAAAAATGAAGCGATTTCATGCTTTTCTAGCCATGGCATCTTTTTATTGTGCCAAAAAGTGATTTTTACTTTCAAACTGACATTTTCACAAGTTTTCAGCAATTAACTTGTCAATTTTCTAGAAAAACTCATCCCTGAGATAACCCACAAGTTACTTAGGAGCAGATTTGTTACACCCCGGAATTTGTATAGTTACTATTCTAGTAATGCTTAGAGCATTCTGATTGTAAGGAAGGTTTTGAATGAATAAATGTGATTGAATTTTGTTGACAATATGAAATCCTGTTTACATGTTATGTTTGGCTCATTCTGTATTCTTGATTGATGTTATTCTTGAATAAAACAATGAATAGAGGAAAATAATTAGTCTTGTTTTATATATTTGATTTATATATATATACTGCAAATATTGTGAGCATTTGACTGCCGTGGTTTTGTGCCATGGATGCAGGAACAGGAGCTATTCCTCCAGGTGGAGGGGAAATATCACTCAGGAAGAGGAACTTGGTCGACTAACCGGTAAAGTTGATCGTATGAGCATACACACACTTCACTAAGGATTTTAGGAACTGAGTCAGATTAAGTTGTCATGATAAGTCATCCTTAGGCTTAGGAGTTATGATTACTTCTTCATGCTTTATGAGTGGTGTTCCTTGATTGACTGACTTACTGTTCTGTGAGCCTTGAATGTGAAATGTGAACTGATAAGTTACTGATGCCTGGAATTTACGGTTAAATGTATAAATACGTGTTTATGCAATTACGTCCATTAGAGGTGCTCTGACTGGCCTATAATACACGTAATTGGAGATTTGAAAATAAACATGTATAGATATGTTTAAGTGTAAACTGGGTAAGTTAATTAATATATTTAATAATATATTTAATATCGATGTTATTATAGTTTTATCGGTAATATAATATATTAATATATCTAATGTAATATTTTGAATATTATATAGATATATTTATATATTATATATTAAAAGAAAGGTAAGTTAAAAACTATAATAATATTGTATTGAATATAATATAAAATATATTAATACATTTTAATGAAAATATTAAAATATCTAAAACTTTGGAAAGATTTTGTATAAACTATAAATCTTTGGCATTTAAATTTACATTTATCTTATAAAGGAATTTGAGTTTATTTACCTTGGAAATAAAGGTAATAAAACTTTCATAGTCTTTGGTAAATACTTTGCAAACCATACAAAGGAATTTCGAAATATTGAAATACTTGGAAAATATAAAAGGAAAAAGAATTTCGAAATGCTGAACTATAGACTGTTTAAAAATTTAAAGTTAATGTTTGAGTAAACTGAAAAATCGCGGATTTCTTCATGGGAAGAAATCGCGCGACTGTTGAACCAGAAAACAGTGGAAAACTAAGGAGAATAATCCGCGCCCAGCTCGCGTAGCTTAGACCTGGTCGCGGATGCTTGAACGCCACCGGTCTGGGACGCGTGGGTGGAAGGAGGCATGAACTGTGGGTGCGTAACCCTTGACGTTTTCAGCAGCAAAATCCAAAACGCCATTTGTTCTTCAGTTCGCCATTTTTAAGGGCTTTTCCCAGTGACTAAACCTGTACGTGGTTAATCCACGAATTTGGCATGTGATATGTTGAAACATTCTTGAGAAATTATGTAGAATCATCAACTCTTTTGCTGTGTGACTGCCACTGCGAATTTTGACATTTTCAAAATGAGAGGTGTCGAATTCTCATGCCTACAAGGTAGGAAACATGAGAATTCGAAACCTATAAATAGGTTCTCACTCATTGTTGAAAGACACTCAATCTTTTCATTTCACTCTCCTTGCCTTGGAAAATTCGAAATACAGTGCTGTGGTATTTCTGTGTTTTGGAATTCAAATTTTATAAAAGCCATTGTCATTCTATGAGAGCCATTGCCATTTTTATGAAAGCCATTGCCATTTTTGTGAAAGCCATTGCCATTTTGTGAAAATCATTTGCAATTGAGACAGTATTGCTGAGAGACAGTATTGCTGAGAACACTTTTTGCATTTACCTGAAAGTAGTTTTTGCTTAAGTTAAGAGAAGGCTGCGAAGGACGGTGGAGCAAGGATTGAAGTTACCGATCAAGCTCATACGCAAAAGGAAATCAGGCATGAGATATATGTTGATAGATTTTCTGTTATTTATTTTAAATTGCATGATTAGATTGCTTGATTATGTCTTGCTTTATGAAAGGAAAAATAAAAAGAAACCTCTATGTTCTATGAAATTGCTGAATTGGGAATAGTTTAATTCCTTAGAAAAGGCTTATTGAATTTAAGAGATAGCTTAAAGAGCTGGTCAAATTGGGGAATAGTTTAATTTCCTTAGAAAAGCTTTTGAAATAGCTTAGAGAACTTGATGAATTGGAATAACTTAAAAGCATGTTGAAACGAATCATTTGAAATCATAGATGAATTTGAAAGGGAAATATTTGTTTACTTTTAGTAAAGTACCTTATAATTTGTATTGCTTGAATACTGCTTGAATTCCTTAAGTAAAGGAAAGGGATTAGTTACTAAATACTAGGACGAGGGTGGATTCAGAACCAAGGTAGTCTAAAGCTTTAGAGTTAAATAGGTTAACTAGAGAAAGCTACGTACTCCATGGATATAGATTTCCATGTTGGGAAGTACCAGAGGGACCCCTTGTTGACTGTACTCCATTTCCTGTTTAAGTAGTTGAAGTAGGAAGTCTAGGGTGATTGACTACCCACTGAAGGACTCAACCTACGCGTAGGATAAGGCAGCCTTAAGTCAAACCAAACCTGACTTAGTGCAAGTGATAGATGACCGTCAGTATAAGTACTGCCGAAATGCTTTGGCCAAAGTAGTGTAGTATACCTAACGTCCACTTAGACTGTGAGACGAATTACACTGTCAGTTCACAGTAATCCAGGTTACATGCTAGATTGAGATTGTGAGGACACAAGGATTTAGTTATGTAGGATTACACACTATGCTCAGTTGGTCATACAGAACCGGTTACCCAACCAATCTCCTCGAAGAAGGGAGGGCCGTCTACTTAACAGTAAACGTGCGGGGGACCGCAATATAAGTCCGTGGTTGGTGGAAAAGCACCTGAGTGATGTTTCCCCTCCACCTTAAGACTTCTGATGAACCAAGGTTTGAAAGGGAAGATCCTGGACAGTCTTATTCCTATTTGCTCAAAAGCTTCCGAGCTATGTTTGAAACTTGTAAGATTCTTACCTTGCTTTTTATTTTGAAGAAAAGAAATCATGAAAGCGTACTCTGTTATTTACTTGGAAAATAGAACAATGATGTATCATGTCTTTTATTTCTTTATGATGAAATGTTCAATTAGAATGAAAAGAAAAGTTATTTACTTTGTCATTTAATTGTATTTCCTTGTATCTTATTAGTGAAATTAGAAAATTTTTTGTTTACCGGTTTTGGGGTTGTTACAAGATTTGACCTACTATTACTAGCAAGTCAGGCAAGTTTGTTGCAAGTTTTTAATCTATGGTCAGCACTACCTTGAAGAAACCAAAGATCTTTATCAAGGACATAATCCTAGCACTTATATTGTCCACCTTTCTTACATAACCCTTATTGGCCAATTCATGGTAATCTGGCCAATTATGGAGGAGATTAAAGCTTGGATTCCTAAAAACTAATGAGGCTTTGAAAAGTTAAGATTCCTTGCCATGGATTTATTCTAATTGTCTGTTATAATTACGCAAATTTCAACTATATATTGAAAAGAGGTCCCTAAATCTTGATAAGATAGAGGCCTCTTTTTGAGACATTGAACTCTTTGCTTCAATGCAAAAATTGATCACCTCAATTCAGCTCCAATCTAGGTCTGGCTTTACAATCTACCTTCAGAACTTTGGAAAGTCAATTGTCTCCAATTAATCAGAGATTCCCTTGGCAAATCCCTCTAAGTCTATATGGCAAAAGCAACAAAGGAAACATCATTGGCATATTGTGCTAAGCTCTGCATAAATTTATATCTCTAAGCCCCTTCCAAACAATTTTGACATCTCCTCCTCTTGGAATTCCTTTACCGAAGAGAGAAATTATACGTCTATAAATTTGTGGACAACATTGTCATAAAGTTGGACACTTGGTCCACCATTGCAGTTTATCCCCTAATCCTTCTTCTACTCCTACATACAATCTTACGTTGTGCCCAAGACTTCAGATAGAGAGTGAAAAAGTAGTTTGGATCAATAGGCACCACATGCATATCAGAAATGTTGAAAATTGTTAGGCTTAGATCCATAGAAACCATACAGATCGAGTAAACAATCTAAACCCTCTTCTCCTGTCCCCAAACAACTCCACCACATCTTTAGGTAACCTTATTTTCCCTCAGGTAAGGGCAAAGAAAACCAACCCCCCCTACATCCTATTTTTGTTGTTCAGATCTGCCCTTGGATTCTATACTTAGCTAATGGTGTTGCTCTCTCGGCCAATGACCTGGCAGTTAGAACTTGTGACTGTTGCCTCAATGACATCTCTCCTAATATTTCTCAGAGAAGAACCAGCAAATGCCCACAAATTATCAATATAAAAAGAATAAAAGGCATATAAAGGCACATAATGGTTCTCTCAAAAAAGAAAAAAATCCCACAGATAGAAATGGGACACCAAAGAATTTCTCGAACTTAGCTTCAAACTCATTATCTTATTGACTACACGAGGGTGAAAGTCCTCCCCTAAGTCCATGAGACTCCAGTCACCATTTGTCTCAGTGGTTGTATGGTTATAAACTATGTTACAAGACTCTCCCAAAAACCCCATATGTTGCAAGTATGTTGCAGGTGTTGTCACTGATGTCAACAGAATGGAGATTACTGATGATGTTGTCATTGATGTCAGCAGAGTGGTAGTGTGTGGATGGTTGCATATGCTGCAATCAGTATGTTGATCAGAAGTATTATGTATGATGTTGGATGTCGTGAGTTTGCCATAACAATTGTTCTATATTTCTTGTTGCTCATGTATAAGTGAATGATGCTGTGAATGTTGTATTCATTGTTTGCTGATGTAAAATGTATAAAAGGTTTTCTTGCAGTCAGTGGCTCAGGAAGATGTACTAAAAAGCTCCGGAAAATGCTCTACATTCTTCCGCATTCGTAGATATGGTCCTACGGTTTGGCAGATAAACAGAATCAAGTGTGACACATGTATGTTCCTGATTATAGAGCATAAAAGTTACTGCAGAAGTTTCCTGAGTTAGCAGAGTGAAGAGTGTGTTGTTGAAATCATGGAAGGATCAGAGAAATGCTCCACATTTCTCCACAATCAACGTTGTGGTCTTGCGGTTTGGAGAATGAGTTTAAAATATCTATCTTCGTTCTCTCTTCAATTTTCAATTGTTTAGGTGTACCGCAAGTCAAGTTCTCAATGTTCTCTCTCAAGACTGTGTTGTCTGGGTTTGTAAGAGATGTTGGTTTTGTGTCTGTTTGCTTGCGCCAGCATAATGTTGCATGAAGTTGTAAAAGGAGGGCATGGAAATGTTCTTGAATATCATTTGATGCTTGTGATGAGATCCGCATGATGTTATACGATCTCTCTAATACCACTTGTGGTTTGGAGTTAATATTTTGTGGGTTAAGTGTTTGTTGGGCTGACTTGGTACATCAAGTTGTTTGCGCCAAGTTTTTGTAGCATGCGTCAGGATGGGATTGTGTGCAAAAATAGAATAGGTCTTGCTTATCTCCTGGCTTGGACCGCATTCAATTTCCCTTTCACACGGATGTTTTGAAGCCGACTCATTTTGACTGTTGCACGTTTTATGTTTACACATTTCAGTTCGATCGGCCGACAAGGAGAAACTTTTTGAAGCTTGTGGAAGGTATAATGAAGGATCAAGTGTGTGATCAAAGTAGTCTTGATATATGTTGAGTGTTCAATGTATATGCCGAAAGTAGTGCGCTAAAGGCAAAGGAATGAATGTGAATGTGCAGAGAAGTGTTTGATGTATGTTGAAGGCAGTGAACCGAAAGAAGAAGAATATAAGTGAAGTGTTGAAGGCAGTGAGTCGACAGAATTCTGTAAGTGTTGGAGGCAATGAGCTGAAGGCAAAAGTGCATATGTGAGTGCTGGAAGCAATGAGCCAAAGACAACAGAGGTGTTACAGAGGCAGTTGAGTATCTAATTCATCAAGTGTTGCAACCTCTTTTTGTAAGTGTTATATACTTGGCAGGGAGTTGTAAACTTCCATCGATTGAAGCCATAAAACTGTTGTATCTTGTTTATCTTTGTGAGTTGTATTTGGACAGTAGCTCCAAACAACTTTCTCACTGTGGTTTTTCCCTTGTAGGGTTTCCAAGTAAATCTAGTATTGTGGTTGTGTGTTTGTGGTTTGAATGCTTTATCTAGTTAAGACAATAATAAGTTTTGATAGACAAATTTGAATTGGATTAAATTGAGGGATATACTGATTCACCCCCCTTCCCTCCCCACTCAATATATTTGTGTGTTCTAACACCCTACACCCGTATGGGTTCAATCCAAGGCTGAGATGGCTTTGGGTTTACCTAGGGTCCCCCTCGGGAACCTAGGTGAACCCAAGAGGACACATGGCCCAGCTGCCCAAAAATTGAAAAACAAATACTTTTAAAAAATTTAAAACCAAAAAGTATCCTAAAAGTATAGGTTTTCCCTAAAGTGAGGGCATTTGACTCTTTTTGCGTCATTTCACAAACATAGGTGACTAAAACAACATTTTTGCCTTCAAGTTGCCATTGTTGTTTTGTTAAGGTTCTTGCATTTTTCGTTGAAGGTGAGGGCTACAAGAGAGAGAGAGAGCTACACAAGGATCATCTACCAAAGGTGAGTGAATCTTGTAATTTTTTACAAGTTATTTTTTTAAGCTTTTGAAAAAAAAAAATTAACCTTCTATACATAATACAAGGGTTATAATGTTGCTTTTTTTTATTTTTTTAGTTTAGGGATGTAAATCTGTAATTTTTTTTGTTTTGTTATGGTCGTATAGATTGGCTAGTAGTACTAGTTCAATTGCCCCACATGCAGATAGCTCATTTAAATTCGATGCAACGTCACCTCTTTGGCAACATACAACCATGATTGGACAACTTCCTAGTGGTGGGGATTACCGTTGGCATTGTAGCCAATGTGGAAATGAGTATAAGAAATTGTGCAATCGAGTGAAAGCTCTCGCGTATATGCTATTTTTTCTTGGGAATATGAATTTGTCCAGAACTGAGTAAAAAAGGGTTGCCAAAACAACAAATTTAAAGAACAAGAGGCTGCCGAGATGGCAAGAAATAGATCAAAGGAAAGATCACATCCTCTTGCCAAGAAAGGATTGTAGAAAGCTCTTAGTGGCTTATCACAACCAGCTAGCATGCATGCTTTCATGCCACCATCTTCCCAAGAAGAGAATACCCCTTTCTTTCATGTACAAGATGCCCATTGGAGAATGCCTTCAAGAATGAAGCAAGGGAGGTTGCAAATGAGAACATTATTTGTAGCATTTATAGCAATGGGCTTCCTTTCAACCTTGTTAGACCACCATATTAGCAAGATATGGTGACAGCCATTGCCAATACATTTGTTGGTTACATTAGTCTTGGGTATGAAAAGAAAGCTTTTGTAGACATATCACTGAAAGCAATCAAGGATACATGGCCCAAATCAGGTGTGTCCATTATTTCTAATGGATAAAAAGATTGCAAAAAGAGACCACTAATCAATGTCATTGCAGTGTCCCCTAAAGGGTTGATGTTTATGAAGGCAATAGTTTGTGAGGGGCAAGTGAAGGATGCAACTTTCATTGACAATATCCTTATACGATCCATTGAAATGATGGGCCCCAAAAATGTTGTCCAAGTTATAACAAACAATGCTAAAAATTGTAGGGCAGTTGATTCAATAGTGGAGCTTATGTATGGGCATATATTTTGGACACCATGTGATATTCACTCACTCAACTTGCTATAGCAAAAGATTGGAACAAAGATCAAGTGGGTCAAAGAAATATACATAAAAGGCTGAGGAGATTCAAAATGTTTGTGACTAATCATCATATAGCACAAAGCATCTTCAAAACCTTCTCCAACTTTAAGTTGTTGAAGGTAATTTAAATTTTATTTATTTTTTATATGTGTCATGTCATCTACCTTTTAATATTTTAATTTGTTTTTTACACCATGTTAGGTTGTCAAAACTCAATTTGCATCACACAATCATCTCAAGATGACTTGTGAAGGTGCAAAACGCATTGAGCGCTATAGTCATCAACACTCTTTGGAGTGCATGGAGGCAATCAAGTGCAAAGAGAGCCCAAAAAATCTAAGCATTGATCATAGATGATGAGTGATGAGCTTGTGTAGAATATGTTTTGAGTTTCACTAAGTCCATCATGATTGTGTATGCTGATACAAATCGCCCATGTTTGGGTGAAATTGATGATGGCATGGACTCCATGGTTGAAAAAAAAGAACCATAAGAGAAGCCAAGGAAGATGACTGCATAGAAATATTTTTGAAAAGGGTGCAAAAGATCATTGTTGACTATTGGAACAAGATGACCAAACCCTAGCATCTCTTGGTATTTGCTTTGTCTCCAAAATATTACAGCTGAAAGATACTTTGTTTTCCAAAGATGGTGGCACCATATAGGGATGAAGAGGTTGCTACTAACTACAAGACTGCATTCAAAGGAATATTTGCAGATGTAGATATACAAAGTGTTGTCTTGACTCCTTGAGTGAGTTTGGCCACTTCATATCTTCAAAGAATGATGATGTTTGAGCTCTTCAAGGCAAGAGCAAAAAGATGCTCATGAATGGTGATACATACATGACCAAGGCTCTATTTACTTGCAACCGTTTGCAATAAAAAGTCTCTTTCAAGTATGCGTCTTTTTTATTTTTTAACTTTCTCATTTTTCAGTCGCTATTATATATTATAAATTTATTATATATAACTTATGCTTTGTAATTGTAAATGTTATATGCAAATTCAACAAGTTGTGAGTTCTTCTTCAACTGAGCAGAATTGGAGTACATTCTCCTTTATCCACTCGTTTAAGCGCAAGCAATTAGGTGCAAAAAAAGCTGAGTATTTGGTCTTCGTGCACTCCAGCTGTGTCTCTTGTCACATAAGAGACTTGATTACAATGAGGGGGTGATGAAAAATCGGGATCTGACTCCTACATGTGCCTACTTAGATGCTACAGCTGCATAGCTTGCCAAAGTCTCTATAGATGAGGCAACTTCTACACATGACATGGCTGGTGGGAATGGCACTATAGCTGATTATGGTTCAAATGGAATTGAACCAATTGACTTTGATGCTCTCAATGAAGAGCAATATGAATATTATTGAATATTGATTGTAATTTCATTGTATATTGACATTTGACAAATCATTGAATTATGAAATTGTGAGTATTTTTTTTTTTTTTACAAATTATGAGGTATTTAAATATTTTGTTTATTGGCGATTATTAGTATCACTGTTTTTATATTATATAATTTTTAAAAAAAAAAATTATATATATATATATATATATATATATATATATCTGTGTGTGTGTGTGTGTGTGTGCAAACCTATGCCCGTACACAAGAAAAAATGTCGTACAACTGTATCCAAACCCTGAACCCATACTTGTCCCCATACCGAGACCGGAAACTTAGGTTTTGACTTATACGCCCTACCAATCTACTATTTTAGGTCTCTTTGGTTCTGTTTCAAGCTCTATCTCTTTTGTTGCCTCTTTTGTATGGCATTTTTTAGTGTTTAGCGAGCCTTAGTTGCCACTTGGATTCCTCAGATTTAAATTTCAGACTGTCTTGGTTAGCTTAATGGTGTAAAATTTTGTTCCATGTGTTGGCCTCTGATGTCATCAGTCTCTTACCAATCATCTTTGGTACTTTATCATTCTTTAAGTTTGTCAATTATGATGCTTCAGAAATTTGTTCTATACTGGCTTGTTTACTTCAATGAAGGGCAAGGGGCACACACAACCCCCATGTGCATAATACAAAAACATGGATGTTGAAGATAATGAACAAGAAGCCCAAACCTTGAAAGAAGATATAAATAGCATTAGTGAATAGCCACAAGTAGGTACTAAAAAACAATTGTATGTCATCTATGGAGTTATTATATTAGTGAATTTTAGGAAAACACTTGGCATTCTAGGACTTGTACCAAAAAATGAACAGCCAAACAGATAATGGACAAGCATGAAGAATTACTTTTACTTTCAACATAAAGAACAAATGATAAAATGACCACGTAATAAGACAAAGGAGGATTGTAGAATGAAAAGGCACAAAACAGGGATAGTAGGATGAAAATGTACTAAAACTTATTTCTGAAGAACGCAAATTTAGAATTTAGTTGGTACACTGGAATATTACAATTATTAAAATTGAATACCATAAAACTACACCTATTTCCAATCTAAAATGAAAGCATTTACTAAAATGGCAGCACAAAGATACTGTAGAATCAACGAAATAAATCCATAGACAGCATTGAAAACATGTATTAATGCACAAAATACAAAAGAGCAATCTAATGTTATAACTCGTTTGATGAGGGGGCACAGTACTTAATTATCATTACTATTATCATGACAAATAACATGACAATTCAAAAATACTTACTTTCTGTTACAGTCAGCACGGGACAAGATATCAAGAGTCGTAATTTGCCATGCAAGATGTCCAGCTGCTGTTGTCATAACTACATAAAATGGCCATCCTGTACACAATATAACCAACCATTCAATATGTATTTTCTCTTTTTCAAAAACAGATATGCAACTCCTCTCTGTGTTATAAAGCAAATGAACTTGAAACAATTAAACTCAAAAAAAAAAAAAATCACCCAACTACCTACCAAGACCAGCATTGAACCCGCTAAGTATAAGACCACTTATGCATGCAACACTAAAGCCAGTAATCCAAGTTATTGTCTGGTCCCCAAATCTCAATGCAGTTGATTTGATGCCAACTTTCAAATCATCTTCTTTGTCCTTTAAAAAAGTAACAGATAGTACAAGCGTATGCACAAACTAAGCAGTAAGATTCCATTTAACAAAAACGATTTGGAATATTCATTTTCCAACTCTGTGAATATACACTAAGAGACCATGCTGCATACCTGATGAGCATAGATAGTGTCATACACAAGGGTCCAGCACACTCCAGATGCATAAAGAGGCAAGACAACATCCAGGTCTAGGCCACCCTTTATTGCTGCCCATCCTAGTAAAGCACCCCAATTGAATGTTAACCCCAGATATGCCTGAGGCTACAAACAAAACAGGAACGTATCATATGAGTTGTATAATGACACTTATTTCTCAATGCATCATAGAAGCAATGATCCCAAATACATGCATAGTTTACACCTAGGCAAAATGTTTTGATTCAAGCCTAACTGATTCGAATATATAAATCCACCATAATCCCATACACATGAATTGAAAATAAAGAGGATGCTATCACAATACACGAAATGAGAGATTAAATGCAACTATTAACATAAAGCTGCAAATTGATTAAAAAAAAATCTTAGCTATAGAATCACATTTGGACAGTACAAGAATATATTATTGGATATTTCTTACCCAAAATGTGAATCTTTTCATAAGAGGATATGAGAAAACTAGCAACAGAGATGATGCTCCCAAAATGCGACTGTCAATGCAAAGAAAATATTTAAATAAATAAATAAAACATCAGAAAATAAGTGTCCAGAAAAATGTCTTGTGGAAGTGAATTATTTAAGCAGATCTGTATCTCCAAGGGTTAGTCCAAGCGGTGAAGAATCAATTTTACAATATGCAAAAATCTCACAGATTAGATTGTTTATTCATAATTCATAAAGCTGCAAAATAAGCTTGAATTACAAATATGCTAATCAAATATATATTGCTTTGAAATGTACAGGAGAAACAATAAATAAACAATCAATAACTAAATTGTTCTTCCTGACAATAAAGATGGTCCTCCAAAGGGAAAAAAATCATCCTACAGCATCATGAAATAGGTTAAAATAAAATATTGGATTCTCATTTGGTGGCAATAGTTTTATGATTTATACTGAAAGGCCAAAATAATAGACATAATGTTCTGTAGGATCATATTTAAGGCAAAAATAATTTCTGCTTCTTAGTAGGTTGCATTTCATACTGGTATTTTTGCATCATCAATCTACCATAACAAATGACTAGGGACCTGATAATGTTTTAATATATATAATCATATGAAATGCTAGGAAAAGACCACAAAAATGGTGATGAAAAGAAGGTGGATATAAGTGTGTATTGGGAACCTCCCCTAACAGGCTAATGCAAGCTAAACACCAATGATGCATCGAAGGGCAACCCTGTCTCTTCAGAAGAAAGATGAATATGTAGGGACAATCCCAGACCCTACAAATTTTTGTATACTCCTATAGCCTAGGGACATCCACAAGCAATGTTGCCTAAGTGTTTAGAGTTGGCACAGATATCAATAGGCTAGCAACTGTAGGATGAAACTTAGCCAATACCTAAATGCTCACAAACCTCCTGAAATAAAAAGAAAATGGTAGAAGCCAAGGTAAATTGGCAGCTGCAACTGATTGTCGAAGGCATTCATGATATTTCACAGGACCCAGGAGTCTGATGATCTCCACTTATATTACCTTCACCACTCAAGGAACAGTGTGATGGATATCATTGCTAAATTGGCCTTTTGAGGTCATGCCCACCTCTCTTAGTATTGCCATAATTTGCATAAGACGGATGACAGGGTTACAGAAGCCCATGAAGATTTTATAAACAATGAAAAGCCTGTGCAATTCTAAGTAATTAAGGATTGGATAACCATGCAAATATATTAGGTGGCGTCAACCACCCAACCAACATGGACTTGGGCCGCCCTCATGATAGTATGGAGTTTAATTGCATTAAATCCACCACCTCAACTGCACTGCCAAAGGCTAATGGTGACATAGAGTTCTTCAAATCAGACCATCACACTCAGTTTTGCATTACAAGTGATCAGCGATGCAGTGGTTACCAGTAGAAAGACAGGATAAAATCTGGCTGTTAATCCCACTCTCCTCAGAGTTCACTCTGTTTTCTCCACATTTTAATCCTTTTGCATTTGTGATAAATTCAGATATGGTTATTTCCTTTTCTCTATTCCCTGCTAGTAATTTTCTATGTGCAAATGTCCCTCTCTTGGAATTGAGGAGTGTCAATATAAGCTGAGTGTTATGTGGACTTGGTAATGCTGGATAGAGAATGCAGACCAGATTGATTGGTGGACTTTTATGCCAAGGAGCGGTAGTCAACACTGTGGCACATTTGACTTTCAACTGCAGTACTTGGCTTTCCAACCCCTCCATAATGCTGCTCTCTAGCCATTTCAGCAAGCTGAATCCTAAGGTAAACCGTGATCCTATGAAGTTTGGTTTTCTGCTAATTTGTTTGGAGTTTGAAAATAGTTCATAGAAAAAAGATATCACATGAAATCATATGCTCCCAAGAATAGGGGTTCCCACCACAAGAATGCTCCTACAGATAAAAACATGATTTTCATTTTTCCTAAACCTCTAAACACCCCATCTGAAGAAAGGGAATGCAAATATTTTATGGAACGAGGAGATGCAGAAAACAGTGGATATTATGGAGAAGCAATTGCAGAATTATCCAAACCCAGTTATTAATACAATGAACTGTGCCCATGATTGAACCCTCAAAGTTCCTCAGCCATGGTGACAACTTAGGCTGAGCTGACTGGTGCAAAACAACTCAAATAGATGGAGAGAAGTGGTAATATGAATAGAGGGCAGATTGTGAGGAAGCAACAGACAGACGTTCAGAATGTGTGGGAGCTGGTTGATGATCAAGAGTAATGTATCCTCTATCTGAAAAAGCATGAAAAGCTACAGGGAAAAATGATTCAGAACTTGCAGGAGGATTAAGATATAAGGTGCCGGTCTCACTTCTTCAATTTTTCTGTTGTTTGGCTGATATCAGCAGGTGGCAGTGATGCGCAAAAGACTACCTTCAACTTCAGAAAGCAGCTGCACAGGAATCCACTCATGAAATTCAACATGACATACAAGAGTCCATTAATTAATGGAATCGGTGAGCATGGATGGGATCAGCAAGCATTCGTGCTACAAACCAGTTCCTTTGAAACAGATAAGGCATTGTTCCAGCTCTGTTACTCCTGGGGAAATCAAGCGATTCATAATGATATAACTGGAGAGTTTCTCTTGCTTTGTGTTTTCTTGTGATATTTTTGTGTTAGTTACTAATTACTTTGTCAAAATGAAAACTTGGGGATACTTCCACTCTGTTATTATTAATAGCTGTGTTAGGACTATTATGCTAGTTACACTTTGTATTAATTTTGATTATGTTTCCAGATTTAAAGGCAGACCAGTTATAATGGCTGTTTGTATTTTCTTTTGTTCTTTTAGCTTCCGTACAATATGTAATGCAACTAGATTGGAAACTATTGTGGATTCTGCTTAATTTTCAATAAAAAGTTATAAATAGCTTTCTATTGCCATGTTAAAAATAAAGCTGGTAATAATTATTAATTAGAAAGTTAAGAGTTTTTTTAAGTTGTTGATGCTTTATAGAAAGAGAGTGATAAGGGGAGTGAAGTTATTTTGTCATTCAAAATTTCTCTTACATGCTAAATTCTCATTATCAAAATTTATATATGATATGACTCTTTTTATTGCCATGTTAAAAAAATGCTGGGAATAATTAGATGTTAAAGCCTTTTAAACAGTGTTCCACGGGGATTCCTGTGCAGCTGCTTTCTGAAGTTGAAGGTAGTCTTTTGTGCATCAAAAAAGTGTCGTTTCGGAGATGGGGACATTTCCGAGACGCGAAGATGTCAAGGAAACATCCCTCCGCCATCCCCCCGCCATCTCCCCGTTTCTCAGCCGCTCCAGAAACATTTCTCTTTTGAGGGGACTTCTGGACGTCCCAGAGTCTTCCAAGCGTCCCCCAAAATGGAGGAGACATCCAGACGTCCCCCCTAAAATGCTTTAAAAAATTATTTTAAGAAAAAAAAACCAAAGCTAAAATTAATAAATTTAACATTTTAAAGCTTTTGGAAAGCCTAAAAGGGTAAATCGAAATGTTTGTGTTTTAATTTTTCATTGTTTCAAACTTCAAAGTCAAACTCTTGGCATGAGCTGAGCGTGGGTTTGGGTTGGGCGTATGAAGCCTGAAGCATTCAAGCAAAGCGATTGGAGCAATTAAATCCAGGTATGAGGGAGGGTTTTCAGTTTTTATTTCATTTCTAATTTTTTATGCTTTGTTGGATGTCCATACCCGACCCCATCCAAAGCTCCCTTGGCGACTGTTTTTGCGTTGAATGCCTAAATGCCTCAAAGAGATGTTTTTAACAAAGGCAAAGCAAAAACTTTAAAAAATTATAACAGTCGCCTAAATGTTTTTAATTGATTCATTTTTGCCATGAAGTCTCTGTCTGAGACTCTCATACATATCGACCAGAGCATTTTATAATTTATTACAGGCAGGACGATGCTGGCAAAGGTTGTGGAATTTGGCTTTACAACTAACAGTGTAAAGCCAAATTCCACAACCTTTGCCAGCATCCTTCTGCCTGTAATAAAATTTAAAAATGGGCACTTTGGAATAAGGTATGTACATCCATCAAAGCATAAACTAAAAAAATTAAACATGCATATTAAATTTATCATATTCTGCAATATTGCAATCCATGAGATATTGGATAGTGATATTGTTGTCAGTTGTGCATTGTCTATGTCTATAAACGATTTTTATTTTGTTTTGTAATATTGTAGGTCTGATTTTATTCTTAACATTGTTTTTTGTAGCATCATTATCATAATGAGTTCAGAGGGTCAAAAGGTTGAACGGGAACCAAAAATTCAAATTGAAAATGAATTATATGATGATCCTAATTTTCAAATAGGAGGGGAGGGTGAAACTGAAACTAAACATGGCTCAAATACTCAAACTGACACAAGTTCTATTGGGAGTAAAAATCCGAGCTGCCCTTCACAAGTCCTCAAACGATATGCCAAAGGTTTCTTTGATCCAAAATCACCATTAAAACAATTTGCATCTAAGATAGCAACAAAGCCTGGGGCAACTGGGGGCACTAGAAAATGGCAGTGCCACATGTGTGAACTTACATGGTTTGGCAGCATTACAAGAACTAATGCTCACTTTCTTCTTGTTCGAGGCAAAGGTGTAGATGTATGCAGCACGGTGGAAGGTAACTTGAAGTACAAGGCTGAAATGTTAAAATTATGGGGTTGTAATGAGGATGAGGTACCTATAGATGTTACTTTGCCACAAAGGAGTGGGGGTAGTAAGACTTCAACAGTTTCTACTTCTACTTTGCAGAGTCTAAGGCCATTGAATCCATCCAATTCAAGTGCAGCAGAGCCTAAGGGGAAACGTAAGGCATCTTCACAACCATTGGCAGATTTATTCAATGTGCAAGCAAAGGATGAAGCAGATGATGCCACTGGAAAATTCTTCTTTGCCAATGGCATTCCATTCCATGTGGCTCACTCTCCTTATAATAAAGAATTTGTGACAAAGATAATAAGGGCAGGACCAACATATGTGCCACCAAGGGAGACTAAATTGAGGACAACAATCTTGGATCAGAACTATTCCAAGATTAATATTTTGATGGAGAAGATGAAGAGAACCTGGGTCACAAGTGGATGCAGCATAGTCATGGATGGGTGGAAAGACATTAGGCATCGTCCACTCATCAATATCATCATTACATCTATAGCGGGGCCATATTTCCTTAGGCCTATTGATTGTTCAGGGCATAGCAAGGATGCTTATTATCAATTTTAGATCCTCAAGGATGCTATAGAGGAGGTGGGCCACAAAATGTGGTGTAGGTAGTGACAGATGTGGCCCATGTGTGCAGAGTTGCAGGGAAGTTGATTGAGGCAGCCCATAGACACATTTGGTGGACTCCTTCTTGTGTGCATGCCATGAATAATGCAATTAAGGACATGGGTAAAATCAGCTGGATCAAATCAATTGTGAGTGATGCTAGAGATGTGTAGATGTTTATCTGCAATCACCACACTTCACATGCACTTTTCAGGTTCTTCTCCGAGAAGGAATTCCTGAAACCTGAAGAGACTCGGTATGTATCATACTTTAATCTCTTGGAGAGGATGCTTGAGTTGCAAGAGGCATTACAATTAATGGTAATGACAATAGAATGGAACAAATGGCCTGAGTCGAAGACACAGCAAGGGTTGAGGGTTAAGGAGGTGGTGAAGAATGATGTCTTTTGGACTGATGCCAAATATATTGTCTCCATCATTGATCCAGTCTTCAAAGTTATTAGATTTGGGGATTCTAATGCACCTTCCCTTGGAGAGGTATATGAGTGCATTGATTCCATGCTTGATAAAATGAAGGCTATTGTGCGAGAGGACCCCACAATGCAATTCTATACCAAGCATATTCATCCAATCATTCAGCGTAGATGGGAGAAGCTCAACACTCCCTTACACATGGTTGCCTATGCATTGAACCCAAAGTGGTATGTGCCACGTCCCGACAGAATAACACCTATAGAGGATGCCGAGGTAGGAAGGGTTCATGAAGGCCATTGGCAAAATTTATGATCATATAGAGGCCAGCTCGCTTCATACTGAGTGGACAAAATTTTCCACTCTTTGGGCATATTCAGAGGTGGCCAAGATAGATTTGGAGACTATGCCAGAGGAGGACCCCAAGTTGTGGTGGACTATGCATGGGCCTAGATCTTTGATTACTACTCTAGCCATTTGTTTGTTGTCCCAGGTTTCTATTTCTTCTACTACTAAGAGGAACTGGTCTACTTATAGCTTCATCCACTCCATTAAGAGAAACAGGCTTACTTCAAGGAGGGCAGAGAAGCTTGTGGTTGTACATAGTGCCTTGCGTCTCATTGACTACAACACAACTACATACAAGGAGAGTCCAGCAGCCAGATGGGATGTAGAGCCAAAAGAGCCAGCACAAATAGATGAGGATGCTACACAGATAGGGCTAGTTGATATTGGTTTAGATGAGCTTGAGCATTTGGGGTCCCTGTCTAACAATTCTAGTGATGAGGAGATTGACATGGAGTTTGGGGATGATTAGATCATTAGAGGCATCAGGCCATTAGCCATTTACTATTTACTATTTTCATTTTATTTTTGAAGTTTGAAGTTTGAACGCTGTTGATTGTAATTATGAATCATGATTATGAAATTCAAATTATGAAACATCTAGTTCTCGTTCCAATGTCTATTAAGTATATTTTCATTTTGATTTTCATAATTTCATTGTTTCAATGTTCACTAGTTCAATGAAATCATTGCAATGTGTTTAAACTCTAAACTTTACTTATTCCTTAGGCTTCTATAGTTATACATCTTTTTATAACTAATTTTTCAAGTACTATATGTATTTCAGCACACCACTTACCCCCCTCCTCTCCGCCCCCAAACTTAGAGCCCCCGCTCCCACCTCCCTAAAACGCATCCCCTGTCGTCCCACCATCCCCAAAACTCCGTGGAACACTGCTTTTAAATTGGTCTATGCTTTGTAGACAGAGAAGGGTACAGGGAGAGAATTTTTTACTCATTCAAAATTTCCCCTTAGTTCTTTCAATCCAAAAAAGGGAATGGCATTGAGATAGCAAAGGAGAGAGAACTAGAGTGATCTGCATTCGCTTGAATTGACAGGTTGTATACCTATGATTAAAAGAGGCAGTTGTGTACTCCAAATCTCTTGCTTGACATGACTGAAATTTCAATGGACTTCATTTTTTCCTACACCATTCAGTTTTATTCCATGCACAGTATTTTTTTGTGGAAGTGAAGGAAAACAAAAAGAGAGAAATAAGTGTATATCAGACCTAAGCAGCATAAAACATATTTCGTCTGCATTTATTTAGTGGAAAAGTAAGCATCTCCAAGGAAACAGAATTGCAATTCCTTTCACTTGCTCCTGCTTGAAGATTAAGAATGGTTTGTACTTTGTAGTTTACTTGAGATTCAACAAACCACATCCATGGTACATTTGTTGCATGAAAATGTGCTAGTTTCAGAATCCTAAAAGTAGAGAATTTTGAAGAGGAATCTGTGGATTCAGAAAAAAAAAGTTTTATGAGACTATGGTTATTGTGTTGGAGATTTCCAAGTATATTGAGACTCTCTTTTGTTTGAGGAGTAACTGCTCATCCAGTTTCTTTTGGCAAATCCAGAGCCCCTTAGCTCCATTAATCTTCAGGGAATAAAAAAGGAACTTTCTCATGGAACAAATTTCTCATAGCTCTTCAGAAAACTTATGCCTTGGATTTGATTATTAACTTATTTACAATCTCCACTTGCAATAAAGTTTAAAATTATTACATAAAACTCTGAAAAAAGGCAATTTGAAGAATGCTCTGACATTTGAAATATTATACTATACACACATATAACTTCCTCTAAAAACTCACCTATAGTTATTTAATTGTAGCAATATTCCAAGTCCCAAAAGCAACTGAAAGCCCAGAAAGCATAGCCCTTGGAAGGGTGTTAACATACCACATGCAATTGGCCGTGACATAGTCCTTTGTATCTACAAGAGAGAAATGCAGTTCAAACTAAGTTATAAGACAGTTCATTTACCATAAACAATAGCACTTAAGTCGAATCTAATGAAAATATGTCCTTATATACACAGAAAATTATGTTACAGCATACTTCAGCTTCCATTTGATTTCAAAACAATACCCTCAATTATAAACTCTTGGTTTATGGTTGAAGATGAAAAGCATTGTCGTTAGCTAAAAAATACTAAATAAGTAAACAATTTTCTTCTGCAATCCTCCATGTGAACATGACCATAATTTACCATACAGAACCCTAAGGAGACTTTTAAAGCTTTATCTAAGGATGAAACATTTCAGCATGAGTTCTCTACAGAAGTAACATATTCCTGCAAAATTTTGACACAAGATATGAGGACAAATTAATTGAAGTTGTGCATTGCTTATCAACAAAGAGAGGCTCTAGCATAAAATGATACTGCACTAGAAGGGCAACCCAAAATGGATCAGACTTGTTAGTGAAGTTGGCTAACATCACCACTTATCATATTCATGCAAAATTTTGACACAAGGTAAGAGAACATATAGAATTAGAATGGTGCATTGTGTATCAATAAAGAGGGAAGCTAAAATAAAATGATACTGCACTAGAAGAGCGATCTGAAATAGATCAAATATTTTATCAAAGTTCACTAACATCACTACTAAACATATTCTTGAGTAAGACATTCATAATATTCACTACCCTAAGGCAAATACCTATACAGAGTTGCAAAGAACACAACAGATCAAACAATGGTACAGAAAGTCGCCTCAGTGATCCAAACACTCAAGAGAGTTTTCAAAATGATTAAGAAAAAGCATTGGTGGCACATTTAGCCCCAGCCAAAAAACATCATAAAGTTTCAGCTATGAAAAAATTCATCATTGAATGGCATGTGCACAAAAGATGATTTTGTCTGAAGCTGATACCATCTCAAAGAGAAACAAAAAGGCAGAGCATGCAAAGACACAGGAAGATGGAGTATTTGAGATTCCACCTTTTGGCATTCTGAGACCATTGGGCTTCCCTTCAAAGCTCTCTTTTAACTCATGAGCATTTCATGCCTTGAGAGACATTGTAGGGGGGATCCTTTCAATTGCAATTGGTTATATTATATTTAGCTCATAGAATCAAGAAGTCTTGTGGAAGTTGAAATTTACTTGGGAAGGGTAGAGAGAAGTAGCAGTGCCATTCGGTGTTTGCGCATACTCTTGAATATGTAAGATATGCACGCAGACCTCAAGAAGACAGCAAACCTTCATAAAACAAAGAGATTGTGGCAAGAGGACGAGATCCCTCTATCTTCTGTAATTTTCTCCTATTTTCAGTTTCTCAAATCGAAGGCTATGTATAGGTCATTTTATGCTTCTTCTTTCTCAATGTTGCTGATTTATTCTTCTTTCCCATTTTATGCTTTTCTTTCTTTGAAATTTACTGATATATTCTCCCTTTATGTATATTTGCACATAACAATAAAGAATTTAAGATATAAGGACTGTTTTTATGCACTTTTGCATAAGGATCAGCAACTTAATCTATCAAAATACTATTGGAAGATAAGATTTGTGTCGATGAGTTAAGTAGTGGATTGTCCAAATTAATTATGGATCAGATTGGTGTCAGAGGCTAGTTTTGTGTTCCCTTTTGATCGGCATTGTGTAGTGTGTGTGTGTAATTTGAAAGTTGCAGTTATATTGCACTCACAAGAGCAGCTACTGCTAGAGGAAGTGATGTTTTGTTTCCTTTACTGCAGGATATATCCACAAAAAGGTGGAATAGAAAAATTAGAAGCATGGATCTTGAAGAAGAAAGAGGAATGCCTCTTTATAGTGAAGAAAGATTCAACAAATTGGAGGAGGATGTAACCAACACCACTCACTCCATACTTAACCTTGAAAAGGTGGAGAACATCTTGGAGATGCACATTGGCAAGCTAGGAGTCTATGGAGATGTCAAAATCAAGTGATAAATCAAAGAATCAAGATCCTAAGGAGCAGCCATGTACCAGGTTTCACCTATGTTAAGAACAAAGGCCAATATAGAGATTCATCAATATGAGAGTAAAGTTAATGCTGAAAAACATGAACATTGGATTGCTCGATTAGAGGTCTATTTTAGTTTGTATCACTGTAATGAAGAGCAGTAAATTCTTCAAACATGGTTTGAAGTTATGCTTAAAACAATTTCCACCAATTAGTAAATAGAGTGAAGTTAAAACTTAAATTAAGAGGCAAGTTTATATCATTTGTTATGAAGAGGATAGATACATTGATTGATGATATTGAGGCAAAGATAGATGCCAAAATGTGAAAGCTCACACAAGAAAATTTTACAAGAAAGTGACCTAAATGGAAGACATGAAGGATCCAGATTTACTCATAAAGTATATCAATGGGCTGCATGGTCAAATAAGAAGGCCTATTTTGATTGCTAAGCCTAAGGACATTGATGAGCCTCACTCTCAAGCCCACTATCATGAGATGGACAAGAAATAGAGTTCACTTCCTCTCCAAATCAACAAAAACAAGGTGATTGAGGTGGTTCCAATTCTAAGCACAAAGGAAAGGGTAAATAGAAAAGTAAGCATTATGGTACTACTACTTTTGATAACAAGGATATTAAAAAATATTGAATGATTAGAGGTATATTTTAGATTGTACCACTTCAATGAAGAGCAGTAAATTCTTTCAGCGTGGTTTGAAAGTTAGGCTTGAGAAAATTACCAACAATCAGTAAATAGGATGAATTTAAAACTTTGATTAAGAGGCAAGTTTATCTCATTTGTTATGAAGAGGATAGATACATTAATTGATGATAATAGAGGCAAAGATAGATGCCAAAGTGAGCACACCCACACAAGCAAATTTCACAAGAAAGTTATTTAAATGGGAAGAGCTGTGATGAACCCACATTTACTCATAAAGTATATCAATGGGCTGCATGGTCAAATAAGAAGGCCTATTTTGATGGCTAAGCCTAAGGACATTGATGAAGCTCACTTTCAAGCCCATTAACGCAAGATGGACAAGAAAAAGGTTCACTTCCTTTCCAAATCAGAAAAAACAAGGTGGTGAAGGTGGTTGCAATTCTAAGAACAAAGGAAAGAGTAAATCTAAAAGTAAGCATTGTGGTAGTAATACTTTTGATAACAAGGATATTAAAAAATATTGTAGCCATTATAGTGTCGTTGGCCATCCCGATGATGCTTGTTGGAAATTGAGTCTTTGGGAAAGAAAGAAAAATGAAAAGAAAGCTATGACTTCAATTCAAAGCAAAGAGATTGAATGTGAATCTGATGTTGATAAGAGGCTAGTTTGCAGTTCCATTCATTTAAAGGCATGTTTTAGCAGCAATTAGACTCAAGAAAAAAGTGAGTTAACTGAACTCTTTCCCATTAAAAATCAGATTAAGAGATCCAAAGCTGACACTTTCTTTATTCTTGCTTTCAAGCAAATCTGATTTCACATTAGAAACATAAAATCATTATAGTCCTTATTTCTTGGATTGAGTGAAGTAAGGGGTGGAGATATATATAACTATGTTACCCCAAGTTTTTGGGAAGGGGACGTCAAGGGACAGGGGGACACATTTTGTGGACGGGAACGGCAAGAAAGCCATTTTCTAGGGGATGGCAAGGGATGGCTATTAAAAAATAGGGAAAATTTTAAAAATATAGAAAATTTCAAATATTCATTTGATAGAATTGATAAGGCAATCATCATATATATCATAGAATCTTAACACATAATATTAGAGTTCAATTGAGATTTTCATTTCATAGAAAGCGACAAACAAATTAAGTCTTAACAAAACTTAATTGCATTCATTGACAATGTGCATATATATTATATAAAAATTACAGCAAAATGCCCAAAGGCAACTACTAAATGACAAAAATATAGAAATATGCAGCTGTCCCTAATCAGCATCTCCTAACACTGGATCAAAATTGAAGTCTGAGTCACTACCACTATGAGAGGTTGTCTCATCTTGATCCAATGGAACCCCAAGCAATACATCATGTGCCTCCTCATCATCAACCTGTGTAGTATCTTCTAAATCAACAAACCAACGTGCAGTTGTGCTCTTCCTTTTTCTATTCACAATTTGCAAAATGACACAAATGAGCTCTTTTTTTGGTTTTGAATGTTATAATGTTTTTTTTTCCTTTTGTGTTTTAAAAAAAAAATGAAATGAAAACTTGTTGGATCGTAGGGGATGGCTAGCCATCCCTTGCCATTTTTGGGACTTCTATGCTCTTCTTTTTTCTTCTATTCACAATTTGCAAAATGACACAAATGGGCTCTTTTTTCAGTTTTGAATCTTATAATGTTTTTTTTTTTACTTTTGTGTTTAAAAAAAAATGAAATGAAAACTTGTTGCGCTATAGGGGATGGCTAGTTGTCCCCTACTGTTTCCGGGACTTTCATAAACATCCCTGGGATGTTTCCAAAAATAATTCAAATTGGGAACGACATAGGGATGTTTCTGACCCATCCCCACATCCCCTAAACATCCCCTACTGGGGACGTCCCTAATTTGGACCATTTTTGGGGATAGCAATGGGGACGGCTATGTAAAAATAGGGAAAACTTGAAATATATAGGGATATTCATATGATAACATTGATAAAGCATTCATATATACATTATAGGTCCTTAATACATAACATTTGTGTTGAGTTGAGAATTTCAATTCACATGAGAGTCAAACAAATTAGCAGATGTCAAAACTTAATTCAAATTGCTTTCAAAATTCATTGTTAATATGCATGTGATATTAAAAAATAGTATACAAGTTACAACAAAATGCCCAAAGGCTGCAAGTTTCACTTTCAAATTACAATATAAAAATAAAAAATAAAAATAAAGTGCACTCTTGCCCCTAATCTGCATCTTCAAACACTACATCAAAATCTAAGTCCTCACTACCACTATGAGGGTCTGCCTCATCCAATGGAATCCTAACCAATCCCTCCTATGCCTCCTCCTCGTCAACCTAGGCAACATCTTCGAGATCAACATCCCACCGTAAAGTTGGACTCTATCGATACTCTAGAATTTGACGATCCTAAAGTCGAAGAGCACTATGCATGGCCACTAACTTCTTCGCTCGTTTAGAGGTAAGTCTATTCCTCTTGATGGAGTGGATAAAGTCGTATATGAACCAATTCCTCTTTGCAGCAAAAGAACTAGAAACCTATGAAAGGAGGTGAATGGCAAGCATCCTTAACAATGGTGTATATTGTATCCTTCTCGTGCCATGCTCACCATCCAATAGGGTCAGTTTGAGCTAATGTAGCTATATCTATCTTTGCCTCCAGTTTACCAAATGTTGGACCACAAAGATTTGTGAATGCAAGCCATTGTGTGTGAAGTACTGTAGACTCCTCAACTGAATACATCTTTCGAAATGCCTTCATTAGCCCTTTTTTGACCTTTTTGTCATCACAAGGAGGCAACCTTCCAAGCTTTGGTGCATACTATTTGGAATTTAGAGCAAAGGATGCCATATGAAGCAGGGTGTTCATTGTGTTTCACTTTCTCATCAAAATGGACTTAATATGTTGCTCATAAAATCCCAAAGAAGGATCGTTAGCCAAAATTGTTTGCTTTATCTTTCCAACCATGTTATCAAAGTTCTCATATATCTCTCCACGACTAGGAGAGTCCACATCAACATATCTAATGACATTTACAACAGGTAAAATGAAAGAGCAAACATATCTACAAAATTCAAACAATAATTTCAAAAGAACTAATTGATAGTTAGAAACTTCAAAAGTTGAAACATTGAACAATAAAATTAAAATATTAAAATTAGAAATTTAATATGAAAATTAGCAATTTAATATTTAATATTGAATAAATCGGCAATTTAATAATAAAATCAGCAATGTCTTACCTCACATTGGACCACCAATTGTCATCAAGGATCCTTTGTTTGATGTTTTTCCTTCAGTAGAGCTTGAATTAAGCCATCTACTCCACTCTGAATTCACCATCATCAATTGTAGAGGCTCATGAACCCCAAACATCCTCTCTAACAAAATGAAATAACTAGCATATCTTGTCTCCACGGGTTTGAGGTATTCCTTCTTTGAAAAGGTCCTAAAGAGAGCAAGTGAGATGTGGTGGTTGCAAATGAACATTTGAATATCTCTAGCTTTTTCCACCACTTGCTTCACCCAATCTATTTTCCTATGTCTTTCAATGCATTGTTCAATGCATGAACACTACATGGGGTCCAAAAGATGTGCTTATAGGCGCCCTCCACCATCATACCAACCAATTTGCACACACATGCTAAATCAATGATCACCTGTACACCATTTGGGGCCCCAAACTCCTCTATGGCCTCTCTCAAATGTTAAACTAGAAGTTTGCATCCTTGCACTTCCCTGAACAATCCACAACTCTAAGAAAAAAAGAGTCAATTGGGTATGTGACTATGATATTGATGAGTGGCCGATGTCTAATATCGGTCCACCCATCCATCACAATAGAACAACCCGTCTTGATCCAAATTTACCTCATATCCTCCATTAGTAAATTAACCTCAGAATATTCTTTGTCTAGGAGGGTAGTGCATAGTTTATGATCTCCATAGGGAGCAAATGAGGGACCAATAGAGGCTACATCTTTAATCATTTGCTTAAAGTAAGAGGAACAAGCCGCATGAAATAGGATGGCATGGGCATAAAAAAAATTGGCAATGGAAGACTTTGTTGCAACCCGTACCTGCACATTAAACATACTTGCAACTATCCCTGGCTTCCCACTATCACTAATCTTCTCTTTCCTCTTGTGGCAATATCACTACTACTACTACCAACCATGGATGGCACAGGCATAGATGATGTAATGTCCCTTGCAGGAACACTTGTAACATATGATTTAGATTTGCAATATATTTGATAAATGAACAATCTTTGGATAATTGATAAGTAGATAACCTTATCGTAGATGGATATCAAATAGTATAAATTATTATAATTCTTCTTTCAATATAAGTGTAAGTCTAATAAGGTCTTAATTCTTGACAAGAAGGAATCAAATTTACCTTCTTGAAGATAGTTCAACATGGAAGACTCTATTGAATATTATTATGTAAATTTCTTCTTGATTATGCCTTTGATTACGTGAGAGCATTAATTTGATCCTTGTCTTTATCCAATTTATTGTTCCTGAATTCTTCACGAAAACCATGCATTAGCTAAAGCTTTGAATATATATCATCGATTTATAGGCCTTGAAACTTGAATGCCTTTCCTGATTGATATCCTTATAATTGTGCATCTTGCCTTGGAATCCTTTTTTATTTATGTACTAGAAACGTATACCTCCATATTATAAATTTCTACTCATATACAGCAATTCCACAATAGGAAATTCAACAATAAAAATAAGTCTGCAATGCTCAATCATGTCCTTTCACACTTATTATTATCTTTTTATACTTGTATGCCCTCATAAGAAAGGACGCATCCCTTTGAATAGAGATGATCTTCTGAATGGGCATGACTCTTAGTTAAAAGATCTTCATTAATTAATGTGTATATTAATCACTCCTCTTTAGTATGTTCACTGCTTTGACCAGAATATAAACTCCATGTCAGCCATAGGACCTCCTTTCCATTGTGTGGAATTTAATATTCATGAACAGCAATGGCAATAAGGTTGTGGCTTTAATGATTGGTAATAGACGGCAGATAATACAAATCACAGAAGAAGACAAAGATGGTGGCGGCTATTTAGATTTCCAAGCACCCACGATAATATGATATTGCCAGCTCAGAACTATGCGTTCTCTCCACGGGAAGCAGCAATAAATCAAAGCCCAAATCTCCACATCAAAACTATTAAGCATTCAATATTGAGTGCTACCGTATTTGTTAAGGCCACGAATTTCATTGTAGTGGTTAATAGAAATATGACATGGCTGGTAAAAAGAGATGGCGGTGAATAATACTTAGGCAGCGGCAGAATAAAATCCTTCAGACCAGATAACATTAAGTGTCTGGCATATATATGCACCCGATGATGTATCAGGCATTTGACAATCAGTCGCTCTCAATGACATTGCCCATACATAAATATTCAATCCAGCAAGGAGAAGTATATGTTGTTCAGAAATATGCCCGATAGTATAATACTCATCCTTAATCAATTATTAGTTGGCCACAAATTTGAAACAATAATCATATATTGGAGTGGGGTTATTACAGATGATTGTCTTGAAGAATGTACTAGCATTGTCACACTTTTAGACCTCATTTCCGCCTCCATTTGCAATCTATGAGCCTCTAGCTTCTCATACTCCTTTATGTCTAGACAAACCTTAACTCCACAGCCTATAACATCCAAGAAATGAGACTATACCCTTGTGTAGATCCCTCTAAAATCTATCTTGCAAATGTGACACAACCACACCCTACTCTCCCCTGAATTTTTATTTTTGGTATCTAAAGTTCAAGAAGAAGATTTTTTGGGTTAAAAGGGCCCTTTGCATAAGTTTTCAAGACAACAAAAAGGCACTCAAATGGATTTGGTGGCTGTTCACCTCCACCCCCAACACTTCTACACTCTAATGAAATTGAAACTCTTAAATTAATTTGAGTTTCTTCCACTTCATTGTCACTACTGTCATTCTCACTACTCATGTTTTTTTGATATTTAATGCAACTTTAAGCTGAAAAATGAAAAAAAAATTTAAACATTTCTTACTTTAAGCTTTGAAAAAAAAAAATGATAGAATGACTTGCCTCTTTGAAGAAATTGTTGTCTCACTACCAATGATGCACTAGATTCAACCTTTTTTCCAGCTGTTCCTTCAATCCCTAATAAAACAATTTGCTTTTCCTTCAATCCCTGCTGCAATATTTTTGCACAAACAAAAAATGCGTTTGCAATGAAATGATGCTCTTTTTCCTCATGTACAGCAAGCTAGGCTATGGGGGCCCACAAAGAAAGAATATAAAAATGTTTTTTTTAGTGTTTTTTTTTAAACGAAACTTTTTGGAGAAGACGGTCAGCCATCCCCTTTTATTCTCTACCATGTCCTCACATTTTAGGAACGTTTCCTACACTTTTTAGTTTTTTGGGCATCCCCCCATCCCTAGAATGTCCCAGAAACGGGGACGTGCCTAAAAGGTTGGGGACACATCCTCAGGTTTCCTTGATATTATCTCTATGATTATTGATCCATTAGATGGATTATGGAATCGATTAATTTTTATTGTACTTAGTAACTTACTTTTAAAATGCCAACTTCTTTTAGTTTGTTTAAGTTATTTTTAGGTATTTTTAATCTATTTGTATTTATAAAAATTCAATATTAATTTCCACATACTATTTTAATACTTGTCTCTCTATCATACCAAAAAGATAGAAAATTGTTGCCATTTCCGAAACTCAAAGGAATACCTATTGTTTATCAATTCTTTCTCTTCCATAGCAGCACCTTTATGTGTTGTAATAGCAAGTGATAAGTCATTTACTTGGGATAAGAAGCAACAAAAACATTTCATGAATTCTAAAAGAAGATTACCAAGGCACCAATATTGGCTTTACCTAATTTTTGACAACCTTATGAGGTAGAAATGAATGCAAGCAATTATGCTCTAGGACCTGTTCTACTACAAGGAAGTGGGCCCATTTGTTATCACTCTTAATTATATTTTTGTTCAATTTTGGTTTATCACAGATTCTAATTCACACAATCAAGAAACTGAAACATTATCTCATGGATAAGAAAATCATTGTTCCTACAGATCATCAACCTTTCCAATATTTGCATGCTTGATCTACATTCCAATAAGCAGGGCATCACAAATGAATAGGTTTCTTGCAAGCTTTTTCATTGGTCACTAAGTATAAGAGAGGTATGACAAATCAGTTGAGTCTAAGTATATTTAGACCCCCTTTGATTTCAGCCTAGGTACACTAACTCAACTTAAGCCTTTTGGGCAAGAGGTGTATGTGGAAGTTTATGAGCATGATGCAGATTTTGGAGATATATTTTTAACATACTATGAAGCCAAATACTGGAAGTTTGAGCCAAAAGAAAATTACTATCTCCAAGTTGGAATGCTCTCAAGTTGAGTAAGATACTAAGATGTGTTTGCCTTAAGAAGCAAGGATTCAGCTGATGGAAGAGGCTCATACTTCAAAGATTGCAGGTCACTTTGGTGTTACAAAAACAGATGCAAATCTACAGGAATATGTCCAAAGGCCTAAAATGCAAAATCATATTTCAAAGTTCATAAGGACATCTGCATTGTGTAGCATAAGCCAAGTAATAGGAAACTGGGTATACATATGCCCCTATTGGTTTATTCTAGGCCACGAGAGAGTATATCTATGAACTTTGTAGCAAGATTGCCCATGTCAAAGAAGAGGCATGACTATTTGTTTGTGATTTTGGACCAGTTTAGTAAAGTGTGCAATCTTTTTCCTTGCAAAAAGACCCTTAAGGCACATAATGCAGCTGAATTGTTTCTCCTAATGTGTAGATTCACTTTAGATTGTCAAGTTTTATTGTTTCACATGAATATTATTTGTGGGTACTTTTTGAAAGATATTGTGGGAAAACATAGACACTATATTGAAGAAGTTAACAACTTTCTATCCCCAAACAAATGAGCAAATCAAGGTGGCCAATATAACATTGGTTCAATTCCTAAGAAAGTAGCAAAAGTCTTGGAATGAGAATTCAGTTTATATTCAAAATTCCTATAAGAGAGGTGTACATTCTTATACAAATAAATCTCGATTTGAAGCATGTTTTTACTTCATACCACCAAGTTATTTTGATGTTGTAATAGGGCAGCCATATAGATAATGTAAGAGTTGTTGATCAACCCCACAATAATTCAAGGATCACTTGCAACCAAAACAACCTTCCACACAAGAGAGAAGCAATGAAAATGCTATGAAGCTAGAGAATTCATTGGACACAAAATGAAATCGGTACAATATAAAATGAAGAAACCTTGTGTATAAAGACAAGGATGAAACCCTAGAACATAGTAAGATCATAACAAATGTCTTAATCCTACTATGAGACACAAAAAGTAAATGACCTAAGTAAACTTCAGTACATAAGTGTGACTAATTAGGAAATATATCATGTTCACACTAACACACCTCTTAAGTGCAAAATAGGCAGTATGAAAAAAATGCAAAGATGCAAGAATGCACGGATGGAAGAATGGGTCTCGGCTACAAGGCCATGTTAGGTGCCCCTATACAAACAAATAAATATTTCACAAGCGAAGTACAAGAGAAAAACCTATAGGAAAAAAAAACCTCTCCAAAATAGAGAAAAGGTGCAAACAAAAACTTACAATTGATAAAAGTAAGGACTCGACATGACCCTCCAAGGACTACTTTTGTCACCAATGTACAATAGATATCCCCCCCACAAAGAAGTAGCTTGTGTGCCAATGGTGAATGCTTAAAGATAAATGTTGAAGATGATCCAAAATCAGCCAACAACAGCTCACCCTTAGGAAGATAAAAATCCAATGGTGTATGTAGAAAAAACTCCCACTCCAAGAAGAGAGATAAGGAAAGAAGTCGCATGATGTGTGCCTTTGAAAACTGCTTCAGTGTCCACATGTCAGAATTGAAGGATTTCACAATGCAATGAGGTGAAACTAGTCCAAAAAACTGTGAAGACTCATGAAGAACAATCTACAAAGACAATAATAATGTGATAACAATTGTGTCGTAGCTATCATCAAAGAGGAAATCGATATCCTCAAGTGTGTCTGTCAAATCTAAAAGATGAGATTCACAAAACAAATCTGCTATATCTATCAAAAAAATATCCCACAAAGCTAAATCTGAGAGACTAGAAACATCTTACTGAACTGAAGTACTAGAAGCCATATCAACACTAAAATTTGAAGGAGGTGGAGGAGAAAGAAGCTTAGCACAATTCTCAAAAACCAAAGTGGATGAAAGAACACAAAGGTTCAAGTGACCAAACTTCTCCTTAGGAATGTAATCCACACTAGATGCATGGATGTGGATAACAATCAAAAGAAGTGCAAGATCATTAGAGGCAAAGCGTGAAAAGGTGTAGAAGCAAGATGAATGATTTTTCATCCCAATAGCAACAATCTCGCTACTCTTCAAGTCTCTAATAATCATTGAATCTAGTGTGAACTCAACAATCCTCCCTGCTCCATTATGTGTAATCTGATAGATGGAAAGGGGAGATTGGTTGACAAGGAAGATATCATTGAAAGTGTTTTTTCCAATATCAATAGATCTTTTCCCAAAAACACTCATATATGTGTTGTTTCCCATTAGAATGTGTGGTAAAGTACAAGACTCAAATGAAGAGAACATACCCTATGATGAAGCCATATGATGTGAAGCTCCTGAATTAAGAAGGCATCTCCCTAACTCATGACTTGTAGATGCAAACATTCCCTTGCCTTCCATTATTTCTATACCGTCAGCCACTCTAGTTGTCCCTAACTATGTAGATAATGACGATGTTGAAGAAGACAATGAAGTAGGTGACATTGTTGAAGGTAATTCAATATTGTTCTTCTGAAGAAGATGCTTCAATTCATCAATTTGTTTTGCATAATGCTCATGCTCATCATGCCCCAATTTTTTGCAATAGGCACATTTGGGTTTCTCCTTCCTAGGTGGTTCCCCCTTAGAAGAGGAAGAGGACTCAAGGGTAGCCTGTGATGTTGGTTCCTTGGCTTGCTCATTGTTCTTCAAGTCCTTTTTTTTCCTTGCTATTTGGTCATTTGTGCTTTGATTTGCAATAAAAGCATGTGGTTTGGAAACTTGAAAGTACCCATCTGCACTAGCTTTGCCTACTCCTTGGTGAGTGACATAGCAAAATCATCAAGTGAGAACATGTGAAATGTAGTACCAAGAGCATTCCTAGAGCATAAAATGTAAAAAATAAATTTGAATGATTAGGACCAAATTTGACAAGGATGGAAACAATCAACTAAGTGTCCTATTTCTCAATACCACACCATTTCAACTGCAATCTTAGTGATTTGAGCTTAATGAAGAAATCTTAGATGCAACCAAAGTTAGTAGGATTCAAAACCAATGAGCTCATTCTCCAATTGAAAACCTCGCAAGGTATTCTACTTCCCAAATAAACTCTTCAATGCAATCCATATTTGATTTGGTTTTCTGCAAGAATTGATGTGAGAAAGGAGAACAAGAGACATGCACAATATTCCATAGTCTTCATCACACTTATTATACCACTTTCTCTTTTCTACAGTAATTGTTGGTTCAAGTTTTGTACCTATTGTAACTCAATATAACCCAATTTCTTTAGTTGTATCTCCATTTATTTTTTCCAACCACAATGATTGTATGGAGTGTGTGGAGCAATCTAAGTTTGATCCATCTTGTATACACAAGAATATAGAAAATGGAAAGAGAAACAGAAATAAAACCCTTACAATACTAACAATCAACCCCATTCAAGGAAAAAGTCCACTTTTTTGGAAAATTTTCCAAAAGACAAATCTAAGTACGAAATCTGACTTCAATCCTAAATAATAGGTATCTAAAGAAAAATCTAGAAAAACCAACTGGATGGCTATGTAGTGCTTGAAACCAGTTTTTCAATGCTTATTTATTTGCAAAAATCCAATATTGTATACCCAAATTATACTTATGAAAAAAACTACTCTTTCAAGCAATAATAAAAAAAGGTGCCTTTGTTGGGTGTTGTCACCCATGTGACCAAGCGCTAGGATGTTAGGCACTAGAATTCAGAAATGGCTCTCACGCAACAGCTGATTGGGTTAAGCCCCTTTGGGGCTAGGTGCAACCGAGAGCTGCCCCCTGTAACCATTCGTCAAACCAAACATAGGCACCTAGCTTAAGGATGATGTCACACCTGCACAATAGTACCCTACACTGCCAAATTAAAAGAAAAAATTAATCGTTCGTACATAGGGATGACTCAGGTATGGTGCAATAGGAATATTCCCTAGCACAATTTTGTGCACAACAATGGCAACCAACTCTAACAACACTATACAACAACAGTATAGATCCATACAAAATTTTCTTGACAAATTTTCCCAAACCCCAAAAAAAACTTCGAAGTTTTTTGGCTCCAAAATCTATCGTGCCTTATATGGATTTATAGGTTTTGGGGCCTTCTAAGCTCAACCATGAGGTCCATTTTACACCAAATTGCACAATATGAAATCTTTTAGCCAAAACTAGGGAAGGGAATTACAAATCTAGAGCTTTGATACCATGTAAGAGTTGTTGAACAACGCCACAATAGCCCCAAGATCACTTGCAACCAAAACAACCTTCCACACAAGAGAGAAGCAATTGAAATGCTATGAAGCTAGATAATTCAATAGATGCAAAATGAAATTGATACAATATACAATGAAGAAGCCCTTGTTATAAAGACAAGGATGAAACCCTAGGGCATCCTAAGATCATGACAAGTGTCTTAATCCTATGATATTAGACATAAAACGTAAATGACCTAAGTAAGCTTAAGTATGTAAGTCTGAATAGGACCTAATATGAAACTAGTTAAATAATATATCTTGTTCACACTAATAGATAAGATTTAAAGGTAGATTTAAAAATTCCTCAAGGTCCAAAGTTTTGTCATAAAAATAAAGCAAATACACCTCCAAGTGCAAGAGGGGCTATAAAGGAGTCAAAAACAAAGTACAAAGTTATACTTATACATGACCAAAATCTATACGTGACCAACATAATGTTGAGCACAACTTCCAAAGTCGCAATCAAAGTTTGGTTGTGCTTAAGAAAAGAAAGACTCCAAGAGAACACTATGAAGCTTAAGCCTTTATAACATTGCACATGTGAAATTCTTGAACAAGTAAGTAAAACTATTTTCAAACTAAGTGCATTGACTTATATGAAGATTTATTCTAATGTAAATGTTGAGAACTTATGTCTCTTTGAGCCTTCAATGATAAAAGAAGAACCTTTGTTACCTTCAATTAAAGACCTTGTGTCCAACTCTCAAGTAGAATTGAGAAAAAAGAGGTGGAGACAAGAAGCGGGATAAAAATGACATGGCACATTGGTATGAAAAGACAACAAAAAAAGCAAAGAGATATAGTACTCCAAAGACAAGGCGAGAGAATTGTTTCCTCATCTATTGAGTTATTAAGCTTTTGGCAATCAAAAGCCTCTAAACTAGGAAGGGATGACCCAAAATAGATCAAAAATGTTAGTGAAATTGGCTAACAAAGCCACTTAATGTATTCTTAAAGACTTTTTCCAATCACAAGACATTCATAAGACTCATTTCACAAAGGCGCATACTAGAAACAGAGTTGCAACAAATCATTGTTACCCAAGAATGCCTCCCTAGGGTAAAACAAGTGTGTCGGAGGACAAGGACGAAACATCCACCCACCATCTGCTCAGGTGCCACCCTAAAAGGGAACGTTTTGCTTTACGATGGGTGCATCCAAGGATGCCCTATTGTCCCTAGGATAGCTAAGAGATGTGCACACATCACTCAACTATCCAAGAGATGCACGACACTTAATTTTAAAAACTCAAAAAAAAAATTCAACTCTAACCTAATCTAAAAGAGGGGCCCACCAAGACTCCTATCCTAAAAGAATTACAAAAATGCTTGCCCACCCTCATTTCATAGCACCAACAAAAAGCTACAAGAGGAAGAGGAAGAAGAAAGAAAAGTTGAATGCACCATGAAGGTCCTTGTGACCTCAAAGGCTTTATTTGAGCTTGGTAAAGGGAGTTCCACCACTCAACCCCACCCTATAAAGTGATAAAGAATGCACCCAAGGCAATATCCCGAAACCTGCAAGGGACTGCCACCCACAAACCCCTACTCTAGTTTTAAAAAGCAATTAATGAAATTTGTTTTTGGGTTGTGCCAAATTAAATCCTAAGTGATTGAATTCCATTTATACTTTTGGTTTGCCAAGTTAATTTAAATTCAAAGTAATTCTATTATGGTATAGTCAAATGACTTACAAAGTAAATAAACAATATTAGTGAAGATGCTTAGATTTCACACATGTACAATGGCACTACACCTTAGTTTTTTTTTTTTGAAATTTCACCAAACAACAATGCACTCGTTAAGGTTAGCCCAATAATCAAACCAACTGAAATGGAACCCTCCACTTTCTGATCACCAGAATCCCAATGTGGGCGAGGTGAGAGCATACGGTGCAAGGAGATCGTTAGCAATAAACTGAAACTGAAATTACAATGTTGTAGGTGGCTAGCCGACCATTCTGGAAGTAAAGTGCTGGAAATGTAAATGTAGGTGGATAACCGACCATGAAGCTCTACCACTTATTCAGCGGGAGCAATTATTACAATTATTTAAATTAAAATACTCAACCACTTATTCAGCGGGAGTAAAGCAAACTGAAATATGCTGGAAAAGAAAGGCTGATTTGGTACTACTGAAACCAACAATTACAATATGCTTCTTTACAATGATTTTTCGATGAAATCTGCTCCAACTTCAATAAAATGCTTTCACAACATTCCCTATTACAAATATGAGAGAAAACCTTAAGGAATATAGCATTAGACTAACATAACCAGGTCTGATAAGGAAAACCAGCAAACTGTAAATGCAAACCAGCAACTAAGCTCACACAAAAATGCTCAAATCTCACACAAATCACCTCCAATCACACCCAAACTGAAAGCACATGAACAACTGATGTAGGCATCCAAATTAGCATAGAAGAGGCCCACTAAAATCTGCCACAAAGAAAGGCACACATTCCAATGCTTGGCTGCAAGTGGTTCTGCCTAGGGAAGAGGTCAACCTTGCTTATAAATTCAGCCAATTCATTGAAAAATCTGAAACATGGAGGAAAGGGGCGCCCAAGGCATAGGAACACATAGAAAAAATACCCATAACCAGCAAAAATCCCTCCAAGAAGTTATGAATGAAAACAACCTACAGCCATGTATGAACCAGCAACATGAAAATCAGAAATATCATCAAAAACTTCCAACAATGGAGCTCAGTCTGCAATCTCTGGATGAGAAGCAGTCTCAATTCAGCTAGGTGTTATCTTTCAAACACGAAACCAAATATTTGGTAGGAGGTATGCATTCCTCGAAGCCAAAAACCTGAAATCATTTTAGCAACACTTCGTTATGATAAGAAATGGATACCAAATGAATGAGCAAAGGCCTTAAATAGAACTCTGAGGTGACTCTTCGAATTCCACCTTTTCCCTCCAAAAGGGACGCCCAAGCCACTTTTGAAATATTTTAATTTTTAAAACACTTATTCCTCCTCCATTTAGGCGTCCAATGCACAAGGACCAAATATTCAACTTTGAAATATTGAAAATGCCTCTTAATGAGGCGTCCATCCTCATTGTCCCACTTTTAAAACAACATTAAGTCATAATACTAGGCCAAGGGGGCCAATATGAAAATAGAATATCAAATGACTTAAATAATTCATTTCTCCACAATGCACCTCAAAAAGTCAAAACCAAAAGTACTCAACTGTCTTGCCAAAAATAGAAAAGCACACTAAACTGTTGCCAACCCGAGCATTGCCAAAAATATAACTTACTAAAAATAGTAAGTTCGGAAAAGTTGCCCATTGCATTTGCATGTCATACCACTGCAAAGCTCTCTGAAAACCCAAAAAGAATCCACAATCCAAAACTCAAAACTCCAATATGCAAACCCCCGAAAACGCCAAAGACCTCCAATCAACTAGAAACCCTAATTTTACCTCCGACAAGCTTACGAGCATCTGAAATAGGCTGACGGACCACAGAACTACTCATTGCTGAGAAGGGGGCATTACAGGCTATTTCTCAAGTTCTATTTATCTATAAAATCCCTCACCCAAGAACATGTCTAACATTGGAGTCAAAGACAAAGCAAATGACAAGGGTGAAATGTTGATGAGCAACACTTTTTGGTGTGATGCAAAATGCATCACCTCCATCATGTCCCATTTTTCACAAAGATTTGATATTGGGACTTTGATGCTCCGAGTGTTGGGGAGATATATGAGTGCTGACAACATGCTTGGCCAAATGAAGGTTGTTCTACAACAAAGAGACCCCACATTGCAATACTAGAATGAGTACATTCCTATTATTCAATGGAGGTGCAAGAAGCTCAAAAAACATTTGCACATTGGTTGCCTATGCATTGAATCCAAAGTGGTATGTGCATGGCATGGTAGAGTTCTCCCTGTCAATGGCATTGAGGTTAAGAGATGATTTATGAAGGTCATATAGACAATCTACAATGTGAAGGAGGCCTCATTGATTTTACATGTGTGGACCAAATTTGTCAAACTCATGAGCCATGTGAGTTCAACAAAGTTAGAGAGGAAAATTTTGGCATGAGACGACCTAGTAGCATGGTGGTGATTGTATGTGCCTCCATCAATGAAAAGCACACTAGTTACTTGCCTCTCATCACAAGTTTGTAATTCCTCTAATATTGAGAAGAATTGGTCTACATACAACTTCATCTTCTTTGTCAAGAGGAGCATGCTTACCTCTAAGAGAGCAAAGAAGTTTGTGGTGGGACATAGTGTCTGGTGTCTCATGATTGCAAAAAGATTGAGTACAAGGAGAGTCCAATAGCATGAAGGGATGTAGACCCAGAGGAATTGATGCAAATTGATGAGAATCAAACTACACATACAAGATTCGTTGGTGTCCAATTGCAAGAGCTAGTTGGGTAGTAATTTTAGTGATAACATAGTTACAAAACTTGAACGCAACACAAACTCAGCAAGCTGATTTTGGCCTTGGACCCAAACTCAACACATTGAAAAAACCATGAAATATAGAGTTTTTTCAAGGAATTAAAGTTTTTTATATGCACTCTTCTCTAAATCAACTTTAGAGACATTAAAATAATCAATTACAAGCTACTTTGATCACATACACAAGTATACATCAAACCAATGAGTATATAGGAAAATTTGAGCTAAAGGAAACACGATTTATAAATATATAAATATTCTAAGTGTTTTTCATGAGCAAAACTTGTGGATTACGATATCCATGGCATCAAAAACAAAAATCAAAAGGAAGAATGAACTATTATAATGAGGATCCTATATTACTCAACACTACATCACTAGCTCTACATGGTGTGCTCATACCTCAAATAGGCCGACAATGTGTTGCAGCCATAGTAGCATTACTCAGGATCAAGATTGCGTCTGTAAACCAAAAGTATAAATATAATTCAATTACTCGAGATTTAATTTGGAGAAACTCAAGAAAGAAAAAATGCTGAATTTTTCATAAAAATAGAGGAGAAAACACTATTTTTGCTATTTCAAGCCAAAAGAGGAAAATAACCTGCTTTTCCATCTAGTGCAGCCCAAAACAATTTTTAGTTTTTGTTTTTTAAAACTGGGGTAGAGGTTTGGGGGCGACAATCCCATTAGGGTTGAGGGATGGTGCCCCTCATAGGATCAAGAGCATCACCCTAAGTGTATTCCCTATCATGATGTAGACTAAGGTTGAGGAGCAAAGCCTCTACCACCGAAGCCCAAATTAAGGCCTTCAAGACCACAAGGGCCTTCATAGCACATGTCATTTTTCATAAGCTTATCACTTTTAACCACACTCCATGAATGTGGACTTTAAACCCTTTAAGAAAGCAAGTATTGAATCCACTGAATAGTAATTAGCCCCTATTAATGTGTTCTTTGCGTTTAGAAAAAAAAATCAATTTTGAGGGGGTTTTAGGTAGCCAGGTTGACATGTGGGACTCACAAATTTGGCAATTCTACCACACAAGGAATCCGATAGAGATTCACCTAGACTCATAGTCAAGTCTATAGAACTTAAAGACTTGGCTTGGCCTAAGAGTCAACAACCTTGCTAAGTATCAATGAGTTTTGTGACCATGAATGATGAGAAGTATGCCACAATATTTGCAGCAAGCAATAAGTTCAATAGCCATTGGCCCATTATACTTGTAACCTTGTATTCCAAACTTGATGAAACCATGAAATTGACTATTATAATATATATTCAAAATTTTAGATCAATTATTTGTCAAATTGTTTACATCAATGATAAATTGCAATTTCTTTACAATTTTTATAATTAATTTTTCAAATATTATTTTTTATATATTATCTAACCGCCATCCATTGCTATCTCCAAATTTTGGGAAAAAAAATTCATCCTCAAATCTCATCCCTATATTCCCACATACCTTGTCTTAGAGATTCCATGGAACACTACAAAAAACTTAGTAGGTCAAAACAAGCACAAAAAGTCACCCAAGTGATTCAAAGTTCAAACTAAGCACAGAAAGTCGCCTAAGTGATTCAAACCTTCAACGGACTCTTACATGATGAAAAATGTGCATCAATGATGCTTTCAACCCCAACCAAAAACATCATACTGTTTTGGATGTGGCCGAATTTGTCACTAAAAAATATACACATAAAAGACAATTTCATCTAAGGCCAAAACTACCCCATATAGAAATAAAAAGACAGAATATTGAGATAGGAGCTTGAATGTTTGGAATTCCATCTATTGGCATTCTAAAGACCTTTGGGATTCCCTTTGAAGCTCTCTTGTGACTCATGAGCTATTTCAACCCTTGACAGACATTGTAAGTGAGTTCCGGTTGTATTGTACATAGTTGCTTTAGCCAAGTAGTTTTATGGAAGTTGAAGTGTAATTAATAAGGGTAGAAAGAAGTAGCAATGTTGTGTAGATGTATGCATAGATTACATACTCTCCGATTACTCTCCAAGTAGCCGAGTAATCTCCAAAAAATTTGCATGTCGAGTAATTTCTACTTTTACTCTCAGACAGTATGCAGATGGATTTTCTCTCGTCAAATTATCGAGTAATCGCCAGTAGCTCGCAAACAACCCACAAACTTGGCAAGTTTGTGTGTGTATAATGTATATGCATGCAAAATTGGCATCCTGTGTATGTTTATAGATATGTATATGTGCACAGTGCAGTCCTGAGTATACACATACATAAATATCCACACACATTTGCCGAGTTTTCCCCGAGTCAAAATTTTTGGGCTTTCCGAGTATGTAAACTATGGATGTATGGGCGTACCCTTGAATGTGTAAGGTGTCTATGAAGGCTGTAATCCCTTTCAAAACAATAAAAAAAAAAGTGGCATGAAGAAAAGATCTCTCGCTCTTGTTGTGTTTCTCCCATTTTGGGTTCTCCAAGTCAAAGGCTGTGTATATTTCATTTTATGCTTATTCTTTATCTCAATTTTGCTGATAGATTCTCCCTTTATGTATGTTGACACTTACCAACAACAGATTCAAGACATAAGGACTGTTTTTCTGCACTTTTATGAAAGGATCAGCAACTAAATTGGTCAAAATACTATTGGAATTGATAAAATTTATGTTGGTGAATTAAGTATGGAATATTCACACTAATTACCGATCAAAGAGAGATTCCTTCTAAATGTAGCTCACACACAATAACAGACTTTGATCTAAGTGTAAAGCATTTCAGCATGAGTTTTCTGAAAAATTAACATATTCATGCAGATTCTTGACACAAAGTTAAAGGAGTATAGAATTAGAATAGTTTGTATATCAACAGAGAGGCAGGCTAAATAGAAAAGAGAATTCACTTGAAGAGCAGTTGTCCTAAGCATAACCCCCACACAATAAGAGAACCTGATAACTAGAAATATTATATGATACTTCTTATTGGCATGAAATTATAACCCCTGTACAGTAGCTGGTAAGAGTGTTTATTAACGACTGAGAGCTGCAGTGAGTCCATAAGCAACACCATTAACCATAAGACTAGCTATGAAGACATATATCTGCAAAGGAAGATTTGAAAAAAACACAATTCTACATGCCCGCTGCTTGCTGGATTTACAGGCCCAACGGAGCTTAAAATGATCACATGGCAAAAGACTTGATGTTGACAATTTATCAGCACACCATCAGATATTGTATACACACATCTCCATTACATATAAAGAAAAGTGAAACTTCACGTGCCTGTGCAATGACAAGAAGAAAAGGGTTCTCAAATTGCTAATTGCAATTGCATTTCAAAAGCGACGCAAACATCATTATTTATGGAACTACAGATATATCTGTCAAAAAGAGAAACTTTGTTTTGTCTTAATTTATTATTTTCTGTGTTATAAGCTAATTTATAACAAGTATCATATCATTAAACAATCACTAGCACAGGCTGTGAATTAAATCATAAATTGCATAGTGAATCATTATCAAGCCCATTTTCCTCATTATCACCAAATCCATAAAACACTAAGACAAACCTTCACATCAATATCCCGGTCAAGAAGGTCATTAATTGTGCAACCCGCCCCTCTCAAAAGCAAAGCTCCAACTCCAAACAAAGACAACATTTTAAAATCAGGTAGGTTTCCAGATGGTGCAGCCAAAGCAATGGACCTAATAAATTTGAGAGAGTTAAGATAATTATCACAAAGTTTTCCACAATCTTGTAAACAACAAATGGAAAGACTATAAAATTTAACAGAATTTAGCTGATCAACTTCAGAAGTTTAGCAGTCAATAACTTCAAAGCATGTCAACAACAACACAAACATTAGTAATAAATAAAATGTGAAGCTAAAAACCCCATAGTCAGAGAAGGACTCTATCCCATGGCACTAAAGATAGAAAATGAAATTTGAAGACAGATCACAAAGTTCCTCCCAATAGAGTAAAGAAAAATTCAAGGTCAATAACATGTCACATCCCTTTATATAAGGAATTAAAATGCCAAGTATATTTATTTGATCAATATTGAAAATGAGATAAATGATAATAGAAGAAGTAAGCAACAAAATAGGAAAATAAAAGAGATTTTCCAATGATCTAACATGAAAGATAAAGACAAAATGATAACGTTGGCCATATAATAGAATTTTACAATAGAAATATCCTTACGGATTAATTTCATATGCTCCTTCAATATAGAGATAAATACAGCAACACAAAGATGACATGTCATATAGCAACAGAAAGCAAGGAACTACTCCCACAAACTAAGCAATTTTGATAATGAATTCAGTTATGTTATTAGACATACAAAAATGATGTCTATGTGTTTACTTTTCACAGGTCCTTATTCCAGGAGTAGGTGGATTGGTAAGGTATACTTTAGGCACAGCTTGGTAACAGGGACAAAACTCAATGGTACAAATATATAGGAAATGGAAAGAAACCCCACAGTGGGCTTCCACAAGTATGGTATTTTATGTCAAATTTGTATCTGGCTTGGCCATGATATATGCCATCTTAAGCTCAGCTAGAAAGAATTTTTTCAACAGGTGTTTGCAAAGATGAAGCGTCCTTGACGACCATATTAATAACTGTAACATCTCCCTTTTCATTGACTTCCTTTTATCACCTAAACATGTGTGGCCAACGTGTTAGCATTGCGGCAAATGACAATATAATGGTTATTAAATCTAGCTAATGATTTTACATTTCCATTTAGTTACTCTGGATGCATATTGCTAATTTAATTCATTTTCAATGATTGCTGGTGCATTGACATTAATTAAAAAAAAAAGTCAAAGATGCATTGTCAATTAGATGGCAACATTATGTGCCATTACTGTTATGCTCAACAGTTTCTCTTGGCTAAGAGTTGGAATTCCTTATTGAAGTTGGATATTTGACTAATTACATTACTCTTGATGTTGGGATTACGCCCTGGTGTTGACCTTGGCTCAGAGCATGAGATTTAGTCTTACAAAGGTAAGTGTGGACGTGATGACTTCATGTTGTGGTAGATTGTTGCTAAGTTCAAACAGGTTGGAGGCTTGGTGCTTAATGTTTGCAACAGGGAACCTTCTCTCATTCCATTTCATCCCTAGACCAAAACAATTTGGATTTAAGAATTACCAAAAAACATCTTACGACAACAGTTTAGAAAATAAAGTTTTAATCACAAACTTACATTGCATTTTGATGAATTAAACGTAAGGATTTGCATACCCAAACACAAGCTATGGCTTGAGTTATCTGGAAGTTGCATTAATGAAAACCCCAGTGGGGCAAAGCAGATGGAAAGGAGGCTTTGTTATAATGGGGGGTTGTTTTCTTTCAAGGGATGCATGGTGCAGGCTATGTTTCATTGCAGCACTCCACTTAAATTCATTAAAGACATTGTCGTGCAGGAAAGATCCTTTATTTTTACCTCTTGTAGTAAAGATATCCTTTTTGGAAGAAGATGTCTGCATGATGTTTCTATTTAAAGGATGACTATCAGTTTGGAGAGCTTCTAATGGTAGGTATGTTGTGTTAAACACAGAGGCTCCCCATTTAGATACCTAAATTTATCCTAGAACAACCTTATCCAAAATTAACTAAATGATTAAATTATTTAGTTAATCTTGTTGATGTTATTAGCAGCTTCGGGCTGCTTCTTCCAGCTTACACAATTCGAGAAGACTAAATTAAATGATAGCCTTTCGGCTACTTAATTTATATGTGCATTCTTGAGGGCCGACCCTCATGTTCTCATATTTCATCTTGTATTAGGCCGACCTTGGTATTTATTTATTGTATTTATTTACTCTCTCTAAGAGAGCCGACCTAATTGAGGAGGTGCCTCATCTTGTATATATACAAGGCCAAAGTTGTTGTTTGCACATCATCAAGTCCATTCAGCATATTCGCATTCCTAGGAGAAGTTCGCACTTGTGCAGCAGATCAGCATCTTGAGCAGAAGATCATTATTTTGTAGCAGCAGACCGAATTCAAGGAGAAACATATTCCTTGTATCTTTGCATCTAGGAGAGGTGCTATTATTCATTGTATCAAATTTGGCCATTGCTGGGCCTGAGTTGTAAGCAGATTTCTGCTCTTGTTCTACAATATATAAGAGAATTATTTGCTGGGTTTTTCTCCCTCAAGAGGAGGGTTTTCCCAGGGTATCTTGCTGTGTTTATTGTCTTATGTGTTGCAAATTTTCTGAGTGCTTTCAGTTATTTAATCTGATCTATGAAGCACTAACATGGTATCAGAGCGGGTTTGAAAAAGATCGTGATCAAATTTGTTTTGCAGCACTCTCCTTAATCTTTTTCCGTCTATCTCTAATTTGTTTCAAGATGGTGAATGGTCTGAAAATCGAGGATAGACTCGAAGGAGCTTCTAACTACACATCATGGAGGTTCAGGATCATGCTCACCTTGGAAGAAAATGATTTGGTTGAGTTTGTGAAAACAAAAGTCCTCGAACCTGAGGAGGAAGAAGAGAAGTTGCAGTGGAGGAAGAAAGATACTAGGGCAAACAAAGTGTTGGTTGATTCCGTTAAAGATCATATTGTTCCGATTGTCTCCAAGTTGAATACAACAAGGGAGATGTTCAAAACATTGGAAGAGATGTACGAAATCAACAACACTAGCCGGGCACTTGCACTAAAGCAACAACTACATCATGTTAAGATGGCGGAAGGAGAATTTGTCATCACCTACTTCATGAAGATTTCCGAATTGAGAGATCAACTCTCTACCATTGGTCATATTGTTGATGACAAGGATTTGACCATGTTGGGTCTTAATGGTCTTCCTTCATCTTGGGAGTCTTACATTCAAGGAATCAGTGCAAGATCGAAACTTCCCAAGTTTGATCGATTGAGGGCCGACTATATTCAAGAGGAGTCGAGGGTGGCTGCGAGAGGTATTGGTTGAAGCCCTACAAATGAAGACATTCATGTTCTTTCCGCTCAATCCTCGAAGAAGGAAGGAAAAGGAGGAAAGAAAAGATACTTCAAGAGGAATAGAGATAAAGGGTCAGATGGTGCTCTTGCATTCAAGAAGAAGTGGGACCTCTCTCATGTTCAATGCTTTAGATGTGACAAATTTGGTCACTATGCGAAGGATTGCCCTACCAAGCCTAATCAGCATGCTTCATTTGCGGATGTGATTGAGATCTCTCCCCAAAATGATTCTAGTGAATTTCTACTCTAGTCATGGGCCTATGTTCAAGCCGTGAAGGTTGTGTACTAATCTAAGCGCAAGAGCAACGTATCGTACCGTGTCCACCCTTCAGAATATTTAAGAGATAAGTATTCTTTGTTTTGATTGTAATTACCATTCTAAGCTAAAATTCAGTTTGTTGAGTTGTGCAAACCTGACATTATTTACTTAGGATTATGTGTGACCAGTAAATAGTGATCACTGTGATAAGATTCTTTAGATTTATTCATTGCAAGTAGTCTCATGCTAATTTGTAAAGATTGTCTTTTGTTTTGCTGAGATTAGCTCTTCCGAGAAATTGAAAGAAAGACATGTCATGATTGATGAATTAATTATCTATTACTTAGGAGATTTTGAATTCTATGAGATAAGTATTGCATGGTTGAATAATACTCATGAATTGTTTTGTAGTTACTAATTCATGCTATAACATTGAGATGGTCAATCATGTATGCTCCTAGTTATGGTACGTCTATTTGAGATAGTTGAGTCCCATGATCTATTAGTAATCTCTTCTTAATGCTTTCAGGATAAATCAAGAAGAGTAAGAGATTTCTTTCAAGAAGAGTTTGATGCATCCTATATTTTGAAGGATGGAGACTCTACTTGTAGCTATGAGACTAAGTGATTAGCTGAAGTCATCCTTTAGAAGAGGAAGAATTAACCTTAAGAGGGAGTTCTATGACTCATTGAGAATAAGTAAGGGTTGCAGTGTTGCAAGGCCGGATGCTAAATTGTTGAAGTACCTCTTCAGCAATCGAGTTCTGAATTGCTCAAGTTAGGTCAACCTGGATTGGTAGCTCTACAAATCTATTCAGAATAAAGTGATCTGGGATGCGGTCGAAGAGGACAACCCTGAATCTCTATAGAAGTGTGCGTTGGAAACCATTTCTCTAAGGCAAGCGTTGCAAGCAATGAGGTCAAGTGGTTGATGCAAGTGATTGAAGATTCAAAGGGAGCCTACTGAACCTAAAGAAGTTGGTTGTGTTGCTCTAGATGTTGTTTCAGTTGAGGTCTGTGATGATATCCTAGTATAGCTGGAAGCAAGTCTTCTGTGACACTGAGTACAGCAGATGCCGAGTACATTACAGTTTGTGTGGCAGCTCGAGAAGCAATGTGGCTTCGAAAGCTCCTTGCAGAATTGGTTAAACAAGCATTGAAGCCAACTGTCATACTTTGTGTTAATCAAAGCCTTGAGAAGCTTTCTGTCTTTCCATGGGTTTCATGATAAAACTAAGCATACCACTATATTAGAGATATGGTATTGAGGAAAGATATTTAGTTGAGGTATATCAGCACTGATGAGCAGATGGCAGTCATTCTCATCAAGCATCTCTTTTAGGATAATGGTTGTGTACCTTCGAGACAAGCTTGATATGGTGGAGAATGAAGCCCTAGTTGAGAGGGAGTCTCAGTATTAGTGATCTTCAAATTTGTTAATGCATTTCTCTATTGAGAGAGATTTGAGGTGCAAGCCCTTGATAATGCATTTCTCTATTGAGAGAGATTTGAGGTGCAAGCCCTTAATAATGCATCTCTTTGAGATTTGAGGTGAAAGCCCTTGTTTCCACCCTCTGGGAGAGCCATGGTGGATGTCATGTGTGTGACTCCATGACAGCATCACGTGAGAGAGTCCGTGATGATTTACTTGTACTTATGTTTCACCCTCTAGGGGAGCCATGGTGAAAGTCACACTGAGATGACAACATCACATTGAGTGATGAGCACTTGTACATACCATCTATGGAGGTAGCCATGATGGTTGATATCACGATGAGGTGATATCTTATTTCCTTTTCACGATGAGATGATAAGCTCCTTATCACGATGAGGTGATATGCCTTGTGTAGCTGGAAGTATCATCCCTAGCTGAGAGGGAGTGTTGATGTTATTAGCAGCTTCGGGCTGCTTCTTCCAGCTTACACAATTCAAGAAGACTAAATTAAATGATAGCCTTTCGGCTATTTAATTTATATGTGCATTCTTGAGGGCCGACCCTCATGTTCTCATATTTCATCTTGTATTGGGCCGACCTTGGTATTTATTTATTGTATTTATTTACTCTCTCTAAGAGAGCCAACCTGATTAAGGAGGTGCCTCATCTTGTATATATACAAGGTCGAAGTTGTTATTTGCACATCATCAAGTCCATTCAGCATATTCGCATTCCTAGGAGAAGTTTGCACTTGTGCAGCAGATCAGCATCTTGAGCAGAAGATCATTATTTTGTAGCAGCAAACCGAATTCAAGGAGAAACATATTAATTGTATCTTTGCATCTAGGAGAGGTGCTATTATTCATTGTATCAAATTCGGCCATTGTTGGGCCTAAGTTGTAAGCAGATTTCTGCTCTTGTTCTACAATATATAAGAGAATTATTTGCTGGGTTTTTCTCCCTCAAGAGGAGGGTTTTCCCAGGGTATCTTGTTGTGTTTATTGTCTTATGTGTTGCAAATTTTCTGAGTGCTTTCAGTTATTTAATCTGATCTGTGAAACACTAACAAATCTGACTCACCAAACGTATCTCACACCTAGTCCTTTCCTTCTCACACATAATTAAATAATTTTATTATTTAATTATCACATTTCCACCTCACATGGCTAAAATAACTAAACAAGTTTATTATTTAATTAAGCTATTTTTCCTCCACCATTTCCAAGAATAAAGGAGCCACCAATTGCATTCCCCTCCTAAATTCTTATGGTTGCAACAAATTATATTTTTAGTAACTACAATCTTAGCTTTTATTAGCATTCCCAAGTTAGTTCTTGGTCATATTGAGGACCAAGATCTCTGCAAGGGACTAATTGCTCACCCCTCCACATTTTATCGGATTTTTGAATTTTTATAGGCGTTGGAAAGTTCACTCGAAGCTCTACATTGTTGACCAAGTAAATTTTCTATATTTGCACCAAAAATAAAGTATAACCATTTGAAACTAGTCCTTTGTGTTTAAAACTTCAAACATTTATAACTTTTGAATACAAAGTCCTTTTTTTGCAATTTTTTTTTATCAAAAAATCGTAAGCAATCTTTTGGTGATGTTTATTATTCCTTTCAACCGACTTATTTTCTATTTTGTGGCTAACCTTTTGAATGCAGTATTTCTCGTGTGTCAAAGACTTGCATGCTTAAACCACTAACTTGGTGGTTTTACAAAACAATTTGTAAAAGAAATTGATCATAGACCTTTTCCATTTTTGTATGATTTGTCTTCTTTGCTTATTTGCTCACGTTGGAAATTGGGATTAAAATTTACCTTCATATTTGGATTTAGCTTAATTAATTTACTAGTGTCTTTTAATCCTGAAGTGATATTTTGTGTATATTATCCTCTTCTACTTTTGGAATCTTGAGGATCGGAAACAAGTATCATCTTCCCAAGTTTCTTCATAGGAGGCCTACCTTAGATTTTATCACCAAGAGGATGACCTCAACTCTAGCATTCCAGCGAAGTATAAATAGTAGGGAGTGAATGCAAAGACATGCCTCTTGGAAGGGAAATTTGTCATTTAGGTTAATGTGATGTCCCCATTTTTAGCACTACACTTTCCAATGACTGTTAGCCTATTCCCTGAGGCTCGTAGGCTAGTCAGAGGCAGAATTAGGGTTCCCAACTGCTGGGAGGCTTCTTTCGAGGATTCAGGGGTCTGCATGTTGGAGTTTTGCAGTTTGGTCGCGGGATTCTTTCTGGGTTTTTAGAGAGCTTCGCGGTGGTATGACATGCAACTGGATCAGAGAACCTTTCCGGACTTGCTATTTTTAGTAAGTTACGATGGCTGCATGTTGGAATCTTATAGTTCGGATTCTAGATCCCTTCTGGGTTTTCAGAGAGCTTCGCGACAGCGTGACATGCAAATGAATCAGAGGACTTTTCTGGACTTACTATTTTTAGTAAGTACGACGGCTGCTCGAATTGTGGTTAAAACAAGTTTGGAACAACTTACTATTTTTAGCAGTATGCTATTTTTAGTAAGTTCTATTTTTGGCAGTGCTATTTTTAGCAGGATCTTTGAAGTTCGATTTAGTGGCTATTTCGGGTAGGGCAGTATATTCAGCCAGTCCCCAGCATTTGAGGTTTTTAATTTGTCCAATTCGATATTTGATGAAAATATTAAGTTAAGTGAAATATTTATCATTTTTCTAAAGTCGACTTGGAGAGAAGAATGGGACGCCAACATGAAGAAATGTTTAACATTTAAAAAGATGAAGTTTATGCCTTGGGAAATGGGACGCCATCTTGAGGGTCAAAAGGTCAACATGGAATTAGGTCAAATCTTGAGTGGAGCGCACCATCTGGAAGCTTCTAGAGACGCTTGGCAAATCTATAAGAAGGAGGTCTTGGCTCTTCATTCGGCATCTCGAATTTTATGCAAAGTTATGCTGCTGGAATGGTATTAGATTGCTTCGAGGGATGCATACCTCCTAGCTAGGCTTGGCTTCTTGCTTGAAATATAGCAACTAGTTAAGAGTTCATTTCTTATTGAGTTATTTTGCATTCTGAGTTAGAGTTTTGTATTTTCAGTCCATTTCACAGTTGTTGTTTCAACTATGGCTGAACTGAGTTTTGGCTTAGAAGTTTGTGAGTGATTTTAATTTGGTTGTGGGTATTGATTGAATATTAATTGCAGATTGGAGCGACCCTTTTCTCCAAATTTCAGATTTTAATATTTGGTATTTACTTTTATAATGCAAATTCACCCCTTCTCTAGGGCCGTACCTTTCTTGAGATGCTTGGTTTTGCGTGCCAAATAAATGTGGAGTCTTTGAGCTGGTTTTGTGCTTCCATCTTGGGTGCCATCAGTCTTAGAACATAATGCATTTTATTCCATGAAGTTTGAGTGAGTTTTGAGGGAGTTGTCATTAATTTAGTGATTTTTTGTGTTGCTGATTTGCATTTTCAGTCCAAATCTGTCATTAAATCAGATTATTAAAATGAGGTCTGTGAGTTGTGATTTGGGTTTGGGAAGTCAAGAAAATGATAGGGAAGTCTTCTATTTTTCTGCAGCTTCATACACTAGATCCTATTGACAAGCAATTTTATATTATTGTAAGCTGAACAGTAGTACTGTCAGCAGTTCTCTTATTTTGATATAACTCTTGTAATTCCCACGACTGTGGATGAGACTGGCATGTTTAGTCTTAGCTAGTTTCTCTTTATTGTATCACCCGCTGAAAAGTGGAAGAGGCTGGCTTGCCGCCTGTTACTTGTGTAATTGCATTACCTCATCTTGCTAATCAGCTGAGCCGTCAATCTACTCACGCTGAAAAGTGGTCGAGTTGCATTTTACTTTCAACATTGTTCTTTCACTTCAGTCCTCCCGCTGAATAAGTGGTTGAGTGATTGTACTTTCTTTTCATTACTTCAGCAAGTTTCAGTTTACTAATGACCCTCTTTCATGTATGCTCTCAACCTTGCCCGCATTAGGATCTGGGTTGATCAGAGGAGAGGGTTACATTCAGCTGATTTATATTTACACTAATGCTAATGGGTGAATTTAGTTGTGTAACAAAATGAAAAAAATTGGCTGGGATATTTCAGTTAAGTCCCCAAGAACATTTTACCTTGGGAAAGTGAAGGAGAAGAGTGGGTTACCCTCTCCTCCAAGTTGTTTGGCATCTTTCATGTAACGACCCCAAAACCGGGTAAACAAAAAAAATTTCTACTTTCACTAATAAGATACAAGGAAATACAATTAAATGACAAAGTACATAACTTTTCTTTTCATTCTAATTGAACATTTCATCATAAAGAAATAAATGACACAATACATCATTGTTCTATTTTCCAAGTAAATAACAGCGTATGCTTTCATGATTACTTTTCTTCAAAATAAAAAGCAAGGTAAGAATCTTACAAGTTTCAAACATAGCTCGGAAGCTTTTGAGCAAATAGGAATAAGACTGTCCAGGATCTTCCCTTTCAAACCTTGGTTCATCAGAAGTCTACTGTGGAGGAGAAACATCACTCAGGTGCTTTTCCACCAACCACGGACTTATATTGCGGTCCCCCGCACGTTTACTGTTAAGTAGACGGCCCTCCCTTCTACGAAGAGATTGGTTGGGTAACCGATTCTGTATGACCAACTGAGCATAGTGTGTAATCCTACATAACTAAATCCTTGTGCCCTCACAATCTCAATCTAGCATGTAACCTGGACTACTGTGAACTGACAGTGTAATTCGTCTCACAGTCTAAGTGGACGTTAGGTATACTACACTACTTCGGCCAAAGCATTTCGACAGTACTTATACCGACGGTCATCTTTCACTTGCACTAAGTCAGGTTCAATTTGACTTAAGGCTGCCTTATCCTACGCGTAGGTTGAGTCCTTTCCATGGGTAGTCAATCACCCTAGACTTCCTACTTCAACTACTTAAACAGGAAATGGAATACAGTCAACAAGGGGTCCCTCTGGTACTTCCTAACATGGAAATCTCTATCCATGGAGTACATAGCTTTCTCTGGTTAACCTATTTAACTCTAAAGCTTTAGACTACCTTGGTACTGAATCCACCCTCGTCCTAGTATTAATAACTAGTCCCTTTCCTTTATTTAAGGAGTTCAAGCAGTATTCAAGTAATACAAAACATAAGGTACTTTTACTAAGAAGTAATCAAGCATTTCCCTTTTATGTTATTCCTTTTCAAATTTTCTTATGAAATCAAACTATTTCATTTCAACAAGCTTTTAAGCTATTTCCAATTCAACAAGTTCTTAAGCTATTTCTTAATTCAATAAGCCTTTTCTAATGAATTTAAGCTATTCCCAATTCAATACCATTCCATAGAAAAATAGAGGCTTTCTAATATTTTTCCTTTCAAACTACAACATAATGCAAAGCATAATCAGGTAAACAAATAACTCATTTTTAAATCAATGACAAATTCTACAAAGATATTTCTCATGCCTGATTTCCTTTTGCGAAATGAGTTCGATTGGTGGCTTCAGTTCTTCCTCTACCGTCCTTCACAGCCTTTACCAGCTACTTCTTAAGCATGAACAAATACAACTCTCAGGTAAATGCAGTTTGGTAATGAGGGAATGTTGCTCTCAGCAATACAGTCCCAGCAAGATGATAAATGGCTCTCAGTAAAATTGTAAATGGCTCTCACAAAACTCAATAGCAATGATGGTTTGCAGCTTACTGAAAATGCAACAGCAATGATGGTGAAATAAAGCTCTCACAAAACTCAACAGCAAAGAGGGAATTTAACACACAGAAAAAGCTACAGCAATGAAATTCGTAATTTCCAAATGCAAAGAAGAGTGTGAAATTAGCAATGAGAGTAAACCTATATATAGGTTTTGAATTCTCATGTTTACAGAATTGTAGGCATGAGAATTCGACACCTCTTCAATTGACATTGTCAAAATGCGCTGTGGCAAACAAATAACCAGATACTCAACAAATTTAAGTGATGAATCAAACATATTTTCAAAGAATGTTTCAACTATCACATGACGAATTCGTGAAGCATCCACGTACAGGTTTAGTCACTAACCATGCCTTCAAAAATGGCAGAATGAATGAACAGTGGCGGACAAAGTTCTCAACAAAAAACGTCAAGGTTAATACGTAGGCATTTGGCCTCCTTCCGCCCACGCGTCCCAGAATGGTGGTGTTTTTGCTTGTGCGACCAGGTCCAAAGCATTGCGAGCTGGGCGCGGGTTCATTTACACTAATTTCCATTGTTTTCTGGTTCCCACAGTCGCGCGATTTCTCCCCGTGAAGAAATCCGCGATTTTCAAACATTTACTTTTAAGTCTTTTAAAAGTCTATAGTTCAAACATTACATTTCCTTAATATTTTTCATGTATAATTTCCAATATATTTCCAATGATTTTAAATTTCGAAATTCCATTATATGGTAAATGAAAAATAATTACCAAAGACTATAAAAGTCTATTTCAAATCTTTCCAAGGCAAAGTCATTTTAATATTTATATTAAAATGTTATTAATATATTTTGTATTATATTTAATATAACATATTATAGTTTTTAATTTACCTTTATATAAATATGTAAATATATCTATATAATATTCGAATATTACATTAGATATATTAATATATTATATTATCGGTAAGACTATAATAGTATCGATATTAAATATATTATTTAAATATATTAATAAACTTACCCAGTTTACACTTAAATATATCTATACATGTTTATTTTCAATTCTCCAATTACGTGTATTATAGGCCAGTCAGAGCACCTTTAATATGCGTAATTGCACAAACATGTATATATACATTTAACTATAAATTCCAGGCGTCAGTATAACTTATCAATTCACATTTCACATTCAAGATTCATAGAACAGTAAGTCAGTCAATCAAGTAACACCACTTCATAAAGCATAAAGAAGTAATCAGAAACTCCTAAGCCTAAGGATGACTTATCATGACAACTCAATCTGACTCAGTTCCCAAAACCCTCAGTGAAGTGTGTGTATGCTCATATGATCAACTTTACCGGTTAGCCGACCAAGTTCCTCCTCCCGAGTGATGTTTCCCCTCCACCTGGAGGAATAGTTCCTGTTCCTGTATCCATGGCATAAAACCACGGCAGTCAATTGCTCACAATATTTGCAGTATATATAAATCAAATATATAAAACAAGACTAATTACTTTCCTTTATGCATTGCTTATCCAAGAGTAACATCAATCAAGAATACAGAATGAGCCAAACATAACATGTAACAGATTCTCATATTGATAACAAGGTTCAATCACATTTTATTCATTCAAAACCTTCCTTACAATCAAAATGCTCTAAGCATTACTAGAATAGTAACTATACAAATTCCGGGGTGTAACATTTCACTTCCATGTACATGGAATAGGCCTCATGCACGCTTGTGGTGTATCAAGGACACCCTTAGAAAGCTTGCATAGCCTAGTTGAAGACCATCGACAGTCCTTCCTTGCAATGCATCGGATACCAATTAGGCTTGAGAAGTTACACACACTGTACTTCCAAGTTGGGGAGATAGAGCTAACATTGAGCAAGGCTTTGGCCTCCAAGCTAAGGGGTACACAAGTGGTCCATGACCTTGCATTACCTAGTTATCCATCACTTGATAGATAGTATACCTATGGGCCCACAAGAATTGATACTCCTTGCTTGAATAAATTTGGCTTCTTGTTGTGTCTTCCTGATTAAGTGTTGTGAATACCAAGTGCTTGTTTGCAAACCTTCAAACCAAGTCAATCAAGTCCAATTTTTTATAACTTTTAGCTTGTTTGAAAATGCAATCCACATTGTTATCCTTGAAACAAAAGTTTGAGGCCAAAGTTAGAACAACTATCATCCAAAACCTTTGTCCCAAAAATCATTTCACCTTGTCTTAGTCCATCATCCATAGTCGAAACGAATATATCCACATTTCAACCCCTAGTCCATTTTCCAAACCTTAGTCCTTGTCCATAGTCCTAGCCTTTGTCCATCATCCATAAAACCTACCTATTATCCTTTCCCTATTCATCCTCACTACCATCCTTACATTAGTCCAAACCTTAGGACGTTTGTCCTCAATCCCTCCATTTGTCTTAAATAGTAGTCCATCCCTTGTTCCATCCAAACCAAACCTAAAACCACCCAACTTTAGTTCATCACTTAAAACTCATCCCAACCAACCCTTAGTCCATCACAAACCATTAATCCTAACCTTAACCTTGAAGCCTTAATCTTTTATCCACTATACACATCTTAATTCACCTCCATTTCCAAATCATTATCCCAAACCTTTGGGTTCAAGGGCTTGCCCCTTTGTTACTGATTCATCCAAACCTCATCCTCTATCCAAAGTTTAAACTCATCCATTGTCCAAACTAATCCACAACCTTAGTCATCCTCAAATCAAATCCAAATCCTTAAAAAATTTAGGTTATCCTTGAACATTAAGTCACCTCATCCCAACTTATCCATCCTCCATACAAATCTTCAAAATCCAAAATCCTACTATCCTCAAAAGAAATCATTGCACAATTAAAAGCTCACTTTGGATCCCCTTTTAATCAAAATCATCTATTCCATCATTTGGGACCCTTAACTATTCTAGGTCGCATAATCCAATCTTTGGAACTCTACAACCATCTGTAGATTCCAAAATCTTAACCAAACCAAAGCATTCATAGGATCCAAAAGGTTTTACATATCCATTAATCCAAGTTTAGTAAATCAATCCTTTTATCCACAGTTTATCCAACCATCTATTCCCACCCTTGGGAATCATCTTATCTATCCAAATCATTTATCCAAGTCACCTCAAAGTCACTCATAAGATTCCCTAAGGCTATCACTCGTTTGGGAATTGATTATCCTTTTCAATATAATCATCCAAATCCAACCATAACCTTAAACATTTGAATCCAAAGGGTTTCCCATTTGCCACTCATTTGTTCCAAATCCAACCATAACCTTAAACCTTAGAATCCAAAGGGCTTCCCTTTTGCCACTCATTTGCTCCAAATCCAATCTCATCAAATCATCCAAGCCCATCCTCAACAATGTCAAGTCCTAAGTCAAGACCAATGGCTCATATCACAAGGAAAGCCACTAGACTAAGAATGCCTGAAGAAAATCCCTTCCATAACCAATCTCTCATAGAATGGTTTCCTTTGCTAGGAGAACCATCCTAGCCCCACCATGATGGTAGTGAAACCAATTATGACACTCCTAATCAACACGAGTGTACCATTGATCCCAATGCCATCCTCCATTCCAAACAAGAACAAGATATTATGAAGAGATTTATCAAAATAAACAACGATGCAATCCTTAAGCAAGCCATTGAATCAAGAGCTAGATTGCCTCCCAAATATGACCTCTCCAAGCTTAACAACATAGTGCATCCTGATCCTCTAGACCAAAACCGTGGCCATGATAACCTTCATCTAGACCATAACACCACATCCAAAACTAAGTACTCCTTCACCATCAAGGGAAAAGACACACATGAAGACCATACTCAACATAGATCATGAATCTCCCACCAATATGACATCCAAAATCCACCATCCACTAGCCTAGCCACATCCACCATAGTTACACTTTTTAAGGCTAAACAACATGCTTCTCAAGCATAATACATTTACATCCCAATTAACCAACAAACATCCCACAATTCGACTTCCAACATGACCATCCCTAGCTCCCCTTCTAAGATCAACCTCAATTCCTTAAGCCACACATCAAAACCAACATTCCAGTTCTCCTCCCAAAAACCAATACACTCAACATCACTCATAACAACACAACTTCCAAACTCCACCACCACCACCTAGCTCATCTTTTGACCAAGAGTGGCAAGCCATGAAAGACATGATCAAAGGACTCCAGGGTGGGACTTATAAGAAATAATACACCTTCAAGGAATTATGCCCATATCCTTTTGATAGATCCATATCAAATTTTGTCCCCACCCTTCTTCAAGATCCCAAAATATGACAAATACAAAGGGCAAGGTGGCACTAGGGAACACATTAAAGAGTTTGTCGTTGCAAGTCAAGAAGTGGTGCATGAGGACATGTACTTACTACACCTTTTCCCCAATAGTTTAGGTGGGCAAGCACTCGAATGGTTCTTGCATCAACCCAAGGGATCCATCACATCCTTTGAAGACCTGGTTGAAAAAATTGTCAAACACTTCTCTTCTAACATGGAACACGAGTTAACCATGATGGACCTATGTAGCACCAAAAAAAATCAAGGGAAAGCTTTCCATCATTACTTCAACAATGGAGGGCTTTGGCTAGTAGATTCCCATGGCCAATACCAGAAAAGAAACTTGTATACATCTTTGTCACTAATCTCAACCCAAAAGTTGGCATTCCATTTACAAGTACAATGTATCACTTATTTTGTTGAGCTTATCGAAAGGGGCATCCAAATTGAAAAGGCCCTCATTCCTAAGTTGGTAATAAAAATTTATTCAAAAGATCAAAATCAGAATTTTGCAATGATAAACCCAAATTTTTTAACAAGAACAAGAATGTAGTTGGCAATGAGGTCACCTACTCAAAATACATCCAAACTATCAAACAACCTTCATCCATTTCCATTCCATCTGCATCTCCCAAACCCAAGAGAAAGAGAGGACAATTCCCACCGATAGAAGAACCTATCAAAATAGTCTTCCATCAATTGGACAAAGCCAACATGGTCACCTTTCCATTCTCAAAACCCTTTGATGATAGCCAACCCAAACCCTCTTGGTATTAGGAGGACGAATGTTGTGATTACCACCAAATCAAGAATCATGCCACAAGCATATGTGTGAAATTAAAACATTACATCCAAGACCATATAGATGGATGTGAAATTTGTAGTTAGTGTACAATGTCTATTATTATGTATTGATAATATGATTTATCCGGCTATGTATTAATTGCTTGTCAGCTTCAAGTAGTTATAAGAGTCAGTTAGTTGACATTTGTGTTCCTCTTAGCAACGATCGGGTTCTTTAAATAGATTTTGTATCGTAAAGCAAAGCAATATGATCTAGTCAAATCAATTATGATCCTTGGTTTTTCATCTTTGGTCTACTTTTGTAATAACTTCATTTGCAAATAAAGATACAATTTTACTCCTCTATCTATTATGCATTATTCATTACATTCATTATTTCAAGTATTCATTTTATCAGATAGGAGAGTAAACATTGGCATCGTTGTCTTAAAAGAAATCAGGTCAAATTTGAGAGATTCGCGCCCTTAGATCCCAACAAAAGGTAGGAAGAGACCACAAGGTGGTCAAGACCAAGAGATAAGGCAATCTATAAGGATCATAGAGCAAAGAGAATGGAGAAGAAAACTACGAGAAATAGTCGAAGAAACCCCAATAATACAAGTTCAAAGTCAGATCCCATACCATGAAAGAAGTTGAAATCAAAGCCATAGTCAAAGAAACAAAAGCATTTCCACTACAAGACAACATATGAAGGGAGAGTGGAAGGAGATAATCAAGTACTTACCACCACCCAGCAAAGCATGGGTTAATCTTTGCGACCAAGTGGAAAAATAAAGACAACCTTCTCTAAATGAGATGAGTTGGGCAACGGAGTCAAAATTCCTTCACAGAAGTGTACAAGAGTAACCTTTGAGGAATCAAAAGGTTGTCAATCAAAGGAGAAGAAGCCAAGCCAAGAGCGTCTAAAAGAAAATCTAAAGGTGAAATAAGTGTGCAAAACACTGAAGCTAAGGGAAGAGTAGAGGATTCCTACATGGCCAAGAGTGTGAGAGAAGCACCAGAATGTTCGAATCAAAACTCCCTAGCAAGCAAGTTTCAAGTGCTAGGTTTGCATCAAAACAAAACCATGTTAAGCCCTAGGCCAAAAAAGAAAAAGTTACCAAAGTTTACAAGCAATGGATTAGAGGTACTGTGAGTCACTATGAGACTTATGAAATAATTTGGGCAATATGGGCAAGATGATAAGACAATTTGGCTACGACCTTTTCCAACGACCTTGCGAGGTGCAGAAATTGACTAGTATATAGAAATTGACCAGGCCTCTCAAAACACATGGGAGAGATTAAAGAAGGCCTTTGAAGAAGAGTTTAAGTTGATTTGTGATGATAATGAAATAATAGTAGAAATTTACAATACAAAACAAGGTAAGCATGAAAATGCACGAGCTTCTAATCATAGACTTAAAGAATTACTAGTAAAGTTAGAAAAGGAACCGACCAATGGTCTCAAGAAAAAATGCTTCATCGAAGGTCTACTTTTGTCATTAAGAAAAAAGATGAAGGTAGTACCACCCTCTTCTTATGTAGAAGCCTACAATCAAGCAATGGACATAGAAAGTGAAGACAAAATGTCCTCCCATGGTAAAAAATAACAAAGGAAGATGGAAATTTGAATGGCAAGAATGACAATGAATCAAAAACAGTACAAGCGCTCCAGAGGGACATGCTCCAAATAATAAAAGAATTTAAGACAGAGAAAGAAACTAATGAACTATGGTGTACTGAGTGTCAAAGTGAAGGTCACACCAAAGGTAACTTTATGAGATTTTCCAAGTTATGGGTCATTCGATAAAAGAGTTCCTATATAATTTGAAGACCAAGAGTACACAAGTACTCTTTACACAAGAAGAGCGGTCCACTCCACCAAAGCCACAAAATGCATTTCTAGGCGATTATTAAAATCTGATACAATATGATACCAAAGGACATATGATCATACAATGTTGATAATACAATGAATGTGGACACTTTGCAAGAGGCTGCCAACACAAGTAGGACAAATTGAAACTATTGTGCAAATGTTGTGGACCTAGAGACCATGAAGACACTAATGTTAGAAGCAAAAGGCCAATGGCAAGATGATTGATGTAAGACATAATGAAGTATTGGTCATTACTTGAGCCCAAGAAAAGAAGTTTGTATACCCCCACATATAGAAAAAGAAAGATTTTGTGAAACAAGGGCCGAATTGGAGAATGTTATGGCTAACAAACAACACCACTAAAATGCAAATGCATGTATGCTAACAAACAAATTACAATTTGGTACAAATATTACAAGGCAAGTACTTCAAACTACCGTACCAATTATAGTAGTGGATTTATTACAAAGTATTCCTAAACTTCAAAATGTTAGTGTATCAAGAACAATGAGATGGTGCATGCTACAACCCATTTGGATTCTAGCAAGAACGAAGACCCAATAGGTAAACCTCCATTGTCGGAGGACCACGTGATCAATCCAATGTTACTGACAATTAGAATGACAAAGAAACCAACGATGGTGAATATGGAAGGAATCTCACCAATACAATTGTTGATGGAAAGTTTGGTGTGAACGTACTTCCAAAAGAACTTGGAGAAGTCGAACAAGCTGACCATTTGGCCCCCAACTTTTCAACTAGTGGGTGCGGATCAACAAGCTATTAAGGTACTTGGAGTTTTAATGGGCCAAAAGGTAGTTATTGGAACCCATTAATTTTGTAGTCATTTCATTATAAAAGAAAGCATGCGATGCAAAATTGGGTCAAGGTTGGCCCATAGCAGCCAAAGTCGATCATAACTAAAAAAACAATACAATCTCCATTAAGAACAAGGGTTAGAAGTATATAATTGATTTGAAGAACCAAGCAATCAATGGGGAAGCAACTTCCTCAAATTTGTCAAATTCAAACTTTGAAGAAGAGTGGACAGAGAAGCAAGATTAGGGTCCAATGGAACTAAACGACAAAGGGATTTTGGATTTATAGTCATGTACATAGGATGAAACAAATTCTCTCTATGGCCTATTTCATTGGCAAATGGAGGATTATGAAGTATTTCCATCAAACTATAACTTTTTGAAACTATGGAGATCAATGAAGACAAATAAGGATTATGTGATGATAAGCAACCAATGAAGAATGACTTGGAAAAACTGGATAGTTTGTGTGTCGGACATAGGGATTCGCAAAAGTCGACAATTTTGATTCAAGCAAAAGTCCTAGATTTCACTAACAATTTACAAATCAATGAAGTTAGATTATGACATGCTTCAGAGGGAATTTATAGGAAAAATACCATAAAACAAATCAAACAGATAAATAAATAAATAAATTTAAAAAAAAAAAAAGATAAAAGTGGGCCCCACATGGAAGAAACATAAAATATAATAAGTTCAAGCTTGTATGGGATGGAAAAGTCAAATATTAGAAAATTATATATTAATGATCACCCTAATACATATGGCCTATGTCTTCTCCTACCATATATCTTAATTGTGCTTTCATCATACAGCCTGTTAGTACAAAATTTCCAATTTTTTTGCAATTTTTTACCACTACACGATTTTCCCTTACTACATTTGTATAACATGGTTGTTCTTTGCAATTAAATTCTAGCACCATACAATTTTTTCCTTTTACCTTTGTTGTGTGGGCTAGCTTCCTCATTGCTACCATACAATTATCCCTTCTAATTCAATAGTACAATTAAGCCTAGGCATCGCTTCCATACGTTTCCCACATATTAGTGTACGACCTGCTATAAATGTTATTGTAGTAACTGATCTTTCATGCACCATACAAACCCTTTGGCAAATCCATATCCTTCATCCTATTGTATGGCTTATCTTCATTTCATTAGTCGTATGCTTCAACCTTCCTGCACCCATCGTAGAAATTACCTTTTTGCAACCTGACGCCTTTACTCCTACAATGCAACTTACCTTTTTGCAACCTGACACCTTTACTCTTGCCATTTGACTTACCTTTTTGTAGCCTAATGCCTTTACTCTTGCCATACTACTTACCTTTTTGCATCCTAACACCTTTACTCCCATTGTGCAACCCCCTTATTGATGCCACCATACAGAATGCATCAACATTCATCATATGGCATAAACTAATTTTATCCACCATAGAGTCTATAACTCCATCATCCATCATACAACCAATTGGAAAATAGCTTTGCCTCAAAAAAAATTGGGGTTGTTCTTAGGTTTGATTGAAGACATTTATCCACCATAGAGTCTATAACTCCATCATCCATCATACAACCAATTGGAAAATAGCTTTGCCTCAAAAAAAATTGGGGTTGTTCTTAGAGTTTGATTGAAGACATTAGAGTTGGTTCTTTCGACTATGACTTTGGCAAAAATAGGGAATTCCTCTTATAGAATGGTGAAATGGACGAAAGTGCATTCCTAAAATATGAGGATACTGAACACTATTTTCATGATCAAAATGCTTTTGATTTTCCTATAGTACTATTTGGGTTCAGTGATAGATTTTGAGCAACATTCTCAGCTTTCAATGTGCAATCAAATGGGTCTCTTGGTTGGTCATAAGCATTATTCACCTACTGGCATAAGTTCGTTAAACACTCAAACTCTATTTTTTTGGCTTTATGAGCATTGTTTTTTGCCTTTTTTTAAATCATGAAAAGGGTGTGCGCCATGAAGGTTTGTATGGTTTTGAAGGTCTTCATTTGGGCTTGGTGGTGGGGGCTCCACTCCTCCCACCCACCCTATATCACAATAAGGAACAGACCAAGCATGCTTTCCTCAAACCTCGCAAGGGGCTTTGTCCCTCAACCCCACCAAGGGCGTTGCCCCTAGACCCCTCCAAACTCATTTGATTTGCCAAGTACTCTCCAAGTCCAAGTTTGCGAACTATGCTTCCAAGTTTGCCTACAAGTCTTCATATCATTAGTTTCAAAAATCTTCCCTAATGTTACTTGATGCTTACTTGTTTTCCTTGTTGTTTGGAAGACAACTTTTTCTTTTGGAGGGGATGTAGTATACAATGCCTATTATTATGTATCGATCATATGGTTTATCCGACTATGTATTAATTGTTTGTGGGCTTTGAGTAGTTATAAAAGTCAATTGACAATTGTGTTCCTCTTGGGAATCGTTGTAATGTCCCTTCCTTAGACAACTCAGCCTATAGCGGAGGTTGGCCTACTATTAGGGTTCCCGTAGGTCAGCAAAATGGTTAGGGGACCCAATCGAGGGCTGTGGAATCTAGCTAGGAGCCTTACGAGCCTTTCAGTTTATATTTCAGTTGATGAATCTAGAGCTAAAGTGAAAAGATTAAAGTTGCTTTATGGGAATAGTAAAAGGTGAATAGTAACTGAAAATCATAAGGTGAATAGTGAAAAGTGCCCCCATCCTAGCAACTCAAGTAGTTTTTAAAAAGTGGCCCTTTTATTTAGATGAGGAAAGACCCTCAAGAAAATTATTTTATTGAATTTTATTAAAAAAGTCCATGAGAGGTTATAAAGCAAACTATTGGGCTCTTTTTTGAGCATTCTACTTTCATTTTTACAAAACACTTTGCAGGTTTGAGCTCTAGAGAAGGGTTTCAGCATTGCTTCAGCCTTCTGGGAACAAAAACTCTCAAAGGCTATCGTGGATTGGACGAGAACCCAGTTCACCTTTGGGGAGGGCCTACCCTGGGTCTTCATTTGGGCTTATTTGGACAAGTTTCAGATATATATATTTTGCAGATTTTGATCGTTTATGGCAGCTAAGGCACATGGGTATTTGATTTTATTGCATATTCTTCCACGGCAACAATTTATCTTCGATTTGGTACCTTATTCATGGAGTTTTGATCAAGGCTGCTTGTTGGGTATTTTGGGAGGCACCTAGGGTTTGGTAAAAGGTTGATGTTCTTGATTTTTATCATTATTTCCAACCTATTGGTGATCCTCTACAACACTTATTTCGTCATGGTACTCAGCCATACCGTTTGAAGTTGTAACAACAAAGTGATTCATGATTTGACTTCAATAATCAAGCTACAAATTAGAGCTATACATCTGGGTATATGTTTATCATTTTGTGTAGTCAAATATTGCATTATATAAGGGTTTTAGACTGTTGTTACAGACTGATATAACGTATATCAAACCTCTGAAACTTGTAATCAGATCTGATATAGTTGAATAAAAGCGATTCTATTGAGTTGCAATTGCTCTCTTTCACTTATGCAATAGTTCTCTTTCATTTCTATGCTTTCTTCTATGATTTTGCAATGAAAAACAAGCAATGAAACTCAAACAAACAATCAGCAAAACCAAATCAGACCATGCAAGACAACTGTTTGACATTATGGCAAGAGGGCAAAACTGAAAAATTCAGGGTTGAATTGGTAAGGGATCTTTCAATCGTTGGGTTCTTTAAATAGATTTTGTATCGTCAAGAAAAGTAGTACGATCTAGTCGGATCAACTTTGACTCTTAGCTGACCATCTTTGATCTACTTTTGTAAAAACTTCATGTGCAAATAAAGATATACTTTTTACTCCTCTATCTAGTATACATTATTAATTATGTTCATTATTTCAAGTGTTTATTTTATTAAATAGGAGAGTAAACAAAATTACAGTCAAAGGACCATCCAACACCTTGCCCAATCACAACCTAGGGAACTATCAAAACCCATTCTCTAAACACAGTCAACAATGCACTTCTAAGCAAAATCAAGGATGGGAATCCTACACAAACACTGCCATTATCATAAAAACCCTCACACCTACGATTTTATCGTTGGACACATTGAGCAACCTAATGAATGAGTTCAAAACATCAAAATCAAAACATCCAACTTTGTTGTCACTACTCGACATGGCAAAGTCATTGTTCAAAGCCCTACTCTGGCCATTCGTACTTCTAAGAAACAATACCTCATCAACCATCTTGAGCGGACAACCACCTAGGTTTCCATCCTTGAACACCTTCAAACATCCCTCACTCATAAGGATATCCTAATTCAATCCTCCAGGAATCCCAAGTGCCCAATAACATCGATCCTTTATACTTTCAGGTCCTTGTTAACCACCATTCCACCGGTCATCACCTCACCTCACTCCAAATAATTTGCATTCCCTTGGTCCATCACATAACCATCCCCTTCATATCACCATTGTCATATCCAAGCATAAAATAAAGCATGTGCTCATAGACAATGGGTCTAGCCTAAATATTTGTACGCTTCAATTGGTGCAACATTTAGGCTATTCAAAAAAAATTGGGTTCTCAAACTATCACTATCAAGGCCAATGATAATGCAAAGAGAGAATCGACTAGCACTATTCACCTTCCTATTGAGGATGGACCCTCATTGCAATATACCCAGTGTCCTATCCTAGAACTAGATCTTCCATACAACCTCCTTCTTGGTCAACCATGGCTCCATACCATGAAATTATACTATCCACCTACCATGCTACCTTAAGTTTCCATTCAATAGTGTAGAAGTTTGTATTTCTAGTGACCTTCACCCCTCCCAGTATTGCAAGATATTGGAAGGTCAATATAACCATTGTCCATCGTCTAAAGATATTCCCAAATCCAAGTCATGCATCAATCCTAGTGATCTACCTTCCACCACACCTATCAAGCAAAAATCCCTAAAATCCACATTCAAAATCCTTGATAAAGGATGTGGAGAACATCAAATCCATGAGTTCCTTCATATCACCAAATTGCCCATCTCACCTTGATCCATTGGTCAAGCACACCCAAAAATACAAGATCCCTTCCTCGTGCTGCAATGGGGGCCCACTACCATCATCTTCAATGGTTACCTCGTTGATGAGAACCAGTGTTCCACGGGGACACTTCAAAATTGGCCTCGTCCCGCGTTTGGGGACTTGGAGACGGTAGGGAGACGTCCCTCCACCGTCCCCACCGCCACCACCACCGAGACATGAGAAACGTCGGGGAGACGCGGGGGACGCCTGGGCATCTCTGAGATGTCTCGGGGACGCCCAAGCGTCCCCCGTGCTGGGACGTCATGTAAAGTGTTTTTTTTTTTAAATTCTTTTATTTTTGTTGGTTTGTGTGCTTAGGGTCGAACCCTTAAGCCTTGTGGGACCCATCTCAAAGCCTCTAAATGAACTAAAACACTCTAATTGCTCATTTTTTTACTCACATATGCATTTGATGTTTTGGAGCAGCTAGGTGAAGAAGAGGAAAACCAGTAAGAAAAGTGAGTGAAAGTGTGAGTTTGAGGTGCTGCAAGTGCAAGAGGGGTGAGAAGGAGAAAGAAGAAGAAGAGGAGGAGCATTCTACACCAATTTTGAAGGATTTTTCAAGCACAAGGTAGGGTTCTATGACTTTTTTGAAGTTTTTAACTGGTTTTTCAAAAAAAAAAAATTATTTTGTTTTCCAAGTTTTTAGATTCATTTTGAAAATGTAGTTTGATGTTTGAAATGGGCATTGAAATGAAAATCAAAACATGAATATGCATTTACAGATTGATGATGATGCTTCAGTTTCGGCTTCAGATGTAGGGCTGGTTGGTGTTAGTTTGGCAGTGCTTGAGCACGAGGATTCCAGTAGTTCGAGTGATGAGGAGTTTGGAGATGATTAGAGGCCTCCCTTCACTACATTTTTGCATTTTGTACTTATTTTCATTATGATTCATATCAATGTATCATGCTACTCATTGTAATCATTTTTATGATATGATATTTTGATGTGACATGTCATATTTTCGATATTCATATAATAGAAATCTCAAATTCGACAATTTCATTTGTCAAATTTCAATATTTATTTACTTTTAGTCTTTTAGTAATAGTATTCAAGTATTCAAATGTTAGTATTTGCAATTTTATTATTTTACTAATTTGCCAAAGTTTAATTTGAAATGTTATTCTTAAACATCTTTTTATAACTAGTTATTCAAGTACCATATGTATATCAGCACCGCCCCCCCCCGCCACCGTCCCCAAACTTAGACCCCTTGTCCCCCTGTCCCCGAGACGCGTCCCCTTCAGGAAACTCCGTGGAACACTGATGAAAACATAGAAGTTTTTATCCTATGTGGCTTTATAGAGATGACCAATATGCTACCTACTTGAAGCAACGCAAGTATCATATTCCCTTGCCTATTTGCAGCAATATGAACTATAAAGGCAAAGGTCTTAGCCTCAATGAGCAGGACTTGCTTGATCCTATTGATCTACCAACAAATGATGGTAATTCTAGCCTTGGATATGGTGCCTATGATGAATATTACAATGCCCTTGTAGAATTTCCCTCTCGATATCACTGAGCACGCCTCTTTTGACCTTGACAATAGCAAAGAAAATATCATCCCTGCTTCTTTGAAAAAGCTTTCCGCCACAAGCCTGTTTCATGATCACACCATCCTTGGTGTCCATCTCAACCTACAATATCTTGAACTTATCAACTAGGACCAACAAGATCCCCCACCTTAGATACATTCCAAAACAATGAAGCCATCCTAGAACTCATGCAATCTTGTGACCACATCCCTCCAAGAGATCATAAAAAAGGCTTAGAAATCCTACTAAGCTCCTGCACACATTTTGGAGAACACGGAAATCCTTTTGAAGGCCTATCTAAACCAACGCTTGATGCAAACACACTTATTGATAGTGAACTCCATCTTCCATTAGCTCCCACACCATTTGAAGATGGATCACCTCTCCTTGTTGAGGACACCATGGGCATTAATTGGGATGCAAAGACAAAACTTAAACTCACACAGATAGCATCTGCTTTAGATCTTGAACTAAAAGAAGACATCTCTACAATACTAATGACTATCCTGATATATTTGCCTAGTCTCATGTTGATATGCCTAGCTTGGACCCATACTCGATCATCCACCACCTTGCAGTATCACCCAATGCCAAATCAATGTGCCAAAAGCTAAGAAAAATGCACCCTAAAGTAGCCCTCCTAGTAAAAGAACTCAGAAGTTGTTGAATGTTGGATTCATTCCACCTATCAAATATCGAGAGTGGGTATCCAATGTAGTTCCAATAAGAAAGAAGAATTAAGGCATTAGGGTTTGCACTAACCTTAGAGACATCAATAAAGCTTTCCCTAAGAATGCTTTCATCTTCCCAATATCGACATGATAGTAGATCTAACTACTGGCCACAAAATGTTGTCACTTATGGATGGATTTCCTAGGTACAACAAAATACAAGCACTCTCAAGGACCAACATAAAATGGCCTTCATCACCTCTTGGGGAACCTTCTATTTTAAAGACATGTCATTTGGTCTCAAAAACATTGGCGCCACATACCAATGGGCCATTACCATCATATTCCAAGATATGCTACATGATATTGTCTAAGACTGTGTAGACGACATCTTGGGAAATCAAAACGTAAAGTAGATCATCCAACCATCTTACATCATATCTTCCAAAGACTTTGAGAATATAAAGACAGACTAAATCCCAAGAAATGTATCTTCAAAGACACATCAAGCAAACTCCTAAGGTTCATCGTCTCGAAATGTGGTACTAAAAAGTAGATCCTAACAAAGTAAAAGCTATAATAGAAATGCCACCTCCTAAGAATCTCACACAATTATGCAACTTACAAGGCAAACTCCAAGCCATCAAATGATTCATTTCCCAACTACTAGATAAGTGCCACCCTTTTTCACATCTACTTAGGAAGAACATCAACTTTGAATAACACCAATCTTGTTAAGCAATATTTGACAAGTCAAAGAAAACCTCTCCAATCCACCAATTTTAGTGGCACCTAAATGAGATACAACTCTATTGCTCTACATCTTAGTTACACAACACAACATGCCTTGGGTGCCCTCCTAGCACAGCATAATGATTAGGGACAAGAAAATGCTATATATTACCTTAGCAATACATTAATGGGATGTGAGATCAACTATTCTTCCATAGAAAAAGCTTGCCTTGCAGTAGTCTTTGCCTCACAAAAAGTTTGACAGTACATGTTCAACACTACTACACATCACCAAGGTCAACTCTTTGAAATATTTGTGTTGGCCAAAGCAACCCTTACCAATATAGTGGCAAAATGGGCCATGCTCCTTAGTTAGTTTGATATTGAGTATGTCAATGAATAGGTAAATCATTACAAACCAATTAGCAAAGGCTCCAATTCCAAATCATCATCCATTGATCACAAAATTTCCTAATGAATCCATCATTCACATTGAAGAGCAATAGCCATGGACACTTTACTTTGATGAATCCTTGACCTCACATGGCTCAAGCACCAGCATCCTCTTCATCACCCCCCAAGTGATTTCATCCCACAAGCATTCTGCATTGGCTTCCCTTGTACAAAATTCAAACAACATGGCAAAGTATGAAGCATTAGTATTTGGTCTAAAACTAGTAGTATGGTGGAACATCCAACATTTACAAGTCTTTGGATGCTATCAAACAAGTCAATGATGAGTTCCTTATGAAGAATGACAAACTTGTACCTTATAAATGCATGGTGGACAATTTCAAGCAGTATTTTCTAGATATATCTTTTGAGCAACTCCCCTTATAAGCAACAAGACTATAGATGCTATGGCTACAATTGGTTCTCTCCCAAATATACCTCATAATGCTCATGAGTACCATCTCATTGTACAACAAATTTTCATCCTAGCCTATGATATCCCTAACTCAAACATGATCTATGACATTGTTGGTCCCAACACTCACTAGCATAGTGGCATTTGTGCTTACATCCAAAGACAAATGATTCCTCCCCACCTATTACCCACCATTGGCAAATCCCTTGTAATGTTCCCCCTTAATTTTTTGAATTTTGAACACAATATACCAGCACCAAACCAACTAATTAGAGTTAGCTCCAAATACAAATCAGATTGTAAATTAACCCTCACCGAGATCCCAGTGTGGGCGAAGTGATAGCATATGGTTTGGGGATCGTTAGCAACAATCTAAACTGAAAGTGCGTTCATCTGCTAACAGTAGGCATCCACAAAGCAGTGGGGAGACTCCACTTATTCAATGGGAGAGATTATTGCAAAATATAAGCCAGCAAACTAGCCATGAATCCTCACTTCCACTTATTCAGCAGGGAGAAATTATTCCACACTACCAGTTATTTCGTGGGGAGAAATTAACAATAATAAATATATTTATTTTAAACTCAACCACTTCTTCATGAGAGTGAAAACAAAACATAAACTTGCAGCAATAATAAAAAAGCAACTGTTAGTACTACTAACTAGCTTTACAATAAATGAGTTACAACTGCAATCAACAAAGATATGCTTCCAAAATCCTCAGAAAGTTAGAGTAACAAACCTCTAACAATTACAATGCAATAAGATATAGAAATGAAGCTCAAACCAGCAATATGCTAAAAATCACTAAGTCTGATCAGAAATGGGAAGAACAGAAAATCAGCCAGCAATAAAAAGATTCACCAAAATACTCATATCTTCGCCAAATGGAGCCCGTTTGACGTGAAACTGAATGCAAATGAATCCTTGAACATAGGCGCCCAAATCACAGCAAAAAGACACCTTTAAAACTCGCACTTGTCAGTGGCACAAATCCCAATGCAGACAGGAAGAATGGTACGGCCTCCAAGGAGGGTCGACCTTCTCCCAAAAATCCAAAACTTCGTGATAAAATCTACAAAGTTGCAAAACTGGGCACCCTCCACAGTTGCACAGCTTGGGCCAGTACCCAGAATGAAATAAAAATTAGATGCAAAGCTATCAACAGAAATTAACTTCAGCCATAGACATCAGCAGTACAAACAGATTATAAACCAGCAATCTGCCTGTAATTGAAATTCGAATTGAGCACTATCCACACTCCTAAATGAAGCATAGTCTTCTTCAACCACCTAGGTAGCCATAGTTTCAGGCCCGAAGGATGGAATTGTTTTGCTAAGCGTCCCCTTAGCCAGGTTCTGGATTCAGTCCAGCAACATAACTTTGCAAAATAATATTCAAGCATAATCAGCTCCTCTCAAAGCATCAATATATAAGCTCAAATGGGTGAATGAATCAAATTGTAACTCTAGCCAAGAAACCTCTTCAATTTCCCCAAAGGATGTCCACTTCAAAAGGCATTTTTGAAATATTAAAACTCTTCATATTATTCCCAAATCGCCCCATTTAAGGAAATAATAAAACATTAATATCATTAATGCTCTTAATGAGGCATCCCCTTTCATGACCCCATTTTAAAAACAACTTGAAGTTCATTGACTAGGCGTGGGGTACAATTGCAAAACATAAAAATTGACTGTCTGAAACTCGGTCCAAGGAGAAAGCCAAGAGCAACGCCCAAACTGCAATGGATAAAACTACTAAAACTAGCAAACTGACATTAGCCAAGTTGAACCAAGCTGATAATGATGCCACTGCCACAAATAGATTTACTAAAAATAGAAAATGCCAAAAATAGTAAGTTCGCTTCAAACTCAACAGGAAGCCAAACTGATTAGCCACACTGAACTGCAAATGATTGAACTGCAAATGATTGAGCTGCTACTAGAATGATACTGCTAAAAATAGACTTACCAAAAATAGCAAACTGCTATAAACAGTAAGTTTGCAAAACTTCCTCTAAACACCAACTGAGCAGTATCACGACTTACTATAAATAGTAAGTGTTTCCAAATGCCTTCTGAACACAAACCGAGAAGCCAACATGACTTACTATATATAGTAAGTGCTCGGAAAGGTTGTCAAATTCATATGCATGTCACACCACCCTGGAGGTCTCTAAAAACCCAGAAACCTTTCCTGCATGCAAGGTATCTGCCAAAATTGCATGTCATTTTCTTAACATGCATGTTACCTCATCCTAAAGCTCTCCAAAATCCCAAAAAGCTCCACCGGACATACATCGAAAACTCTCACATGCAAACTTTCAAAACTGCACCTAAAACCTCCTATAAAATAGGAAACCCTAATTTCCATTTATGCTTAGCCTACGAGTTTCCAAAAATAGGCTAAAACCAAATGAAGAGCATAGGGCTAAATTGGGGACATTACATCCCTTATTCAGCACACCTCTTGTTACACCCTCTTTGGCAACATGCTCTACTATAGGCACTATGATGGCACTTTGCTTAGGTGTCTCAATTCAAATGAGGCTAACCTAGCACTTCAGGAAGTCCATAATGGCAGTTTTGGTGCTCATAAAAATGGCATGATCCTAACCAAGAAGCTCCTTTGAACAGGATATTATTGGCTGACCATGGAATTAGATGTCTACCAACACATGAAAAAAATGCTTAGCTTGTCAAAAACATGGGGAACTAATCCATGCTCCGTCATAAGCTCTCTAGCCCATCACCACTCCATGGCCCTTTTCTACATGGGATCTTGACCTTATTAGCAAGATCAATTCAATATCTTCTAATGGCCGCAAATTCATCATCACCACTATCAAGTATTTCACTAAATGAGTCAAAGCAATTCCACTCTTAACACCAGTATCCAAATATCAAGTTCATCCTTAACCACCCAATTTGTCGCTTTGGCATACCATCCAAAATCATTGCCAATAATGGAAAATCCTTTAAAAACCACAAAGTGCAATCCTTTGTGAGCAATTCCATATCAAACACAAGTGGTTCACCCCATACCATAGTTGGAAAACTCGGCATTTGCAAGTACTCGGCAAGCCCGAAAAACTCGGCTTGGCAAAAACTCGGCAAAAAACTTGGGAACTTAAAAAATTGCTTAAACTTCACTAAAAACGCATTTTTTTCGCAAAAGTCAAAGATAAGATGCATCTAATGAGTCAATAAATGAGTACATATAAGAAACAAGTTGTATTTGATTGATTTGAAAGAAATTGGCTACAAAATGGCATCCCCATGTGGAATGCTCAATGTGTTGATATGATAATAGTCTGAAACAAAATGAAAATAGCAAATTGTTTTTGTAAAACTGAAAGTAAATACTACATATGTCATAAACATTAATATATTTCAGTTTTTACAAATTCACATGAATCACATCTTCCTCTTCCCATGTCTAGATCTCAGTATGGGACCAGAAGAGGGTGTAATCATAGGACTCCGCTCCTGCTGTGCCTGTGGCTCCTCAACCTCCATCCTAGATGTAGATCCTCCTGCAGTTGCTGGTGGTTGCACTGGCAATGACTCCTCCTCAGGATCATCCTCAAGGTCATCCAATGAGAATGTGAATCCACCCTCCTCCATTGCCTGTCGCTCTAAATCATAAATCTCATCCTCGGTAAACAATGGAGGTTGCTCCCCTCGCCCTGTCCAATCACTGTATGGATCTATCTCCTCTAAATCAATTGGATCATCATATGATATCTCCTCTACCTTTTTTGTGCGCAATCGAAGATTATATTGCACATAGACAAGGTCATTGAGGCGTTTTTGAGCGAGTTTGTTCCTCTTCTTTGTGTGGATGGCCTCAAACAAACTCCAATTGCGCTCACAATTGGACGAACTACAAGGCTGGCTCAAAACACGGAGGGCAAATTTTTGAAGATGTGGGGTTTTTCCACCCCAATGTGTCCACCAAACATCTACAAAAAAAAGAAGAAAGAGTTAGAAAATTGTAACTTGTAACTTGTAACTTGTAATTATCAATTTTTCATTTTTGTAACTGGTAAATTTCAAATTTTATACCTGGTGGCAGCCTAGATACTGCTCTCTTTGCCAAGTCTGAAGAGAAGAGTACACCCCTTTTTTCCCTGTAACTTTGCAAGTCATTAGCAATGCAGTCTGCCTCATTAGGCGTGGATGCCATTCGCTGAATGTAAGTAGTGAGGCCCTCCATAACCTCTCCAGTAGGATCTGTATAGGTGCCTGAATGGATGAAACGAGGGTTCAAGAAGTACCCTGTTGCATGGATAGGTCGGTGGAGTTGATTGTTCTACCTCCTGTCAATAATCTCCCAAATGGGATCAAACTTGAGGTTGACCCCCTATAATAATTTCTAATAGCCTCCTTGGCCCTATCCATGGCCTCATAAAGATAAACCATTAGGGTTTGATCCCCATCCACCAAACAGAGCACTTTAACCAAGGGCTCTGACACCTACAATATAAATTTAAAAATGCAAAAAAATATTAGAGTTACAATTTAGTAATTTACAAATTTACAATTAAAGACATTAACTTTAAGAAAAATGTTCAATTTGAATTTAGATTCAAACTCAAAGTTTTGAAGTTACCTTCACAATCTATGTTGCTCTTTGTGCAAAGAGGGGCTCGAAGACAATGCTTGCAACTCTTTCTCCTTCCGGCTTCTTTGAATAAGGTGAGTCTATCCATGCTTGACTCACAAACATTTGTTTCAAAGCCGTCAATGCGCCAAGAATGCTTTGCAACGTTAAGAAAACCGTTGCAAACCTTGTCACACCAGGTCTCACCAAGTCTCTCCCGTTGGTGTGCTCCCTCATCAAGCTAAGAACCCAAGGGTGATTGTAGATGTATTTAGTGATCCTTCTTCCATCCTCTACAATCGGTGTGACTCAATCTAATTTTCCTATGTCCTCCAAAAGAAGGTCAAGGACATGGGCAGCACATGGTGTCCAAAAAATTGTGTGGTGTCTATCTTGGAGGATTCTTCCTACTGCCACATATGCCGCCGCATTGTCAGTTACGATTTGCACAACATTTTCAAGCCCAACCTCCATGCACACTTGCTCCAACATTCTAGCCAAATTTTCTGCATTTTTTACTAGGCTGGAGGCATCTACAGATTTCAAGAACACCACCTCATTTTTGCAAGAAACCAAAAAATTTATGATGGTACGGTTTTTTCCATCCGTCCACCCATCAGAAAAAATAGTGCAGCCATATTGTTGCCATTCTTCTTTTTGTTCTTGTATCACTGCCTTTGGCCTTTCAGTAGCATTAGAAAGCAACCTACAAGTACAAAGTGAAATTAAGTACACAATTTTAATTTGTAAACAAAAAAATAACTTAAATTAATCATAAACTAAACTTAAGAAACATAAATTTCTAACCTTCCACTCAATTCTTTGCGCGAAGGCGCCTTTCCCTGCAACTATCAATGTGGTCACCAAATTGTCCCAATAAGGTGAGCTTGCCACATTGAAAGGGATGTTGTTGAAGTACCAAAAATCGGCACAAGCAACATCTGCATGCTCACGCACCTCCTTATTCCACCCAGTTGCCTCTAAAGAAGGTTGTGCACCAGGTGTGTTTCTAGGCACAAAAAAATCACCAATGTGTGAACCTGTGGCTCTAGGTGTCTGTTGGTGTAAGAACTAACACCTCTGGAGTGTGAGTTTGTACGTACAACTATGCACACTACGCAATGAGTGCTCTTCAAATTAGGAGGGGAAGCTCCCTCGTTGTGCTGGAATGCATGAAATAGAAAACTAAACTAATGTCCTATCTTTTTGTTCTCAGCTGGTAGAGGCACAAGGTTAAGAAAACCTAGAACGTTGCAGCTAAGTATTTTCTGGTTTCGCAGATCATCTAACTACAACTAAGCTAACTTCTTTAAAATCTATCCAATTTACTCACGAAAACAGAGCGTGAGGAAATGGAGCGGGAATGGTTTTTATACGATAAGTTGGGTACAGTTTTGCAACATGAAGGCAAGGTGGGCACAACTATCTGCTCGGCTGAATAAGCTTATTATGACACACATCATACGATAGGCTTTAAGTACGAATTCTCAACATGAGGGCAAGGTGGGCACAACTATTTGCTTAATTCGAATAGGCCTATTGATAACAAAACACAAAAGATAGCCAACTAGGCCAGCAAATTGCATAGGCGAGACACGCGTACAATTTACGATCAAACTAGCCACTATATCTAACTAAGGCAAGCATTCATCATAATAATTGCATGGAACCCGAGTGGCATAACAATTCATTATCAAAACAAATACTCTAGAACAGATCCAACAAAGACAATATTACAGGCAAGGTAGGCGCAACATATATTAATCTCCTGTAAAAGTTCCTTGAACAGATACAATAATAGCAATACTACAGGCAAGGTAGGCGCAGCATGTATGCTATCAAGCAAAAGTTAAAATACAAATGAGCTGAAAGCTCTTATTTATAGACTTCAAGGTGTAGGCAACCCTAAAATCACCTTGAGTCAACTACAGTCTTGCAATGCATGCAAGATCTTATTCCTAAACCCTAATTGAATGAAACTATACAGTTAACTGGGAAACTATCATCAGTTAACTGAAACATCTAATCTAAATGGACAAGGTGCAACATGCACGTCCTTATTGAAAGCAAGTCAACTGGAATGCTATCATCAGTCAACTGAAAAATCTAATCTAATCTCCAAGTATATGTAGATGTTTCCAAGAAAGACATGCATGCAATGTATAACAGCAAGTTAACTCGGAAAGAAGCCTCGAGTTAACTACTTCTGATGACTCATCGTTGTAAGCAACTGCATGGTCTAACTGAAAGTCTACTCCAAGTTTATCATCTCCTCCAAGAATTTATCAATAGTATCATCATCTAGCACTCTGACGCTGTCCACGATGATTAACTGCTTGTCTAACTGTTTGTCTCCATCTCGGATCTCCCTCTGACTATCTCTAACCTCTGTGGTCACCTTTTTGAAACTGATAGTCAGCATTGTAAACTCCTCCATCTTGGACGCCTCTGGCCCTCCACATAGGTTATCACGAACTAACTCTTCGAACTCAGCTTGAACTGCCTCTAACTCGGTGTATGTACCATCCTCATGCCAATAATGACATGGGATCTAAGTGATGTACTCGCTGATGAAACGAAGAGCTACAACAACCTTTTCCTGAATCATGCTCATCTTAGCAGAAATCCTGTCATATGTCTCCACCCTGCAAAGATACAATTCTCTCCAAGTGAAGACCTTCTTTTGATCTCCATCTGCTTCAATGGCGTCATAGATTCCTACAAGCTGTGATATCATAGTCAAGTCCTTCGGCTTACGCTCGGCTATGAAAATCCCGAGCTCCTGAATTCTCTAGCGAAGACTATGTGCGTCAACCCTCAACTGATATAGCTCTGTGAGGAGGTGTCGACCAGCAATGATAAAGTCTTCAATCCAGGTATCCAGTAGCTTTCCTCGATTAACCAAGTGTTGAATCCTCTGCTATTCTGTGGCGGTCTCTCGAAGTTGTGGGAGTAAAGGTGCTTGCCCCTTGTTGCCATGAAGCAAACCCGAGATGTACCAGCGAAGTTGCCTGATCTCAGCCTTGAGAACTGCCTTATCGTCACCATCCTTCATGACGCGTTCCTCTAGATTACTCGCGACAACTCTGAATAGATTCACGTCGGTGTGTCGAGTATTCTTACCCAGATTAGTTTTGACGAAGGTAAAATCACCAACATCAACTTCATCCAAGTATTTGCCTTCTTGAGGAGTAGCAACCTCTATGACGATCTCTGCCTCAAGATTCTTCTCAATGTTAATCTGCTTTCTGGCCCTCTTATTCAACCTGTTCTCATAGGGTTCACCGAACTCAGATAAATCAAGATTATATGAAGGCATACGCCTCTCCCTTTCCAATGACTTCTCGAGCCAAGATGAATAAGGAATACTGTCCTCTCGAGGTGGAGCCGTTTCTACTGTATCAGCCGCTGGCGGATACACTGGTATGAAGGTCTCATGTATCGGAGTCTCAGGCTCCGAATCAATATCTATGGGAGACAAGTGTGGTGAAAAAGGTGAACCTGGAGATGACAAACCGGCCTCAGTCTGAATAACTGGTTCTGATGAAATAACTGGCTCTGGAAGTACTGTCTCTGTAACTGGAAATGCTTGCTCTTGAGGTACTGTCTCTACAACTGGAAGTGTTGGCTCCTTCTCAACCTGTTTCCTTTTGGTGATGCTTTTTCCTTTTGAATTAACCACCATCTTAACCCCTTCAGGCGGCCTCATAGTAACCTTGACTCGAGGTTTAGCCCTAGAAGTAGAAGGTAAAGAAGAAACTACCACTGTCGGCAGCTCTGTAACTGGGATCACCCTTCGCTTCCGCTTGCTCTCAAGGAAGTACATGGTGGTTTTGATAACAGACCTGGATAAGTCTTTCACTGAAGTATTCACTGGGATATACCAATCAGGTTGGCGAAGTGGCTGGCGAGCAACTTGGTCTCTAATGAATGAATGAAGAAGTATCTCGCCATCATCATCAGACAAACCTTCCACATCCTCTGACAAGAAATCAGCAATCTGTGGAACAGTAAGCCTACAATAATGACGACGGCGCACCTCAAATTCATCCTCATAATTGACCCAAAAGTCCTCAAGCGTTGCTGAATGTGAAACATTTCGCTCCAACCTTGCTGAATAATGACCCAACGGATCATAGGCACGCTTCTGAGGAAAACACCCAAGCTGAAGTTTCTCTAACTCATGTGCCATTAACTTGCAATCAACAGCTGTTTTGCATTTGTAAATACCTAACTCAAACGGAAAGGTGAAAGCTGGCTTATGTCGATTGCGAAGAAAAGTGTGAACCTCATGTGCCTATCTCATGAACTCCATGAAAAGAACCTTATCCGATGGGTACCTCGGTAGCATCAGAGGCTCTCCTGTATGTCCATATACACGAATATATGTGAAAGTAGGGAATTGGATGAACCAATTTGCCCAACTCTCCATTGCTGATTGTGCCTCTGTAGAAATCCTCACATGCATCTCGTTATCTAAATTTCTAACTGTCCTCATAAGAAAGTGGTCATTCACTGCTGTAAAGTCCTGTTCAACTTTCGAAAACTCCAACTGAGGATAATATTCATGCACTCGTTGAACACCCAGAACTCCATTGGTCTTTAATAATTTAAAGTTGCCTTGGAATGCAACTAAGTAAACCAGAAAAGTTACCATATGGAATTCGTGAATCTTTAGGAACTTTGTAATCTGCTGGTGAAGACACTCGCTGATAAACATGGCCCAGTCAAATGTTTCTTTCTTATCAATAACTCGTGAGATGAGGTAGAACATCCGTGTTCGGAAAACGCTTGCGTCTTCAGAACCTGCTAACCGGTTAAGGAAAGTTATCAAAATAGCAATCTCGTCCTTGAAATCCCCACGTGCGATCTTCCTTGGCATGTTGGTTTTCTGAACCTTCAACCATCGTTGAGCTACTTTCTTCTGTGACCTATCCTTGTCCTCTTCCCATATTCTGTCACAATCTGAAATGGATACAGCGAAATGATCTGAACGTGGAGGAATAGAAAAACATTTTTCTACATCCCTCGACTTAAGGCTACAAATAATCCTTCCATCTGTCTATCTGATTTGTCTGGTAGACGAGTCATAAGGCTTGACACAAGCAAGTACGAACTCGAGATCAAAGACTGAGATAGGAATGGATGCCGCTGCGAATATCCCTAAACATTCAAGATTTTTGATTGTAGTACTGTTGATACCCTCCAATGAGTTCAGATTGACGATGGGAAAAACATGACTTAAGTCGGTATCAGTAGTTTTCATAAAGTTATGAAGAAAGACCTGTTTGGCCTTATAATCTATGGGATTATACTGCATTCTGAAAAACTAGACTTTTGACTGTAAAGTCAGGTATGTTTGGACAACTTTGGAAAAACTGAAAAAGCTCGGGGATAGGCTAAAAATAGCAAGGGGAAGCGAATTTTTTCAGACAAATTCTAAGATATGGGTTTTGTGTAGAATCAAACTCTAATACAACCCAGAATGTTAGAATTGCGAAAAAAATGGGATTTAGGCTTGCATGCAAAAGGTTTTCGGTTGAGATTTGAATTGGCGGTTAGGGGTACTGGGGGCAATTTTTCCCGTGAAAATCTGGAACATGGGTTTTGTGTAGAAATGAATCCTAAAACCACCCAGATCAACAGATTTGCGAAAAAATGTGATTTAGGCCCACATGCAAAGAGAATTCTAGAAAAAAGCACAGTGCTTCTAGAAAAGAGGCAACGGGGCAATTTTCGCAAAATAATCTAAGACATGGGTATTGTTGTTGATGCTGAAATACTCGAACCCAGATGATGCTTTTCTGAAAAATCTGCCGTTTTCTTTGACATGCGAAGAAAATCTAAGACGAGAATAGAAGAAAATACGACAGAAGAATAGAAGTTGTATTTGTTTGTTTTCTCTCTTCTTCTGTAAAAATTTGCCTATGCTTGAAGTAGAACTGATAACACTTGCATGCAAATGGAAAACGAAGTCTAAAATAATCTTCCCTTGAACAATTTGAATCTGTAGCTACGAAGAACACTGAAATCTGACACCTGTAGCACCTGCAGATCAATTTTATGCTCAAGAAAAGATGTTTCTTGTCAACTCTGATGAAGAATAATGGACGCCATTAGCAAAATATATAGAAAAATATCTTCTAAGGCGTGTGAAATGCATGCCAAGCATTGGAAATGGCGCTTGAAGTACAACTGGTGTTTCAAAACTCACGCATGGCCTATATTTGGCTTCAAACTCAGTTAACTGGCTGTACCATAAACCTTAATTAGGCGCCACTTTGAAAAACTCAGTTAACTGATACATGCAAACTAATCTTAGCCAGTTATGACCAAAAATAGGTGAAACAGAAGTCGACATGTAAAGAGTTTAACTGAAGATCTAAATTTAGTAAATTGAAAACTCCTCCCATTCACACTTCTATTTTGAATTTTAAAAGTCAACCTTTGACTTTAGGCATCCTTCCATACTTAGACATTTTTCTGAAAATTTGAATCCAGAAACCTCAAATGAAGCTCACGTTCGATCACTAATTCTGATTGACTGCCGCGTCAAATCAACTGGCTGACAATTCCATCGAAGAGCAGGACCAAAACTGACAAGAAGACTCCTTGAGGTGATAATCCAAAATTCACAAATCTGAGGTTTCAAAAAGATGGGCACCCCTGGCCTCCAGGGGTGCTTTTGACCTCAGTGTTAGAAAAGTTTCAAGCATTTTCATCATTTTCATTGATAACTTGACTATATTTCACTTGACGTTTCCCGGCATTTGACAAAACTTCAGAACATGCCGACTGGCTCACTGCGGAGCAGGCTGAGTTCTGACCAAAGGCTCCTGAAGAGCACATTGTATAAAAACAACTTTTAACCTTCCTAAATCGAGGCCAGGGGCGCTTTTCCCAACCATGTCAGCCATTATTGTAACTGACCAAGAATTACTAAACTTCCAGCTGCGGATTGCCAAGACATCTTGTGACCCGGCTAAGACAGGGAACGGAAAGCTAGAGTTGACACGAACGAGACGAACATCTGAAATCATCAAACAAATTTCATTAAAGGTCTTAAAACCTTGGGCGCCCTTGGCCTCCACGGGCGCTTTTGTCCTTTCTGAACAATCTTTGATCAAGTCTGAAACCTCAAATTCAACCACTAATGGCGGTAACACAGCAACTTAGATTCACCTGCTGACAGATGCGTCGCGGAGCTGGACCAAAAATGGAAAGAAACTTCTTGGGTGTCACTTGATCAAAAGACTTCATCTGAATCTTCAAAAAGATGGGCGCCCCTGGCCTCCAGGGGCGCTTTTTCTCTTCAAATTTACCTACTTTGCATTTCCCTCGTTCTATATTGAATTTTCGTTTTCAGGCGTTTTACTCCTCCGTTGGACTGGATGGCTAGCTCGTTGCGAAGCTATCAGGAAACTGGAGAAGTCATCTTGGTAGAAAATCTCACAAAAAGTTGAATACAGCTTCCATAATGATGGGCGCCCCTAGCTGAGAGTGGCGCTTTTTCAATCCAGACTTAGCCAATTTTACAATTTTTTACCTCGTTGAAAATCTCCTCTGTCAAAAAGCATAATTTTCAACATCTTTCTTCGTAGAGCGTTCTTCTTTGAGTTTCAAGCTTACATATTAACACCAGGTACTGGCCAACTACCATTAATGACCTCAGAGGTCCTAACTTTTCTCCTGAAAAAGTTATAACTACCCACCAGCCTTAAACTGACTTTTAACTGAAACTGACTTCACCACTGTGATCGTGATGTGAAATAAGCCAATCAAAATTAATTTCAGCCAATTCTGACAAGTTCCTATTTTTTAGGGTTTTGAGCTAAAAATAGATTTCAAAAACCCTAATTTTCAAAATTTTCAAATTTTGCCAGTATCTTACTAGCATCACACTGACTAAAAGCCCATACTTTATTTGCCCAAAAACTGAGTTTTGACCCCACTTTTACAAGGTTTAGACCATTTTAAGCAAAATGCCTTAATGAAGCAAAAATTTTGGTTTGGGTACAACATTAGGCTCCGTCTAGTGACCATGTCGGATACTTACGGTATAGGAGAATCTAGGAATCTCTGGTTCGTAGACCATTGAATTTAACACTGGGCATTGGAGTCAGGACTTTTTCTTCCCTAATCACCTAATACACTTGGATTTTTCCTAATCACCTAAAACAAGACTACCTATTTTAATCACCTAAAACACGACAAAACATCACAAAACGGGGAAACACAAAACGACATTACAATAAAGCATAAAAAGTATTTATAAGAACTTACAAAAATTACTCCTCCCCTGGAGGGTTGAAGTGCTTGAGCCTTCCATCCTAATGTGAGAGAATGTATGTGTTCTCTCCCCTTGATTCATGTATTTGGAAGGGTCCTAACCATAAGGAATCAAATTTACCATGCATTCCTTTAGGTTCATGTCTTTTGTCCCATAACAGGACTTGATCTCCGATTTTGAAGTCTCGTGAACGAGCTTTCTTATCAAAAATCTTCTTCACTCGCTCTTGATGCTGAGTGATTCTATCAACGACCTCCACCCTTTCTTCCTCTAGCTTCATCAAGTACAAGATCCTCCTTTCGATCGGATCTTTGAACTCACCATCATCCACTGTAGATTCCAACTGCAAAGCGGACAACTCTAATGTAATGGGTAACATTGCGTATGTACCATACAAAAGTACAAAAGGCGAAGTGCCAATGGCTCGTTTGGGAGTGATTCTATCAGCCCAAAGAGCATCATATATTTTACTATGCCAAGCTTTCTGATTTGTGTCAACTAGCTTGCGCACAATTGTGACTATGTTCTTATTTGATGACTCGGCCTGTCCATTACCCTGAGGGTAATAATCTGATGAGTGTGACAACGTGATGCCGTGATCAAAACAAAAATTAAGTATCTCCTCTGACGAGAAACTTGTTGCGTTATCAGCCACAATTTTGCGAGGCACTCCGAAGCGCGAAATGATGTTCTCCTTTAAAAAGTTACAAACAACTTCTGAAGTAGCTCGCTCGAGCTTGGTAGGAACCGCTTCAACCCATTTTGTAAAATAATCTGTTGCTGTAAGGACATAAATATGTCCTTTGCTAGAATGTGGGTTGATGGGACCTATGAAATCAATACCCCATTGCTGAAATGGAGCATCAATGATAACTGGCCTGAGTGGAGTAGCTGCCAATCTGACTTTACCAGCAAACTGCTGACAAGACTGACATCTATACACCCATTCATATGCGTCACGAAACATGGTTGGCCAATAGAACCGTGCTCGTATGATCTTGAATGCAATAACCCTCGATGAGAAGTGTCCACCGCACGCTTGACTATGAAAAGCATCCAACAATCTCTGTTGCTGGTCTCTGCCAACGCATAAAAGGAAAGTTTTGTCAAGGCCACGCTTGTACAGAACGTTATTGACAAGCACAAAGTTCTGTCCTTTCAATTTTAAAGTTCTCTTCTACTGTTTGTCCATGTGACATGGACATTCTCCATAAGTTGAATAATACCACAAGGCTGTGTACCATTCTTCCGCAGAATCAACTAGTAGGACCAAAGGAAGGTCCTCTTCAGGTTCAGGTTCAGTTCCACTATTGCTTTTCTTCTTTTTATCACCATCATCCGCCAATAATTGACAAAGACCTTGCCCGCGAACGAGCTTGGTTGGCTTGATTTCCAGATCATACTCTTGAACTCTCGCGATCCAGTTTCCTCTTTTCGTGCCCATCTCTTGTTGAGTCAGCACACCTTTTACTACTGGATCGGTGACAAACACCGTAGTATGTGAATTCAAGATATAGAACCTGAAATTCTTGACAGCTCTAACGACAGCATACGCGTTCTTCTCAATTTGAGAATAACGTGATTCACAATCTTTAAAACTGGTACTCATGAATGCGATAGGAGATTCTCCTTCTTCACTGAGCTTCTGAGTCAATATTGCAGACAACGTGTGCTCCGACGCATAACAGTAAAGGATGAAATCCTTCTGAAAGTTAGGACGAACCAACGTTGGTGCGGTAGCAATAGCTTCCTTGATTTTGATGAAGGCTTGTCTACCTTCTTCTGTCCATATGAAATTGGACGTCTTTTCATCATAGCTGAGATTTCCTTCATCAGCTCCAAAAAATCCGGTACAAACCTTCGGATAAAGTTGACTTTACCGAAGAAGGAATGCACTTGTTTCTTACTTGTAGGAAGAGACAGGCTTTTGATTGAATCCACCCGATTTGGGTCAATTTTAGTTCCCTCCTTGGAAACGATGTGGCCAAGTAACTTGCCCTCCGTCACCGTGAAGATGGTCTATTTAGGATTCAATGAAATTCTATTATGCCTACATCTTTCGAAAACTTTTGCGAGGTGCAAAAAGTGATCACTTCGTTTATCTAGGAAAACAGTTAAGTCATCTGGATAAGCTACTATTATTTTCTTTTTAAGATCCCCAAACGCCAAATCCATGGCTCTTTGAAAAGTAGCACCAGCGTTGATAAGGCCGAAAGGCATCCTCTCATAAGCAAACGTTCCCCACAGCGTGGTGAAAGCTGTTTTGATCTGCTCTTCCTCTGCCACTGCAATCTGATTGTAACCGGAAAAACCATCAAGAAGTGATAGCATCTCCGATCCGGCGACTATCTGCAATGTATGCTCCATGATCGGTAAGGGGTAATTGTCCTTCAAGGACGATAAATTCAAGTTCCTAAAATCCACGCAAATTCTGATTTCTCCGTTCTTCTTGCACATAGGAACAATGTTAGACACCCAGGTGGAGTGATGGATTGGGTAAATTATCTTTGCGTCCACCATCTTCTGAATTTCCGCGTAGATAGTATCTTGAATCCGCGGATTGTAATGTCTCTGTTTTTGCCTGAAAGGCTTAACATCAAACTTCAGAGGAATTGTATGTGACAATTCTATGGGTGTGAAGACCTTCAAGTCTTCATATGACCAAGCAAATACATCCTTGTATTGTTTGAACAAGGCAGTAAACTTCTCAGCTTCTTCTGTAGTACAACACTTGCCTAGATTCACAAACCGAGGTTTGTCTTCAGTGCCGATGTTCACTTGAAAATGTTCAGCAGAAGTATTTACACCTGACATCTTCTGATTTTGGATGAAACGATCATGCCGGTCAAAAATATCCTCTAAAGATACGAAACCCTTAGGAATCTGATTTCCTTTCAGTTGTATGATTCTGGACTCCATAGCTTCAGAGTTTTCAGCAATTGACTCTTTGAAAGGAGTAGGACTTCCTTCAAAGAACAATTCTTTGTAGTTGTCTCCCATAACGAGAAACTCTTTGATGTCATCATCGTCATCAAAGACTTGCCAGTTATCTACGTTATCTGGTACAACAAGCCTGTAGATCAGCTCAATAGCAAAAGAATTCTGACGAAAGTCAGAATGCGGCATGAAAAGAGCGGTTGTCACTGCTAGGGCATCAGCTCTGCTATTGTCCGTTCTTGGAATATATTGGATGTCAAAAGCATCGAACCAATCGATGGCATTCCACACCTTCTGTCTATAAGATTGAAGAAGATTCTTTCTAACTTGAAACTGCTCCCTAACTTGTTTGACAATGAGCTCTGCATCTCCTTCAACTCTAAGTAATTTGATCCCCATATCCTTCGCGTTCTTGAGACCCAATAAAAGCGCCTCGTACTCTGCAGTATTATTGGTGCAATCAAATTGCAACCTATATGCGAATGGATATAAGCAACCTTCGGGAGAGATGATTACTACTCCCACTCCTGATCCTAACGTTGAACAACTGCCATCAAACTGCATCCTCCACATTTTTGATTCTTCATGTGATGTAGTCGTGGAAAGTGCAAAATTTTGACAATCTTCATTGACATCAGACATCATAGCATATGTCCCTGGTCTCGTGTCTTGATATAACACTTGTGCATGCGGAAACTCGGACTTAACCACCGTAAACTTTGATTTCACCTCAGGCTCCAGCTTAAATGTACCCTTCTTCAATGGAATTGTCGCGAACGACCAATCCAACTGAATTTCTCCTCCAAGATCCTTACAAAAACTCCTGCTGAGCAACATCCCGTAACTTGTAGGAATGTCCGCGATCAAGATAGTCATCATAATCTTCTTTTCTGGACAAGACGCTAGCCAGCCTTGCGCATCTTTTAGTTGACCAACTAATGGCACCGGCTTTGATTCAAGTGAATAACACTTTTCTTTGGTTTCGGTGCACGAAAGTCCCAATGCGTTCATGATTTGTAAAGGCATGACGTTGTCCGACGCTCCGCTATCTATGATGCAATTGCTGAGTTTAAAACCTCCTATATACAAAGATATATAGAATGGCTTTGGTTTGTCTTCTGCTGGTACAAAGGATGCAAGTAATGTAGGCTGGATTGCAACCTTCTTCTTTACCACCTTGAGGATTCTTTCCAACTGCTCTGGATGATCTTGAAGATACTCCAGCTGTGAAATTTGTACCTTCGTCTTCATCATAGAAGACACAATGTCAAAGTTTGTTGAGGATGAATCCTAAGCAAACCGGCACGGTGTTTACTTGTGAAGACCTTTGATTGGAAGTGGAAGCCACTTCCTTTCCTTTTTCATCAGACTTCCGCTTTTCCTCTTCTTCTTTTTGTGCTTTGAAGTGTTGTGCACGTGTAAACATAGGCGATGAGATATTCTCATGATTGACTGCAAGAGAGTATCGGCAGTAGTCTTCTTCTTCTTCTTGTTGTTTATTAACGGGTTCTCTATCAAAGTACCCCGTTGCGGAGTCGCCATCAAAGTTGTCTGTCTGTGGTGAGACAACATTTGTAGTTGGTGAAGGTACGAAACTTGAACTAGGAGCAACCTCAGCAAATCCCATGAGCTGACTCATTCTTTGATTTTCCGGTCATGTAGATCCGGTGTGTTCAACTGTGTCATGAAAAGTGCAATAAGCTGTAGACTTCTCAACTTCAACATGCCTTTGTTGTCCTTGCGGAAACTTTGATTTGTAGTTGTTGAAAGGCTGAAAGTTATTCCTCTTTGATTGGTACGGCTATTGAGGTTGATATGGCGGTTGATATGCCTGTTGTGTAGGCAGTGCTTGCTGCCCTTGTGCGGGTGACTGTCTCTTGAGAATGGTCACCTCATTGGCTACTTTCTGAAGTAGCGGATCAGCAGACGTTTGAACAAGCGGTCTGATTGAATCATTCCTCAACTTGCCCGTCGTGATCATGTTATCTTCAATTTTGATAGCTTCCTCTTGAGTGAGTTGTAGATCTACTCCTTCACTTGACTTTAAGAGAAAAGCTATTTCTGACGGTAGTGCATTGATGAAGCTGCTCATCAAAATCTCATCAGATGGATTTAATGTCTGGACAAGACGTGTAACAAGGCGGTTAAACCTGGCTATGAATTCCCTCATTGGTTCAGTAGGCTCTATCTTTGAGTTTGATAGTTGTGCAAATAATTGATGATTATCCTCGGCAGGCTTGAATCTTGCCAAGAATTTCTCACTCATGACTGCCCAACTTGTGATAAGACCAGGTTCAAGATTATGAAACCAGTCTGATGCGTTGTTCTCCAAGGTCTCAACAAAGAGAGGAACAGCTATGTCTTCATGTGGAACATGCAAAACGAAACAAGCCGCTGTGAATGCTGAAATGTGTTCATTTGGATGTTTAGATCCATCGCCATGGAATCAAGGAAAGTGCTTTCGCGATCCCTTAGGCAGCTCATGATGTCCTTGTAAGGCCAACGGTCTGATGTTATTGCCCCAAGGTAGTGGGGTTGGACGTCTCATGTTCCTTCTGTTCCGACCGTTGCCGTTGTTGTTGTTGTTGTCATTGTCACCCATTGTGACAGGTGGGACTGGAGATTCTTCTTCTAATCCTTCTAGAAAATGCTCAGGAACCTCCTCAAAGCGCGGTTCTTCTTGAATAGGAGGATTGTGCCTCCTTCTATAGTAAACTTGGTAAGCCAGGTTGCTTTATTCCCACGCGGGTGGTGGCAAAACTGGTCTTCTTGCTGCAAGATCCGCCTTTTCTTCTTCTTTATCCAGAGTAGTAGCTACGTTTCTCCACTGAGTAGTAGATGTATGATTTTCAAAGATAAAACTTCGCAAGCTACTGATGATGTCTGACTACTCGCCTTGAATTAGCACAAAGTTCGGCTGTAAGGCAGTCAAAGTAAGTCCTGGTTGTTGAACTGGAGCAGTAGGACGCCAAATAGTCATTCCCGTGACATAAAGCGTCAAGCTTTCTTGAATGTTTTCTTGCCTCGTGCCCCACGGTGGGCGCCAGTGTCTGTGTTGATCCTGCCCCTGGTACTCTAGTAGAGGAAGATGAAGGCATGGCGGTGGTGGTGGGTTGCCTTCACACACATGGACCACGAAGAGAGCCCACTATGTCAGCTACTACATCATCATCATCTGATAGTGAGTCAAGGTTGACTACACTTGCAACACCTTGAGAAGAAGCTATGGCAGCTTGCATTGCTGCTTTTGCCTTCGCTTTTTGCATCTTTTTATCTTCAGCAGCGGAAAGTATTGCATTCATTTGTCTTTTGATTTCCTCATTGGTGTTTATGCAAGCCTTAGCATCACGTCTAGGGATGCCTGCAAGGTGGTATTTGAGGCGATTGATGCCTCCACGGTAAATTTCTTTACATCTAATGCAATAAATTGATCCAAGTTCTAGTCCTTCATATGCATATCTCCAAGCGGGATCTCTAGCTCCTTTTGGACGAGTGCCTACATATTCCCCACTCCCAGGCACAGATGGGGCTGAGGTAGGGGTAGAAGCGGATTCAGAAGCCATGATCAATTAACCTGTTACCTACACAGTACACACACAAAGTGAAATCACAACTTGTTAGTTTTTTGATAGAAATTTTAAAAACAAGCTAAATTAGATTAAATCAAAATTGAAATTTTCAAAATAGATTCTAAACTAATCTAAGATTCTAAATAGTAAACTAATTTAAGATTCTAAAGTCTAAACTCTAAACATTTTCAATTTTTCATCAAAAAAAATGGATTAAAAAAAGAAAATAATAAACTAGGGTTACAAAAAAATGTGAAAAAAATGTAAAAATCAGAAAACTACTTTAAATTAGTAACAAATTAAGCTAATATATAAATTTAAACATGTTTTCAACAAACAAGAAGAATCAAAATTACAAAAAATAACTAGGGTTTGAAGAAAATTTGAAAAAAATGAAAAAATCAGCAAAATATGTAAAAAAATCAGAAAAAAGTGTCACAAATTCTTGTTTTGTTGAATCTAAATCTTCTTTTAAACATATAAATGTATTTGAATTTGTTTTATAGTTCATTCATGATGTTTTTTAAACATACAATCAACAAAAAAGAAGAAAAAATGAAAAAAAAAAAAGAACAAGAAAAATTAGAAAACCTACCTGGAAATCCAATTTGCCTTAGAAATCTGATGAAAATCCCCTTCAAATCTCGTCTCCTCAATGCAAAATCACAGATAAATGATGCAAAATGCTTTGGACAAGGTTTTTGCTCTGCTAAGAGTGAAAACAAGTGAACACACAAAATGAATAGATCATTTTGCCGGCCGCGGGCTTAACACACAAGTCGCGCGGGTTTTTTTTAAAAACTTGCGAGTTTTTTCGGCGAATTTTTCAAAAAAGTACGGCCTATACTTTCTGCGAGTAAAACTCGTAAAAACTTGCGAGTTTTTGGCGAGTGAGCCAACTATGCCCCATACTATCCCCAAGGCATCCCATAAAACCATCATAAAAATCCTCAAGAAAATTATCAATGATGTTGGCCATGACAAGCATTGCACTCTCACATGAGCCACAGCATATTCCCTCATCTATGGTGTCGAAGCAATCTTTCCAATTGACATCAACCTACCCTCGTTGTGTGTATCTTTGTGCACCCTCATCTCAAAGGAGGATTACTGAGTAGCACAACTAAATGAATCTAAACTATAACAACAATAACTAACATGCAACGAGTACCAAATATTTATTGTTCACCTACCAACGAAAGCTTCCATAATAATGAATAAACAAAAGCTTCCATAATAATGAATAAACAAAAGCTTCCATGGTTGCATCTATAAGAAGCAAAATTGTATTCATAATAAGGTAACAAGAACTACTAGGTTTGCATATGATCATCCATCCTAGCAACTACCTTATTCATAGTATTAGGGCATGATTTATAAAAAAATTATAAACTAAGATAAGAACCACGTAACCAGTAACAAAATAAAGTTAGATTCCAGATTTGAAATAAAACAATGTAAGACAAACCTCCTTCGTTCCTTCTCCTTAATCACTTGGAAGCAGCTTGATAACATAAGTAACCAATTTACCTAAAAACAGCCATGCCCTCTCAAAGAACTTTAAAATATCATATTGGAAATGAAATACAAGTCATTTACTCATCTAAATTAATAAGACAAAAAATAATCAACTTAACATCATTTGCATTATCGAGGCCATACCATTTTTGGCTTAACTTGAAGTGGAAGAGGGAGAGAGAGCATCATCGGGACGATTTCCGCCCTGCCACGAAGCCATAGGCTTCCCTGTGCTACCCTATGAAGGGAGCCCGACCCATCACGAAGAGTCTAGCAATCTGTGGCCAACAAGTGTGAAATCTATGCAGCTATGGTATAACTGACACATGCAACCTATTAATGCCTCAAACAATATCTAAGCATATGTCTTACCCACGATGTGACCCAAATTAATTCAAACACTCCTTTCCTTTTGAATTAACTACCTTGGCCAAGCATTTGTTTCTTATTTGAACCCTTGGGTCTGTCCTAGTAGACATTTGCACCTTTACACATGTTCAAATATCTATCACCTTTAAGTATTATTTAGTCAAGCATTAGGGCTTATGCCTTGGCTACAATTTCAAACATAACTCCCTCTAACACAATGGAGTATGCCCTTAGGATTTCTGAAGTAAAAACTAAAACTAGTATGGCTTTCCTTTCATTTCAGTTTAATCAATCACTAGGTGTTTTGTTCAGATTTGAATTCAGCTGACCCATCTTACATGTGAAAAACTAGTACTATGTGTAGATCCACTCACAAATTAGCAAATATAGAAAACTGTACTTCAACAAGGTACTTTGCAATGAGCATATGAACTTCAAATGTGGAGTTAGGGTCATTACACCCAAGAACCCATAACTGGAATTCACCAGCATAAAATGCAGCACTTTTACTCTTGATATTAAATCAATTTAGCTGCTGCAAAGTTCAATCTGGGCATGAGCAGCAACTATTGAACAAATAGTTTACTCAACCATAGCACAAAACCTCAAAAAATATGCTTTATAAAAACTCAGCATTTAAATAGTTATGTACAGTCTTTGGTCTTAGGGCTGTAAATGAACAGCAAGGCTGATGGAGTACTTCCCCATGGCTGTTGTATACTACTACAACAGTCACGTGGAAGTACCTTCATCATTAATTAATTGGCCCTTATATTCACAAAGCAATTGCAGACCCAGGGTTTTTAGTTCAACCCAGTTTTGTTTGTAAGAAAGGTAATTCTATTCTTGCTCCCTTGTTAGTCAAATATGGAAACTCCAAACAACAAATACAATCCTCAAGCTGAGATGGATCTTGGATAAACTACCAAATGCCAAAATATTGAGTGTGGCAACTGATGTGTAGCTGATAATTTAAAAAATCAAAAAAACTATTAAGCTCAGATCTGATCTACAACAACCGAAAATCAGAATATTAATTAACCCTGTTTCTTGTATTTATGCCACCAACAACATTGTAATATTCCAATTGACAAATAATATTTACTAGCTCCCAATATGAAGTAACATACCCAACGATATTCCCAGCTTGGAACCCTCATTAAAGATGCATTCAATACTCATAATAGCAATGTTAGACTTGTTTTATTCTCACTTGTACGATGGTCCTCATTTGATGAACTGTGCCTTCAAAGACTATAACACTCAAAATTTTGGTTTTTTTTAAAAATGGACACAATCTGATTTAGAACTTACCAGCAGCAACTAATAAACTTTTCAGTTGGAGGCAGTCATTGACTCAAAAGATCTCCTTGTTCAAAGACCTAGATGCTTATTAGTTTTTTGTCACCTGAACTGTCATTTTTGAAGCAATTGTTTGAGGCTTGACAAATTATAGAAAATGATTTGACAAACATAAAGTTATAACCATATTCTTTTTAGATTTAAACCAGAGTTTTGGGAATCACAGGATCAGAACAGATACACTCCTTGCTCAGCAAAGAGCCAAGCTAGAGAACCAAAAGAGTAAAATTAAAATGTTCCATGATTTGAAAAATAATGTAGTTTCATTCAAACTTACAAATTTTGGAGGGAAATATCATACAGCTCCATTAGTTAACCTTGAACCATTTTAATCTGGCCACTAATTATTATTATCTGCAGAGGTCATTGCTACATCCCCACTGTAAGTAGCCTCTACCATTTCCTTCTCTATATTCTCCTCCAAACACCCAATGAATAATAATCCTCCTTACTTTGATTTATTACCTCTCTTACTGCCTTCCATGCTACGTGGAGATAGGGCAGTTTTTAATGTGCTAGGTGTTTATTATATTTGTTAAAACCTTTCCCTTTGTTGATAGCTGGCTGCAAACTCATGTGCTGTCACTTTTTGTTTTCTTTACTTTTTCTCTTTTCTTCTTTGATTTTTTTTGGGAGAAGGTACTTTGATTGCTTAAAGGAAACTTGGGTCCCACCACTCTGTTTTAACATATTTGTTAATTTAAAGGAATGAAAATTTTCTTTTTTAACACAATTTTTTCTCAGTTGGTGGGTCCCACCTCAATGCTTGGGTTTTTGTTTTTCTTGAAAGGAATATTCAGGATGTTCTTCTTTTTATAAATGAATATTTATTTGATTTATCAATTATTCTTTGTTATTTATTATATTTTTGTTTGTTTATTATTATTATTATTTTAATTAGAAATTATTCATTATTAAGTAATATAAATATAAAATCATTAATCATAGTGATTTTAATTCTTAATTGAGTTTTGGTCTCAAAAGCAATACACCTTATTTACCCTTGCCAACACAATGTGCAACCTGGAAATTACACTACGTGCTTGTGTGTGCTACACTCACGCAAATTGCCCCCAGATGGCTAGACTCCCCTTCCCGATGATACTCTCTCTCTTCAGCGAGAGTGCCTAATTGCCCTGTAACACTCCAAACATCAGGAATAACATCAACCCGTTACAATAATAAAATTCAATCATATAGCCATGTATGAAATTATAGAAACTCGTTCGTAACACCATAAAAACGGTTAGTTTTTTAACAACTAACTGAAACTACTATTTTCATATACAGATGAAACACCATACAAGACGACATGATAGAAATTTAGGGCTAACCATAATGACAGTTAGGTTTCATATTCCGTTGAACATCCATATCAACATGTCAATACAAAATTTAGGGCCGAGTTTCATATTCAGCTAAACATCTATACCAAATTTAGGGTCGGGTCACAATTAGGGTTGTGAAATGAACTCTTTGAGGAGCACCGTTTCGATGCTCTTAATCACCTCAAAGCATACCAACACCAATTGCATCATGGATACAATAAACAAATCCAAAAAAGAGAATTTGAGGTTAGTGACCTTGCTCTTCAGCTCTTAAGGAGAACCAAAAGAATACTAATCAGGATAGAGATAAGAAAGGGAAATTTGAGCCAAACTGGTTGGGTCCCTATATTATCATCTCAAAATATGGATCAAGAGCATACAAATTGGCAACTCTTAAAATTCATAAATTAGATGAGCCCATGAACATCATCTATCTCAAATGCTTATATGCCTAAACCCTCAACACAAATCTTCCAAAGCCAAAAATCTGAAAGAAAAAGAAAATCAAAAAATAGTAAAAAGAAATAAATTCATCCAATGGTGAAAACCACTTCTTGTGGCATCTTGGGTATGTACCATGATGAAAACCTAACAAACAGGCATCATGTGTAGCAAGAAATCGATCTTGGCTATGAGAATGCATCACTCCAATTATCCATATCATCTCGTTTACTACTCCATCCACCTCATCTCCTCCATCACAAAAACTCTCCACTCCCTCCCCCTTCCCTCAAGTTGTTCGCTCAAACTCCTCATCCACCATTTCTCATTGACCCTCCTTCATACTCCATTCCCTTCCATCCATCTTCACATTCCATTCCCATCACCCCACAATCATCTATCACTCCATCCTCTTTCGTTAGATTGTTCACATAACGACACTCCCCCTTATTTACACTTTCCTCCCATTCCACCATCCCTTCATCCCTTTCATTTCATATCCATCCTCCTTCATTACACATGACATCCTTTCCTTGATGTTGTGCTCAACTAGGGGAACCCCCTTGCCAACATTTCCTATGGAATGGTTACCACATATATCCCCACTAGGGCATGACCTTCCCATCTTCATCTATAGTAGCATCCCATCCCTTCAGAGCCTTCACTATGTTTCCTCGATCAATCCTTATTCAAAATTTCCCCACTTCCCCATCCTCCCAAGTATCCCCCTAGGATTCCCCCCATTCTCTATCCTTTCCCTCCATCCATCCCATCCCACACACCCTTGGCTTGAACATGTCACTAGATGCCAACTCATGTGTTTTCTACAATTTTTTGATTGATTGTCTGCATGTGTTTGTGTTTGTTGTTGCCTCTAGTCCTAGTGCTCCATACATCACACCATCACAGTCACCCTCATTCTTCATATGATGGCATGCCTTGACAACATGCCTTTTGAATCACTGTGCTATTTGCAACTTGTAAGTTTCTTGTGCCATTCCACATGCACAAGACACAACGTCATCATGATCCCTTATATCATAGTGCATAACACCAATGCTATAGCAAATAATTGGTTGCTCTTTGCACACAACATTACTTTGACTGCATTCATCCTTAATCCATTTTCCATCTTTCCCATCCGTTTTTCACTTCTACTCCATCTTCTAGCTTCTTCCCATTCATCCATCCACAAATCATGTGTTGTCATAACTCACTAAATCCTCGTGATACATCATCATCAATCATGTACACCCATAAAATTTAGAATCATCTAATCCAATCATCCAAGAAACATCAATCAACATGTCCAATCCTCATCAGTTCCATATCAATGGCCTATACATCACCCCACTATGATTTCTCTCAAATAATCTTTCATTCACAATGGCACATCTTCTCATCTTCCCTTTTCTTTTCAAGAGATCACACAGGCCCCTTCTAGCCCACAGGCTCTCTTGAGGGGGCATCACCTCCATCATCTTCCCTATTTTTCTAAACAATTGAGGCAACTTGCCATCAAAGCTCCACTTCATCTTGCTTTTTATTCTTCTTTGACACAACACCACTTAGCCATGACACCATATCAAAGAGGAACAAAATGTACACCTAAATTTACCCTAGTACAACCTTATCCAAAATTAACTAAATGATTAAATTATTTAGTTAATCTGGCTCACTTATTGTATCCCACACCTAATTAGATAATCTTACTATTTAATTAGTTATTTCTTTCTCACATAATTAAATTATCCCATTTCCACCTCACATGGCTAAAATAATTAATTAAGTTTATTGTTTAATTAAGATTTTTTTCTCCACCATTTTCAAGAATAAAGGAGCCACTAATTGCATTTTCCTCCCAAATTGTTATGGTTGCACAAATTACTATTTTTAGTAAATGCAATCTTATCCTTTCATTTCAAACAAAATTAATCATGACCCTTCGTTCTCTCCTCAACCCTAGGAAAATCCTCCCATTCATATTACATAGTTGATCTTCTAATCTCATCTCCAGCATTCATCTTCCCTCCCGAAAATCTATAAATTGGCACACTACCCTATGCAAAACCATCATCCAAATTTATGCTAACTAGATGCTATCAAAATAAGTAACGTTTGATCAAAGAGCATCCACATATCACAATTCAAATCATTGGAGCAAATCATACATGGCAATGGAGTCATCTGGTAACTTTGTTTTGTTTTATGTTTTTGTTTGAACTCCATTTTGTGCTATCTGAGGTTTGTGATCGTTTAGAATAGGAAGTCTTTGTTTTGCATTTGTTTCCTAGTTTAAATTCTACAGTATTGCTTACACACTAATTCATGTTTATCCCTACCACGGCATTCAACTTCAGTAGGATTGGAAACAGAAAAAATATAAAATATGCCATGAAAAGGATATAGGAGGAGAAGGGTAAGAGTCTTCTATGGGGCTTATTCTGCAAGGAAGAAAAAGGGTCAAGGAGGACTTCCCTTCCTGGCACTTCTTTAACCTTATTTTCCTAGATGGTTTCAAGGTACGTGCATACTTTTCCTTAATCTGAAAGGTTTTTTTGTAACTTTGTTGCTGTTCATGGGTTCTTCTGAAGCCCTGGCGTGGTAAGAACAAACCCTTAGATTCTTTATAAGATTCTGAGGTTAGTGATAATTTTGTCAGGATAAATGCCTTGTTATTATTGAAGAAAAAGATTGTTTCCTGGCGCTTCCTTAACCTTGTTTTCCTAGATATGTTTCAAGGTAAGTGCATACTTTTCCTTGATCTGGAAGGTCGTTTGTTGCTGTTCATGAGTTCTTCTGAAGCCCTAGCGTGGTAAGAACAAACCCCTAGATTCTTTTTGAGATTCTGGGGTTAGTGATAATTTTGTCTAGATAAATGCCTCATTATTGAAGAAAAAGATTTTTTAAATCTTTAAGATGATAATTCATAGGGAGTGAGAGTAAATACTTGCAAAGGTCTCATTGTGAAGTGCTGTAATTTCTGATAATATTCATGTATTAATCTTGTTTACATTCTGTGTCTGCAATTAAAGAAGCAGACTGTAAGGTGATTTCGTTAACTATGATTCTAAATAAAATTGTGCCATTGGAATATGGGTGTAAAATCATGATATTATGATAGAATCCTACGAGTTTGGCAAAATTGTATTTACAGTCATAGTTAACGAAATCACCTTACAGTTTGCTTCTCTAATTGAAGACACAAAATGTGAACAAGATTAATACATGAATATTATCAGCAATTATTATACAGCTTGGTTCTGTCTGTTTCAAGGATATCCAGATTCAGAACCTGATCAATCGCCATTCAAGCTAGATCAATAATATGTCCACTTGCTGGTTTACAAACAAGGTGATAAATACTCTTCTTGCAAATGTGTCATTGATTCAATCAACGAATGCTACTTGCTTAAACTGGATACTATGAACTTGAAGCAAGCATGATTACTCTGACTATTTCTCTGATTGGTGACTAATTAAACCTTCTGGCATCCATTTGGAAATAAGATCAAATGTGAAGGGGCATAAACTTGAGGGAAGGAGTCAACAAGAAACAGTACATTGCACTCTTGAGCTTCCTCTTTTTAATGGGAGATTTACTTCAAGCATCAAGTAGATATGAAGTTATCAGCTGAATACCGGTAAGGTATATAAAGTTATTATGTACTTAATTCACCCGAAAGGTGGAAGATAGGAAATGATTGTGATGGCTTTTACTAAAGAACGATCTGTGGTATAAGAAAAGTGGCCTAATGGAAAGATCTGAGAGCTGAGACACAGCGCTGTTAAGACTTAAAATAAGGTTGAAGGATATTAACCTTGATTGCGTGGTTGTGGGAAGTGTAAGTATGCATAATAATAATGTCAAATGATACACATGGGTATTATTAAAAGATAAGAATCAGAAAAAGTGAACTGAGAAACCTATTCATAATAATAATCTATTGAGAGACCATGTTTCAATAGACACATGAAAGAAACTTGTGTTTGAGCAAGAAGAATATTTATAAAAAGGATCGTACTATTTCTAAAGGTTATGTCCCATTTATTAACTAAGGGTATTCTCAGTCCCACTGCATTTATATTAAGACCCTGTCACCTTGGAAGGTTAGAGTATATTAGGGTTGATAGTCTAGTTGCAAAATAATTGCATTTATTAGTTAAATATTAATTGCATGGGAGATAAGTGTTAAAACTCTTGATCTGATACCTTAAAAAAAAAAGTTGATCCAGTATTCAAGGGTTTTTACGATTACAAGTAATTGACAGGGGAATCACACCGGCCTTAGAAACATTTAGCTCAATAGTCTCGCCTCTGCATACCTAGTTATGTAGTATATACCAAAAACAAATATTTTAAGTGGCCTGAATATTCATGGGTGGCTAAGTTACTTACGGAATTGAGCTTTTATATGGGTTTGGATCAAAATAAACAGAGCAGAGAATTACAAAACGTAAGATATACAAAAACACAGATTTTTTGTGAGCTTACCACATGCAAGGCCAAGCAAGCAACCAGGTTCCAATGGGCTTGTCCAGGCGAGCCAAATGGGCGTATGGGATCGACCATCTTGGAAGGTATGCATCAATCCATGACAACCCCTTCCCTTTGTTTACCATAGTTTCTCTCAGCCCAGAAAACTGAGCAGTTGACTGGTTTTGAAACCATGTTCTATTTCCAAGCACAAGCCCTATACATTCATAATTAATAAAACCCGAAGCCTGAAAACATGAATTTCCACCCTTGAGCTCAAGCGGGTAACCATGGGTCAATTCATACTTATTTGTCAGGCTATGCAAATGCTGATTAACTGATGGTGCCTTGTAACAATGATGTGGAGGAGGAAGACGAGAATCCAGAGAAGTAGTCGAACGGGGTGTTTGCCAGATAGAATGAATAACAGAAGAGCACATAGGTAAACATCTTTTGAGAGTAGAAGAAGAACAGGATGAGTGAGAAAGCAACTGAGCCATACCCAACTCTTCTTTTACAAATGAATCATGTTCAGGTCAATGCACACGACAGACGAACTCACGAACTGCTGAACACTAAGTCAAGCAACAGGGACCATGATGAAATGAGTATCGAGCAGCTCGAGCCTCCGGCGAAACCCCAGATGCTGATAAATTATGCGAAACTGGATTCAGGCGACACCAGGACATGTAAAAAGATGGCAAAGTCTCTCAGCTAAAATTCTTAGGATTTGCTTCAGCATGTTTGGTAATACACATCTGACCACTGCACCAAAAACACCAATGGCCACTTGACCCATTTAAACTTCATGTGTACACAAAATTTGAACTTCCGGTATTTTGATTCGTTACTACTATTGTCCAAGACAATTGGATCTAATGGACGCAGAATAATCCAGCTTCAGGAATTACCTAATAATATTTAGAAAAACCAAATTTGTACCTAGTGTTTTCGGATTGGAGATTTTCTTTATTGAGGGGTACCTAAGCATAATTTAGAAGTTGAAAACTGTTTTAAGTTTATATTATAATATAGAAAATATGATAATTATAATTATTATAAAAAAATTTATTAAATTTGTTATTATGTGGAGAAGTTAAATTATAGTAGTAGGGTAGAGTCTAATGGTGTGAGTGTGTTAACAAAAACTATTCAAGAACTATCATATATATTTTTAAATTAAAATTCTTTAGTAAATAAATAAGTCTAAATAAAAATTAAAAAAACTATTAAATAAATAAAATCATTATAGAATAACTCTTTAAATAAATAAAATAAAATAATATAAATTTTCCATAAATAAAATAACTATTTAGTAAATAAAAATAGGTTTGAGATTGAAAATAAAGAAAAAATGTAAAGTAATTCTAAAGCTATGCTCTTTTTTCCATTTTTTAAGGGATAGCAAGGAACAACTACTAAAAAAAAAGATGTTTTAAAGCTATAAGAAAATTTCAAATATTCATATAATAACATTGTTAAAGCATTAGTATAAAACCTTAATACATAACCTTAGACTTGAGTTGAGATTTTGCATGAAAATTGACAAACAAATTAACGAAATTTAAAAGCTTTCACTATCAATGTGCATATATATTATATGAAAATTATAGAAAATGATTAAAGGCTACAGGTTTCGACTACAAAATGAAAAAAACATAGAAAATATATAGTTGTCTCTAATCAACATTTGCATTTGGTAGGTCTACATCAAAATCAAAGTTTAAGTCTAAGTCGCTGCTACTATGATGGGTTGCCTTAAACAATGGAACCCCAACCAATCCCTCATGTGCCTCCTCATCAACTTGTATCTAGCATCTTAGAGATCAATATCCCAACATGAGGTTGGATTTTGGTGATATTCAAGGGTCTAGACCAATCTTGTAGCCACAAGGCACTATGTACAATCACAAACTTCTCTAATAGTCGAGAAATGGGGTTGTTCATCTTGACTAACTAGTTGAAACTATATGTAGACCAATTTCTCTATATAGTAGAGGAATTGGCAACCTATGAAAAGAGGCAAGTGGCAAGTATCCTCGACTCCAATTGCATCCTTGCCATGCCACATCCACCATCTAATAGAGTTAGTTTGAGTTAATGTAGCTCTATTTTTTATCAACTTTGGATTGATAAATGTTGGGCCACAAACATTGGAAAAGGTAAACTATTATGTGCAACATACAGAAAAAATCTTCATTAGTATACATTTTTAAGGGCCTTTGTGAGTCTTTTTTTCACCTCTTCATCATGAAATGGAGGTGCTCTTCCAAACCTAGCTATATATAATCTAGGATTTAGAACATAGGCTACCATATGAAGAAGGGTGTTCATAGTGTTCCACCATCACATTATAATGGGCCTAACATGCTCCTCATAAAATCTCAAAATAGGATCCCTATTGTAAATAGCTTACGTCATTTTCCCAACCATTCTATCAAAGGTCTCATAAATATAAGACTAGAAGAACCTATATCAACATATCTTATGACTTGCACAATGGACTTGATGAAGAAGCAAACATATCTACAAGTGCAAACAAGTTAGAAAAAAATTAAGACTCAAATGATAGAGTGAATGCTATTACAATGAATAAAAATAATTTACATGTTAAAAACATTAGTAAATTAACTTTTTTTTAAATTAATAATAAAACCAACAATTTCTTACCCTATTATGGACCACCAATCATCATTAGAGATATTTTAATTCATATTTCTTCATTTGGGTGTGCTTTCCTTTGACCATCTACCTCACTCTAAATTAACTGTCATTATTGTAAAGTCTCGTACACCTTGACCATTCTCTATAACAAAATGAAATAGCTAAAATATCTAGTATCCATGAGCTTGAGGAATTTCTTCCTTCAAAAAGACCTAAATAAAGCAAGTGAAGTGTGATTTGTGAAAATGAGCATTTGTATATCTTTAGCCACTAACACGGTTTCCTTCACCCAATCTATCTTCCCTATGTCCTTCAATGCATGAACACAACATGGGTCAAAAATATGCTTGTAAGCACCCTCCACCATCAACCAACTAACTTGCATGCACAAGTTGAATTGGTCACCACTTGTATAACATTATGGGCTCCAACCTCTTCTATGACATCCTTCAAATTTTAAAATTGGAAGTTTGCATCATTCCTCTTCCCCAAACTATCAATAGATCGAAGAAAATCAGAGCCAACTAAAATTGTGATGATGAAATTGATGAGTGGTTCATGTTTGATATTGATCCACCCATCTATAATGATAGAGTAGTCACCCCTTATCCAATTTTGTCTCATTTCTTTGATCAACACATGCACCTTAGAATAATTTATGTGAGAGTGGTGTATAGCTTATGTTTTCTGAGTGGGACAAATGAGGGACTGACAATCACCACATCTTTAAACATTTATTTAAAATAGGGAGAACATGTCACATGAAATTGTATGGCATGAGCATAAAAACCTTTGTAATAGAAGAATTAACCACCTCATGTGATTGTATATTAAACAACCCTACAATAATATTCTCTTTTGTTTCCCTTAGTAGAAGTAGTTCGCTATCTCCTCTTTAAATTCCAACATTCATGGTTCTCGTAGACAATGATACAATAAGTTGTATACTCTTGAATATAATTCCCTTCTTTCTTGCCTCCCCCTTCCATATGCAACCTAGTTACCTTGACCTTCTCAACTAGAGTTATAATCTCACAACCTTTTATCCCTTGTCCATCTATGCACAAAAGATGAGAATAAACTCTAGTGTAGCTACCTCTATAGTCTTTGCTATACAACTAACATAGTCATACTCTACTCCCCCCTAAATTTTTTTCGTCTTTGTCTATTTGTGTTGCAAATTGTAAGAGAGATTTTTAGGTTCAAATGAGTCTTTTGCATAGGTTTTGAGGAGTTCATAAGGGTATTCAAATTCATTAGTTGAACTTGTTAATCCTGCTACACTCACACTCTCAAAAGAAGCCCAATTGTAGCCATACTTAGATGACCTCTAGTTATTTTTTGTATTTGAACTTCAATCTCTTCACTCCCATTACTCTCACTGTTGCTCATTATTTTTTTGTTAAGAATGTAAAACATAACCACATGTACAAATAGTAGAAAAATAAACAAAATACCCTACTCATGTGTTTGAGAATTTAAGAAAAATACAAATAATATTGAACAAACAAATAATAGATGGTAAAATTGCCTCAAATATAGTGGATTTGATGTCTTGTTACCTTTTTTCCTCTTATGTTATCTTTTTTACTTCTCTTCTTCATAACTTAAAAAGTGTCAAAAATAGTTTTCTTTTAGTTTTTTAGGGGGTTGTTTTAGGTTTAGCTATAGTCTAAAGGGGTGTATAAGTCCTCATGGGCCCACCCATCCTTTTTTTAAATCAAATTAAATTTTTCAAATGCACTCAAAAGTTGTTTGGGTTGTAGGGGATGTTAACCATACCTTATGGCTCCTAAGTATCCCCTTCTTTTATGTTTGGACATCTTGGGATGTTTCTCTATTTTACAAAAAAGGGGATGGTGAGGGGACATTTCTTACCCATCCCAACATCCCGGAGATGGGGACATTTAGGATAGGGTATGTGTCCCCAAAGAGCATCATCCTAAAGTAAAATAAAATAATCCTTAAGTTAATAAATTGATTTTAATATTTAACATTTTTTAGGTAGATGTATTCAAATATTATTTACTAGATTTTTCAAAGTAAAAATAAAATAAAAACATTACCTAAAAAAATGAATGGTGACAATTAACATACAAAAGTAAAAGTAAAATAGCTCTTCCAATATAAACAAAGCAAACAATGCAATAAAATAAAACAACTAAATAAATATAAATAAAACAATTCTTAGAAAGTTGTAAATTAAATAAAATTACTTTAAGTAAATAAAATAAGGTAAACAATGTAAAAATATAAAATATTTTTTAATAAAATAAAGTTCTAGTAAATAAAACTAGCATATCTATCTTTACAAAATTTATGTGAAAGACATGAGAGATACCATACTTCACATGCCTATTTCACTTAAGTCACAAATCTTTAATAAAAAATAGGCATCACAAAAAATGATATTTACTAATGTATTTAACATAGATTTTCTAAAGATGGATATGTTAGTTTACAATGGATAAACATTCTTTAAGATGGAGAAGAACTTGGAGACTGTATCTATGGAATTTTTTAATAAATATATTTAAGATAAAAATCATTTAATAGTTTTTTTCAAAGCCAAAAAAGTATATTAAGAAATCCTTAGTTATAATTGCACCAAAGAGATTTATAGGTGACCATAGTCATCACTAAAAACAACAGAAGGATAATCCACAAGGGAATCTTACCAACCTGTTTGCTACAAAATAAACTATCATAGTTGCAGGCACACTTCATAGCAATTGATCTCATCCCATTGAAATTAGTCTTTCATATCCTCATTAATAATTTGAAGCAAAAATTGGGCTTTATTTTGATCTAGATTGCCTTGATTTTCAGCATGCCAACCACTCCCTTCCTTTGAAGCTCATTTTGCAAAGAAATCAACAACTCTACTAGGAATATGAGCAAACGATATAACTTCAAATGTTGTAGCTAACTAGAGTATTTTCTTAGCCACCAAAGTTAACCTCATAGAGCAATCCTAAAAAAAATATTATTCAGAAGGTTTACAAGAATCATAGAATCAGTTTCACAAACAATATTTTTTCATCCCTTAGCATAAGCTCTCTCAAGACTAAAGAGAATAGCCCATTCTTCCATCTAATTGTTGTAGTGAGTACCCCAGAAAGAAGAGAAGAATTGAGTAGAGCCTATATAATCACAACCAATACCACCAATCCTTACTGGACTTGGGCTACCTCTTGAAGACCCATCAACATTGATTTTATAGAAATCACCCAAAGGAGAAGTCCATTTAACTGATCCATTCACCTAACTAGCGTGTTGAACTCTAGAGTTAGACCTAATATGTGGAGTGGGAGAAAAGGAAAGTCCCAATAAATAAGTAATATTAAGATCAAAAGAAGAAAGGGGGCTTTCTATTGGAGTAATTAGGACATTACTTGATATTTAATTATTAGGTCCCTTATTACTTTATTCACTTAAGCTAAATTTAGGAGTGTTTTTTATTGTTAGATTGGACTAAATATAGGTCAAGTTGTCTCATTGCATGTGATTAGAACACTTATTACAATCTAATCAAATCATCATCTAGAGTTTTCTTTTTTCGTTTATAAGTATTATCATTCATTGTAATCATTCACATTCAGGTTATTGCATCAATCTATTTTTTTAGGTTCTTGAGCATACAATCAGCTATGATCTCTCTTTTGTGATAGGATAATTACTTGTAGGTGATTTTAGGAATTTGTGGGGTTCAATCATCAACTCCAACATGGTATCAAAGCACCAAATCTATGAATTCCTATCCAAATTCTAAGAGATCCAAGAAAATTTGACCAATATCTTTTGCTTGGTTTATTTTTGAGAAACAATTTTTGGGTTTTGTTAACAATCGTTAGGTACATCTATTAGATTTTTCAGACATAGTGAGTAGATCTTGCAAAAAGAATTGTCAAATAGCATACGCAACCATTTTCTCTATAGGCGAAGTTTATTTTTTTACCAGATTGCATGTTCTACTTTTTGAAATTAAAAATGCTTTTTGGGTGTTATTGGCAACATCAAAATATTTTGTGGGTGTCTATTATTTTTGCATGAAATGAGAAAAAAATTAGAAATCAGATCATAAGGGTCATGTCTGCTAGCTATTGACTAGCTAAATTTATCCATGTTTTAAACATTCTTAACTTGGGCATATGGTGTTGAAATCAAGAAAATGAGATATTCTCATAAAGTTAGCTCCAAAAAAAATTCAATGGTGTAGATCTCATCATCAAATTTTGTTGTTGGTTCATTTTATTATCATTCAAAGTTAGATCTTCATTTTTTCCTTTTGAGCTCATAAATTTTCACCCGTATCTCTGTTTTTCAATTCTAAAGGCATTAGAAAGGTATTTTAGAGCTCTTCAATCCATTCATGCACTTTTTATATAGTCTATTCTAGGTACATTTTATTTATATTTTTGTGATTTCACATTTTTTTCAATTACTTGGATGTATTAACACCTGGAAAGGATATTTTTGTGTGAGTTGACTTCATTTGATCTACTTTGTATGTATTTAGGTTATTAGCCTCTATTTTTTTCATTTGAGGAAGTATCATGGGTTTTTTGTTCATCCTTTTGTGGTCATCCTGGAAAAGGATAACTATGAGTCTTGGCAGTTCACAACATCCTGACACATCTCAGATGGCTTGATCTTTTACCTTATATTATGGACTCATACTTACATAGACACACTATGGATTTATTCAACATTAGGTCTTATCAGTGATCATGTTGTAGGAGTTATTTGTTCTAGTGTTGATCTTGACACTATGTGTGTTGTATCGGACATTGATTATCCCCACACACTCTAGACTCAATTTTGGGAGATCCATGGAGACCCTCATATCTCTCCATACCCAAAGGATCCTACTGTAGAATGTCTCATTCCTTTTGTATATATAGATTCCATACCTTTTATGATGATACTTTAGAGGAGCTTGAGTATATCATAGGTCTTACATGTTATGATGGCTTAGAGACTTGTCTTCATGTTCCTACTCTTCAGATCAACACTACATCACCATCTTCTATTGTTCCTGGTCATCTTAGCATTGCCGCATCCTTGGGCCCCATTGGTTCGGTGCAACAAGACATTCATCTTCTTCGAAACATAGCTACTTGGGATATGTATCTTGAAGACATATCATCCTCTTTTAGAGTATGAGATTGTAGATTTGGAGGATTACTTTAACTACATTCATATTTTTTTTGTTGAAAACCACATCATCGTTGCTGGCCCATCATCTTCATCATCTTTGGAGCTTGTTATATATTAGGCTTCACAAGTTTCTAGATTGGCATTATCTCTTTTTGACATGTAGACACTTGACCACTCTTTAGGGGCACACATTGTTTGGATTTGGATTCTTAATTTTTCCATCTTTTTGGATTGGCTTCTCCAATCACCAATGTATTTGTTTCTTCCTAAGAGGAGAAATTTTGTTTGTAGGTAGTGGATCATACTTCGTCTTCTGGTGTTCATCATTAGAATAGGAGCTTTTTCTTTATGGGGGATTTATATCATATTTTTCTCTCTCCTATTGGGGGACATATATTATACTTGCATGATAGAAGTAGTCCTTGTGGGGGTCACATTGAGCCTTACTTCTATCCTTCTTTCACTAGTGGAGTCATTTAATTTTCTCTCTTTTGGAGAGGAGTTTTTCCCATGCTATTTTCTCCTTTTCTTTGGTTATGAGATATTTTATGTGTTTGTACATGGGTACCTCATTCGACCTTGTAGTTGGGACACATCCATGCATCCATCATTGTATTCTTCGTCAAGGTTTTTAAGCTTCTCCCTAAGTTGATCTTAAGGGGGGTGTTAGAGTAATTGGGACATTACTTGATAATTAATTAATAGGTCCCTTATTACTTTATTCACTTAAGCTAAACTTAGGAATGCTTTTTTATTATTAGATTGGGCTAAATATAGGTCAAGTTGTCTCATTGCATGAGATTAGGACACTTGGCATAATCTAATCAAATCATCATCTAGGGTTTGGTTTTTCCTTTTATAATATTCTCATTCATCGTAATCATTCACATTTAGGTTATTGTATCAATATAATTTCTCAAGTTTTTGAGCATATAATCATGCTTCGATATTTATTTTGTGATAGGATAATCACTTGTAGGTGATTTCAAGGAGTTGTGGGGTTCAATCATCAACTCCAACACTTTTCTCACTGAATTTAGCTTTGATGGTCTCTTAAAGTATAGTCTTTATTTTATACCAAACTTGAGTAAATTCCTTCACATTTTGGAAGTTACGACAATTTATTTCTAGCCAAATATGTTATAGGAAAAATGAGGGACCAATGTTCCATGCCACTGAAATAAAATAAGTTGAAGCATGGGGTCTACCCAAACTAGTTAAGAACTCAAACAAAGAAGTGGTATGAACAACTGGTTTATTCTAGAGTTACCACCAAATATCCCATAATTTAGTAGAGAAGGGGCATTGAAAGAAAGGGTGTTTTGTACCTTCTTAATTAGTGCCACAAAGTACACACATAGAAGGACCACGAAAAAAATTCTTGCAAATTTTTTCCTAGGTTATGCACCTGTTCTGACTTAACAACCATAAAAATAAATTACACTTAGGTCATCCAAATTTGTTCTACATTCTTTCCCAACCAAGGCACTCAACATCTTTACCTTTCTACAATGATAATAAAAGATAGCCAAGCCCAATAGAATACTCACCTTTAGGATTATAGCCTTGGGCAATAACATCCAAATCTTCCAAAAAGATACATTATCTATCTGCCAAAATTGAAGCAAGAGATTCCCTATCTTCCATAGAACCTCCTCTGGGCTAGAATTTAGGTTCCTTCCAAATATGGAAAAAGGATCTCCTTGGTAAAAAATTATACTTAAACTCGGGTACTTTAGACCATTTGGTCGCCAAGAAAATATCCCTAAGAGGTAGAAGATATGGAAAAGAATAAATAATGGGAGGGTGAATATCCCAAAAAATAACATTATTACCTTTATTGATGATCCAAAATAGGCCTTGCTATATAATTGAAGCTTCCTTTTTTAGGGTATTCCAAACCATTAAATCTTTTTTATTCAATTTTATTAGTGGAACAACTTCATTTGCCTCCCCACCTAAATATTTGTAGTCAAGAATCCTAGCCCAGGGTTGGTCTAGGTGATTACATCATCTCTAATATAATTTAGTTGCTAAGGCTTAGCAATTGAGCTCAAAATGACGAAGACCAAGGCCATCTACTCTCTTAGATTTGCAAACCAAGTCCCAGGTTACAAGACTCCAATTCTAAGATCTGATATTTCCTACCCATAGAAATTTTCTAAAAAAGGCATCAAATTCCTTGAGAAATCTCTTGGGTGTAGCTAAAATAAAAAAATCTATAGATAGGCAATTATTGCAAAATAAATTTTAGAAGAACCACTCTACCAACAAAGGATAACCATCATAGCATCCAATGGCTCACCTTCATACAAAATTTATCCAAAATATTTTTCCAATGATCTCTTATAAGAATACTAACAGAGAGGGGGTTTCCTAGATAATTCATTGGCAAACTTTCAATCTAGAAATGAGGAATATATGTCATTCTATATGAAATGATCTTAAGAGTATAGAATACAAAGATACTTGATTTTGATTCATTGACTTGTTGGATTAAATTTGACAAATTAATATCTTGAGATCTCCTAAAGCATAATGTCTCATTAATTTTTATCATCCCCATCAATGCAGTGTCATCACAAAATTGCAAATGAGTTTTCACATTATGTTTTTATGCCCAAGACCAACCATTAATAATCCCTCTCATTCTATAATGCTTTAATAGTTTTCCTAGACCCTCTACCGTCAAAATAAAGAGATAATGTGCCAAAGGATCCCCTTGCATGAGACCCATAGAAGCATAAAATATATGTGAAGGAATACCATTAATAAGAATAGAGAAGTAAGTTGAGGTCATGCAATTCAAAAACCAATATATCCAATATGAGCAAAACCTAAAAGTAGTTAAAATATTATGAAGAAAAAACCAATTGACTTTGTTATAGGTGTTGGTGTTTCAAATCGCACCTTTAGAGTGCAGTTTGGAAACAAACAGCTATGTGCAGTAAACTATTCTTCAAATTCAAAGGAGAAGCTCCCTCTTTTTGTGATTATTCTAAAGAAAGTAAATTAAAAACTAATTCGCCTATCTTTTTGTCTCACTTACGAGAACACAAGGTTATAAAAATCTTGACGTTGCAGCTGTGGTTTTCTCTTTTATAAAAAATTACAACTACAACTAACTTACGCTAAAGACACTTCTAAAGATTTAAACAAACACAAAGTTTAAATCTTAGAAGTGAACGAGGAATGATTTCAACACACATAAACGAAATTTGAAAATTGAGACATTAAATCAAAGCAAGACAGGGATAAGATCCTCCTTCTCAATTATCAAGATATACACCTCTAAGATAGCAAGTTGTAGCAAAATAGGCATGCAACATGCGATCAAAACCAGATTAACACTTAGTACAAGATCGAACAAAAATCGAATAGCAATCTTGAAGGCCAAAATAAGCTCAATCAATTTCACTATCACAATCAAAGTTTTGAACAAAATTGAATAAAAATGAGAAGGCACTAAGAGGCACAACGTCTTGTTATCACTAGCATGGTTCCAAAAAAATGGGCAAGGCTTCCCTTATTTATAACTAAGCAGAAGAGTAGGGAACCCTAAAATCTCCTTGCTTTTACAACTAATACTTTCCAGCATGCAAGATTTATTTCTAAAACTAAAGAAGATAAACATCTACAACTAAGAAAGCATGGAAAATAGGAAATGCTAACTATTACAATTGTTTTCTTTCTCTTCTCTAAAGAGTGGATAAGAATTAAGACAAGAATAGAAAGAAAGCTAGGAAGAAAGTTGCTTTATATCTTGAGTACATCCGCTAAAAAGTGGGAAACTGTAGGGAACCCTAAAATCTCCTTTCTTTTACAACTAATACTTGCCAGCATGCAAGCTTTATTTCTAAAACTAAAGAAGATAAAAATCTACAACTAAGAAAGCATGGGAAATAGGAAATGCCAACTATTACAATTGTTTTCTTTCTCTTCTCTAAAGAGTGGATAAGAATTAAGACAAGAATAGAAAGAAAGATAGGAAGAAAGTTGCTTTATATCTTGAGCCCATTCACTAAAAAGTGGGAAATTGTATCTCTGTCAAGTGCATCAATACTATCAATAGCGAAGTTTCATTTTTCTAAGATTTCTTCGCCATGAACAATTGATCTCAAGAAATCTTCATTCTCCTTAGTCGCTTTCTTGAATCTTGCTAACATCATTGAAATCTGACTCATCCTTCTGACACTGCCATCGTTTCCACGAACAACACTCTGAAACTTTACATGGACTTCATCAAGCCCAACATAGGAACCATCATCATGACAATACCAGAAAGGGATCTCTGTGAAAAACTCCCTTATGAATTGGAGAGCATCAACAACCCTTTGCTTGTATGCAACAAACTCCTCAGATATCCTTTCATAAGTTTTCACTTTGAAAAAGTGATGCTCTTTCCATGCAAGAATTTATCTTTTGTGTTCTCTAACAACGTTGAGCCATATGCCATATCTAAATATGCAATGATGATTTCATGCACAGGCTTCACTTCTGTTATCAACTGCTCAAATCCCTGGATACCTTGGCGTAAATCATGGGCATTATATCTTAGCTGAAATATCTATGCTAGAATTTCTATGCCCCTAGTGATGATTTCCTCGATCCATTCTTGTGTTTGTTTCCCACAAATTACCAACTGCCTCAACTGTTGTTGGTTAGCTAGTGTCTCTAAAACCTGGGGCAACAATTGTGTTATTTGTGAAGTGCCATGAACAAGGTTAGAAATGTACAACTAGAGTTGATGGTTTTCAGCCTTGAGGGTTGCCTTGTCTTCTCCATATTTTAGCACTCTTTCTTGAAGGTTTTCAGATACCATTTTGAACAAACTTATATCAGCATGCCTAGTGCTCTTTCCAAGATTGGCTTTAACCATTAAAAAATCATCAATATCTACTTCATCCCCATTTCTATCTTTAGGAGGTGTAGCCATCTCCATGACCATCTCACCATCAATATTTCTCTCAAAGTGTATATATTTCTTTGCTTTCTTTTTAGGTGCTTCTTGATACACATTGTCAAGATCATCAAAATTCAATTGATATGAAGGTCTCCTTCTTGTCCTTCCCAAGGAGCTCTCAAGCTAAGATGTGGTATCTCTACTAACTTCCATGGGAGGTTCAACTACAATCTCTTCTTCTACTTCCTTATCTTCCAAATCAATATGAATTGGTGAAGACCTAGGAGATGACAAAGGATCATGTGTCAAGGGCATGTCTTCTATTTCCTCTTGAGGTATGGGATCTTGTGGAGGGGCTTCTGATTCAACTATTGGCTGCTCCTATATGACTATACCCGAGAATTCCAACCTTTTCTTTGCATTCTTCGTTGATCTACTACCCTTTACACCCTCCTGAGACTGACTTTTTCCCTTCATCTTTTGTTGTGCTCTAGAAGAAGAAGGAAGTGATGGTTGTATTCTTGGCGGCTTTGCTACCAGAATGGATTCCTTCCTCTTGAGGACCAAGAAAGTCTTGTTGTACTCAACAACTTGGTGTGCCCTTTCTTCCACTGAGATGCATTCTTTGTTGGCCCAATTAACCTGTGGAAGAGGTTGTTGCTCAATTTGATTTCGAGTGTATGTTGGGAGAAGCATGTCTCCATCATCATCTGATAACCCCTCAATATCCTCAGATAAACAATCTTTCATCTGATGAAGAGTGATTTTTTTGTTACTATGCCTTCAAACCTCGAACTCATCTATGCAATTGGCCCAAAAATCCTCAAGTACAGGAACATGAGCATAGTTCTAACCAAGTCTGGATGCATAGACACCATGGGGATCATAAGATCGTCTCTCACTAAAAGGCTTGAGACTAAGTTTAGCTAACTCATTACCCATTATCTTGGCATATTCTAATGATTTGCATCTATAGATTCCTAATTCAAAAGGAAAGTTGAAGGCTGGTTTCTTTTTATTCCACAAGCGAGTGTGAACATCTAATACTTGCCTTAGAAATTCCATGCACACAACTTCATCTGATGGATACCTCAGTAACATGAGAGGAGCATCAGAATAGCCATAAACTCTTATGTAGGTGAAAGTAGCAAATTGGATAAACCAATCCGCCTATTCTAACATTGTTGTCCTGACAATAGATGAAATGCGTATGTGTAACTCATTATCCAGGTCTCGCACCATATACATCAGGAAAGCTTCATTTAATCTTTTATAGTGATGTGATGATGATATGAACTCTAGCTAAGTGTAGTATTTGTAGAAATGTTGTACATTTAGGGATCCCTCAATGTTCAACCCTCTGAATTTTCCTTAGAAGGCTACTAAGTAGACTAGGTAGGAGATCATGTGGAATTCATGCCAATGGAAGTACTCAGTTATCCGGTGATGAAGGCAATCACTGATCAATGTAGGCCAATCATAGAACCCTTTTTTCTTCATGATATGAGGTATCACATAAAACATCTAAGGCTGAAACTTTGTTGCATCTGCTTGGCCAGTAATCCAATTGAGCAAGGTGATCATTATGGCAATTTCATCCTTAAACTCTCCTCTCCTGATGTTCTTCGACAGTGTCTTATGCTTTTCCTTTATCCACTTTCGTGCAATCTTCTTGTTGTATTTATCTTTATGAATATCCCATACCCTTTCACACTCTTCCATAAAGATGGTAACACTTTCTAGCCAAGGTGGAATTGAGAAGCATTTTTCAATCATATCTGGCTTTAGGCTACAAATCACTCTTTTGTCCACTGGCTGAATCTCCCCCACTGCAGGATTGTAATGCTTGATGCAAGCAATTACAAATTCTAAGCTCTATACTGAAAAGGGAATAAACATTGTTGCAAGAAATCCTTAATGGCCAAAATGCCTGATGGCGACATTGCCTACGTCTTCCAAAGCACGTAGATTGAATATTGGTTTGATGTGGTGCAAGTCAGTCTCAGTTGTTCCGGTGAAGTCATGATACAATACTGATTTAGTCTTGAACTTAGTGGGAATGTACTCCATACTACAAAACTCAAAGATTGACTGTAAACTCGCCTATATTCAGACAAGTTTTTGTACACTTTCTATTTTTAGCTTGTTGATTTTCTTCTTCAAATGGATGATTTTTTTCAAAATTATTCTGAGATATGGGTTTTGTTGAGAGTTTCGTTACAAGCAAACCCAAATTGTCCGTTTTTTAAAATCTTGAGTGTAGATTGAAAAAGCATAAAACCCTAATTTCCTCAGAAAAAAGCATGAAAAAGTTGGCACCTGGGTTTTGTTCAAAAGCACATTTTGGATGAACCCATTTGATCAGATGTTGAAAATCTTGAAGTCTAATTGAAAAAGCAACAAACCCTAGATCTTGAAATTTTTCTGAAAAAGTTGTGACATGGGTTTTGTTTAGAAGGCTTTTCCAGAAGGACCTAGATGATTAAAACTTGAAAATTTTGATGTTCTCTGGGACATGCGAAGAAAAAGTAGCTGCTGCAACTTGAGAAATTTCTTCAAAAATTGTTCAGAATCATAAACTAAGATGACCCAGATCACTAGAAATTGAAAACCTTGACCTCCTTCAAAGAATTGATGTTTTGGATGAAAAAAGCATGAAAAAGTAGGCTCCTTTGTGTGCTGGTCTGAAAATTTATGAAGAACTTGCAAAAATCTGAAGGTTTGAGCTCTCAAATCTTGAAAAGGAAAACTCTTAAGTTGTTGCTCCACTTCTCCTTGGATGCTACCTGCTAGAAAATTATGAAAAATAAAATACAAAGGCGCCTTAAACAAGTTTAACCTTGAGAAAATCAACTTTCTTTTGCTCTAACTCTTCAAAACCTTGGCCTGAGCTTATGCATTGAACTTGGACATTTTTCTTCTTCTTCTTCAAATTTTGAAAATTTGAAAAATTTAACTAAGGCATGAGAGTTTTGGCACCCTTGTTGGCTAGAGGTGCCTATCTTCTTCAGACTTAGCCATCTTTTCACCATTTTCAACTTTTTCTTGATTTTCAACCCCAGTTTGATCTTTATTTTTGGCCTCCAGATGGATCTCATGGATGAGCTGAATGATTCGTTGCAAAGCTTGATTGAATTTGATGAAGTTTGTTTGGAGGTAACTTTTAACAAAAACTTCATCTGACCCTTCAAAATGTCAGGTGCCTATCTCCACAAGGGGTGCCCATCTTTACCAGTGTTAGCCATTTTTATGAGCTTCAAGTTCTTGCTTATTTTATGATCTTCTGATGAATTCATGATTTCGGGAGCTACACTGATCAGATCGGCTGGCTGTCGGATTCACTGGATAACTGAGAAGATTTCAAGAAGGGTGTCTTGGGAGCTGCATCCTCTAAAAGCTAAGTTTAGTGGGTCAAAAGCTTGGGCGCCCCTGGCTAGTTGGGGTGCCTAACTTCTCCAGAGAGATTTTATTCTGAGATTTTCATCCTTGCTTTTGAATTCTATCATTTTACTCACATTTTCCCCTTTGTTCAGCCTTTGAGATCTGATGCCTGCAACCTTCGACGAGCGTGTTGATGGTTTCATTATAAATATTTATCACATCTAATGAAGTCGTGTTGGAGGCCTCGTCTGCAAATTCATTCATTTGACACCTCAAAAGCTTGGGCACCTATCTCCTTCTAGGGCGCCTAAGTTCTCTAGACTTAAGAAAATTTTCTTATGTTCTCATGATTTGCTTTCAGCTTCTTGGTTGAGACTCCTTTGTTCAATCTCAAATTCTGGGTGACTGAGTGATCAGATGACTGCATTGTTGGGCTCACTGCAAAGCTGAGAAGAATCTAAGCAACATTGCCAGGGAACACAAACCCTAATTCCATCATTTGATGCCCTAAAAAGTTGAGTGCCTATCTTCTCCAGGGGCGCCCATGGCTGGTAGACTTAGAATATTTTTTGAGATTTTCAAATTTCTCCTTTGTTTGATGTGTTTTCCTTTGCTTTGTTGCCGGAGATGAAAATTTTTCTAAGGCACGAAGGTTTGGGCGCCTATGCTTGATAGGGGTGCTTGGTGTCTCCAATGTTAGCCAAAATTTCCCATTTTTCAACTTTCATAGCTTCCTTTCTCCATTCTCCGTTCTTCGTTCATGTTCATCAGTAGCAGCTTCTGTTCTGTGCTTGAGTGTTTGTTTCTGGCAACTGGCAGTTGACTGACCTCCATTGATGACCTTGGTGCTCTTGAAAAAGCTCTTGAAAAAGCTTTTGAAAAAGCAGAATAGACCCACTAGGGTAAAAATGATCTTTTTGTGATTCTGACTACACTAGCCTGATGAGGAAGTATTTTAAGCCAATCAAAATCAGTTTCAACCCTAGAAGCCAAACTTTCTATTTTTAGAAAATTTTGCTAGCATCCGTTTCAAAAGAAACCCAAAAAAATCTAGAAAAAGTTTTATTTTTAGAAAGTTACTAAAAATAGAAATATTCCTAAAATTTAGGGTTGAAAATTTGAAATATGGGTTTTGTTGATTTGGCCACTTTGAGCCGACCCAGATTGTCATTTTTTGAAAATTTCAAGTTTTTGACCCCCATGTATGACATGCAAATCCCCAATTTTGACCTTTTTTGACAAATTTTAACAAGACTTTGACTCATTTCTTCAAAATGCCAAAGTGTAGCAATTTTTTTAGTTTGGGGTACAACAATATGCCATAAACATGTCAAGATTGATGAACATGGAATTCTCGTTAGAGGACACCATAGAATGAATGCTTCTACAACAAGCATGATACCATGTAAAATTTGGCATCCTTTCACAAATACTCCTTGCTAAAAGGAAATTAGAGGAATCAAACACTTCTTTAATCTTTATATAATGATTTTAGTAATTATTTTGTAGGTGAAATTGTAGAGAGAAATAGAAAAAAAAATCTAGAGACATGAGGCACCCTCTTCTTAGGAATGAGGGCTAGGAAAGTCAAGTTGACGGATTTGAGAATATTTTTATTTTATTGTGATTCTCTAACCACTTCTAACAAATCAAGCTTCAAAATATCCTAAAAGGAATGAAATAATTCAGTAGAGAATCCATCTGGACCAAGAGGCTTACCCTTCTTCATCTAGAAGATAACTTTTTCAAACTCATCCAATGAGATGAGTCATAAGATACTTATTCATATCTTCAGAGACTAGGGGAGGCATGCAATCAAAAATGAGACTTTCCTCTTCTAAGGCCTAGGAGCCTTGCTCAAAAAACAAATAAGAGAAGTTCCCAATAGCCTCTTTAGAAATATCTTGGAGAGAAGACAAACAATATCCCTACTCTGAGATAAGGGAGGCAATGTCATTCCCATTGCACCTATCTTTGATAGAATTTTGGAAAAAGAAGTGTTCTTGTCACCTTCTTGGAGGTAATCTATCCTAGATTTTTCTTTCTAGAATATTTCCTCTTGTAGCTCCCATTCAACTAATTATTAAAAAAAAGTAGATTTTTCCTTTAGAAGCTCCTCAATCAAACCATCTTCCTATACTTGGAAAGTTATACTATCAAGCTCCTTTTGAAGAAAATATTTTGATTGAAAAGCATTTACAAAAGAGTACTTATTCCACTTCTTAAGTTTTTATTTGACAAATTGAAGCCTCTTAAAAATATATACATATTTATTCCAAAAGAAATCCTCCCTTCAATCCACCAATACTCTATGGGATTGAACAAGTCCAAATCTTGAAGCCCTAGGAGTTGAAACTTGAAGGGATGATGCTTTGGAAGAAAAAAGACTAAACAAGAAAATTTGATTGGCCAATTATTAGAACCCTTCCATCCCATTTTTTTTGAATAAGAATATCAATAATTACCAATTCAATGATCATATATCGAGAATTTGTCCCATCTTTCAAAAATTGAGTCTTCACCACACCTATTGATCCAAGTGAAGGTTTTGTTTCACAACACCATATCCACCAATTGAAGAAAGGAAATATTATCTCTTAACAAAGTATAAGATGGTCCAAGATTATTAATAACTCTTTTTTTCTCATTCATATTAGCTATTGCATTAAAATCTCCTACTAAAATCCATGAAAGTGAAGGCACTAAAGAACAAGTAAATCTAATATGGGCCTAGAATAAAACCTTACTAGGAAATTTTGTAGGTGCGTACACATTTATGAGAAAGATAGTTTCACCCAAATCAAAACAAGAGATCACCATCAAAGTTTAATTTCTACTCCCCATGCACTAGGAAGAAGTTATGTTACAAGGGTCCCATAAACAAGTCACACTCCAAAACTCTCTAGAGCCCCAATGCATAAAAAATGACCACCTTTCTAAACCTTAGAAGAAATATTTTCCATATCTTCAATTGAGATCTTTATTTTCCTAATGAAAATGATGTATGACCTATGTTCATGGATAATATCATGAGTAACCTTTTGTCGAGGTATGTTACTCAAACCCCTAACCTTCTAAGAAATAACAATCATTTCAAGGTGTTTGAGAAATTAGTATCCAATGTTTTAATGACCTAATTTAATCAGTGATTCCCCTATCAACTTTACCTTTTCACGGTCCTTTTTTCTTTTAACTTTTGCCCCTTTATCAATATTTCCTTTCTTAATACTTTTTTTGTTGAAGGCCTAACATAAGGGGAGATTTATTATTCTCTTCCTCGTTTGATCCCAAATCATGTTTTGGGCCTGAGATGTCATTAATTGTAATTGATTCCAGATGATTCAAAATCAAGGGATTAGCTATTAACTCCATAATATTTAGATCTAAGTCTTCTTTCTACCCAATCACATTATCCATGTGATTGGGAGTCTATCCTTCCAACACCAAAATATGTATATCTAAAAGAGTTGAAATATAAGGATTTTTAGAAATACCTAAACCTAACACTTACAAATTTGTATAATTGTGACATCATCATGTTCCATTGTAATTATTTCCTCAAATCTTTCAAGAACATCAAATCTATTGCTCGTGATTCCCTTAGAGGCTTATGTATGTTGTTAATTCAAGGATTTCCCCTTTTCCCCTTTTTATGGGGTTTCACATGAATGAAGCCATTAGCATATGGTTCATCATCTTGAGCTAGAGACTTACCTTTCCCCCTTTAACTTGCAACATGAGTATTAGGATAGGGTTGAGGAGAATTAGACTTCAATTTAGAACAATATTTTTTAAGATGTCCATACTCATGACATATATAATAGGGAAAAGGAAGAGCTTTGTAATCAACTTGTTGAATCCAATTCATGCTTCCAACCCTTATTTTAATAAAATTAAGCAATTGGTTATTTGTATTTATTTCAACACATAACCAAGAAAAAGCAACAAGCTTTCTATCTATCATATGATGAGAAGGCCCTATGGGTTTCCCAATGATAGTAGCAATGGATTATAGAATGTCTTGTCTCTAGAACTCCATATGAAGCCTAGGAGGACATATCCAAATTTGAATCTTCAAAGGGAGCTTCTACCAAATCAAACCCAACATGCCATGGTTTGATAAACAAACCTGCTTGATTATGAAAATAGGGACCCTCTTCAAATATTGAATTTTGATTTTCCAATCGAGAAAAAATAAAAAACAAGTATACGTTTGTACCTAAAATTATTTCCATGTCACCTTTTTTACTACAATTATTTCTAATACAGGTCTCCAAAAAATACATGAAGATGCATAGACCCATAAACTTATAAATTAATGCATGTTCAACTAGATACAAAACATCATCCACTATATCTTCTATATTAATCACCATAATAGGTTGATCCTTACTTTTTCTAGACAACCATTGGGTTTAGATGAAACCCATTTGTTGCTTCAATTTAGACTCAAGTGCATTACATGCAATAAAAAATAAACTACATCAACATGATTAGAAGATGAAGTTGAGTCATATTGAAGATAATCTTTCAAAGAGACAATTTGATGGTCCCTAAGACCCCTTGAGGTTGCCAAGCCAGCAACCACCACTAGGAAACAAAGAAAATACTAAAAACATAAGGAAAAATCATGTCCCAAACCCTATAAAAACCATAGACAATGCCACACATAATAGTAGGGATTCACAATGTCCAAACATTTCAGGAGTAGAGGAAAAAAACATTTCACAATGTCACATAAAATCCCCTTTACTATTTTTCATTTACATATACACACCCCTCCCCTACATTTGACTTGTTATCCTATGGATAGCCCATCACACATGTTCCCCATGTGTTATTTTCTATCCTCGAGAAGTGGGGGTTGGGAAACAGGGACGTAGCTAAGGGCTCCCATGGGAGGTGTGCTGGGGATTTAAAAGGGATTAGAGGACTCCCTAGATCTAAAAATTTGGAAATAGTCCCCTAGGGTTGTGTAACACCATTTATGCTTTTGAATGCTTCAATAGCTACTGTGTTGCCTTCCCCTACCTCACTTATTATTATCTACTTTGGTATGTTGTTAGACTTCATTGAAAAAGTAATCTTGTTTGATTCCCCCAATATTTCAGCCTGCTTTGGTATTCTAATAGCATCAGTTGACCAGAAACCCATGTTCATTACCCCTGAAGTTGCCATACTATTCCTGTTTTCATTGTGCTCATTCATTAGAAACCTTTAAGATTAACATGTGTATTTGGGAAAAGGTTGCCCTTTTTGTTTTAAATATGTTTGTGCTTGGTGTGACATATATTTTGTTTTGATGCCAGATGAGAAAAGAAGACAAAGACGCTAAAAAAGACAGAGGTGGGGCGCACCTATTCTGCTACTATGATGCCTTTCAAAGAAGTTGTGTTGCTTCCACTTGTTTAAAATTGCCCTGGGCCCATGCAGTCACACCTTTTTTCTTAGCCTTTGTGCTTGACCCTCGCGCTTCTGCAAACCCATGTCTTTTTTACCACAAACTCCCAAACCCTTGTCATTTCTAGAAAAAAGCCCCAAAAGCATTGAGTTTTGAGCCCACTATGTTGAGTTTCAAATCTACTACAAGCCAAATTTGAGCCCTCTATGTGAGTATGCTACATGCCAGTCTAGTTCGCTACAAGCCAATCCACTAAAATCGCAGTCTACTAAAATAATCGTAGTCACAATCTACTAAAATCCTCATAGCCCGCTAATGATATTGGCTCATTAAAGATGTACTCATTGAAACCTATTATGTAAGCTTCATATACTCTATTCTAATGAACTTTTGGCGAGTCTTTTAGATGGAAAGAATAAAAATGCCACAAAAACCAAAGGAGCTTTAATGTGAATCATTCCACAATTTGAATAAGAACCTGTGCAAGACCTTACAAATTATCCTACAAGACCAAATCCATATCCGCTTGAGAAAACATAGTTAGAGGAAGCGAGCTTTCAATAGCCCTATTTTCCAACAAGTTTGCCACATCATTAGCTTCTCTATAACAATGACGAAATTCATAATACATTTTTTTTGAAGCAAGGTATTAATATTATTAAGCATATATATTTTAGATTCCAAGAATTGGATGAATTTTGTGAAAGTGTCTTGAACACCACTTGAGAGTATCCCTCAATCACAAGCTACAAAATTTTGAGTTTAATGGCTTGATCCAAGCCAAGAATCAAAGTATTAAATTCAACCATATTGTTAGTTCCAAACTTCAACATTTGACATGCAACCCTGATAATTTTTACCTTATGATCTTTTAGAGCCAAACCAACCCTAGATAAGCCAAGATTGTTCTATGAAGCACCATCAAAGTTTAACTTGACCAACCCATCTGGAGGAGGGACCCACTTCACCTCATTTTTGTTTACTTTAAAAGACTAGCCAACAACCAACCCCAGAAAGGGTGGAGGTTTCAAAAGAGGTCAATATTTTAGTAGCCAAGCATCCCATGAAGAAAAAAAACTCTTCAATTTCAAATTATTTATTACAAAAGACATGAATGATTATGAGATTGTAGACTCAATTTTTTGAAGGACTTGATCAATAGTCATCACTTTCTTTCTTAAAATAATTTTGTTCATTTCTAGCCAAATTTTCCATATAACAATAAACAAACTCAAATCCCAAATGCAACCAAACATTGAAGCTTTGAATAAAGAGGGCCAACATTGAAAATGTTGCAAAAGAGAACCATGAAGAGGGCCAAACGAACCAAGCCTCTCTAAAGCCAAATCTAATAACTACTAGCAAAAATTTATGTGTTAGTTATGTCCATTTGGTTGTACAAAAGAAAACAAGAGTAAGAGAATAAAAAGTAAAGAGGAAGGTTAAATGACTGCTTAAACATTATGGGTATGATATGTTGATGGCATGATGTAACATATGATTTCTTATGAAGGATGAAGTCTATTCGAGGCACTTTTGTCCAATAGTGATGTTGATAAATTGGAGATTTTTTTCAGTAATAACATAAGGATTCTGTAATTAAAACTATATTGGGTGTATGATAATGAACAAAATTAAAAAAAGGAGAAAAATAAATTTTATGTAATGAAGCTAAAGGAATCATATTCAATGATAAAGGTGTTGATGTGATTTTGTTTATTTTGTTTATGATTATGTGACTTTGATATAAAAAAATGAAAGTACTATCCTAAGAATGATATAAATAGGCACTAACCCTCTTGCAAAACAAATTGTTGAAGCCTGATGGGTATGACCCTTCTTTCAGATGTATTCTAACTCATATGATATAGAAGGATTCCCTAGCTTATAATTGTTACCCAATGATTGATTTTAATGAGAATTATCATTCCATCATAGCTTGGTTATTCATATGGTATGGATTTATGCCACCCAAACCTTATTAACTTCTAGGAGGAAGTTTGTTCCAAGGGGAGGGGGATGTAAGGCCCTGCCCTACTGTCCAATAGTTGCAAGTATTTTATTATATAATAAATATTAAATTTGAGTGTATTATTCACAACATATAGTATACATGTATAGTAAATATTGTTAAAGTGTTTAATTACAAATTATATTATCAAATAAAATTTTAGTAATAAAGTTCCTAATTATCCTAGGGTCTCAAACTTTTTCCCGTGGTCATGGGCCATGATTAACGTTAGACTATTACTGAAGATCTAGTTCATGTAGGCTTAAGTTTAATCTAAATTTAATTTAATGATTCATATTTAAGTTATATCTTTCATATTTTTATATAAATTAGAACAACAATATATTGAATACAAAGTGAAGTCTAATTGTTAAATATTAAGAGGGATCATTACTAGGTAAACTACCATATACATATTCATTGTAAATAGGAGTGGTTATGTATATATTTGGATTTTGAAACGATATTCCTTTAATTGATAAACGTGAGTAAACTTACCTACATAAATATAAACAATGGCTATACAAAGTATATATTTTATTCTAAAAATAAGCATCCATCGAGTGTATTATTTAGAGTAAATACTATACATGTATAGTACTATTGTTAACATATTTAATCAAAAAATATATAATAAAATAAAAATATTAATGCAATATAATTTCTCAATTGTCTCAACCTTTAGCCTATGGTCATTAGCCTTGTTAAAGTTTAAAACTATTGCTAAAGATTTAATTTTTGTGGACTTAATTTTAATATTAGTCTAATTTATTGATGTATCTAATTAGAAATATTTACTATAATTTGAAGAAAATGTAGAGTATATCCATATGCTAAGATGAACAGCTGTAAAAAGATAGAATATATAGGCATTATGCACAAAAATGTGAAAAAAAAGTAATTTTCAAGTCAATTACAATCAAAAGATTAAAGCATATAATTCATGTGCAAAGTATATGGAATAATTAAGGTAAAGACTATATTTCTGAATTAAATTTGGGTTCTCAATGGCTGGGAAAAGATGTGGAGTTTAGTCTTACACCTCTCAATAGCTTTTACTTGAAAATTTCTAAAGGCCTTACAACAAATCTATTTTGTGCATATCCTGCAATTGTTGCAGCCGTCAAACCACATTTCTTTGAGGCATTCTGCCAATAATATTTGCATGCCTTGTAAATTCTATTACATTTTACATAAATTTCTACCAAAGCATTTCCAAGCAAGATATCTGACAGATATCCACCTTCTGCTATTCTTGATGGATGTATATAGCCTGTTCCAAAACCCCCATTTTATTACAGGCAGGGAAGACGCTAGGATAGTTTGTGGAATTTGGTTGTAGCCCTGCCAATGGCATTTGCTTGAAAGTTTCTTAAGCTGTGTAGAGTCTCTTTGCTTGGGTCTTTGGGTCGTTTGGGTAAGAGTATTTTTGTGTTGGGTTGTTGATTAATGTTTAAACGGTGTTGTTAATGTTTGGCTAATTATTTATTATAGTGTTAATTTAATGTTGTTAATAAATTTAATGTTGCTTTAATTAGCACATTAATAGAATGTCATTAATTAGTAGTTTGATTTTATAACGTTTATTACCATGGAGGCAAATGCAATTAATCTATTAGATTTTATTATTAAAGTGAACTATGAGAAAATGTTTAAGTATTTAATTAAAGTATTAAATTTATTTGGTAAATTTAAATGTTGTCGAGTTAATTGAATATAGTATTTTGATTGTTGGAATTAATATTGTTTAATTAATTATTACCTTGAGGTTTTGAAGGGACTTAAAACCCTTTACAATGCAAAGAAGTTGCTAGGAAAATAATCAGTAGGTCATATGTGGCCCATTAGGAACACCCATTCCCAGATATTCAAATCAACTCAAGCTACAAAAAATAGGTTTTGAAGGGACCTTAAACCCTTTACAACCAGGTTTTGATAGGGACCTTGAACCCTACTTAGATGAACAAAGACATCGCCTATATCAGCCAAGAAACAACTAACCTACCACTCAAAAAAACCAAATCTGAGCCAAGGAGAATGAAGAACTTAATGATGATGAACACCAATAAATCCACGTGTCTCAAAATAACCAAAAAATTGAAACACCCTACCTCAATAGGGGTTTTGGTAAACACAACTGAAAATTGCAAACCAATAGCCTCCCTGCAGCACCATCCACCAGCCAACCCAACCTCCACCTCTAGAGGAGAGGGATCCCCCTCTATAAGAGAGGATGAAATGAAACCCCTTCCACCAAAACCACATCTCTCCTTCTCATACAAGTTAACCAATTAAAAAAGAGTATACATGATTTGAATGCCCAAAGTATAATGATAAGATTAAAATAAAAACCACCTTGATATGGTTACAACCAATAAAAAAGAGTATATATCAATCTCATCCAAGTTACCAAGCACATTTTTAAAATTTTAGGCGAGCATAAGGAAAATTATAATAATTCATGTTCATAATATGTATCATTCATGTTCACATAGTTACAATCTAAAATGTGTCAAAACCAAAAGAAAAGGTCTCAAAATTATAATGCATATAAAAAATATCTTGTTGCTACTCTTTTCAAAATGAACAAGGTAAAAATAACATAAGATAGGAGAGTGGGAAATTGTGTGAGCAAGCAATGTTTAAAATTTTGAATTAGGAACTGGTGGATTTAGAATGTTCTATATATTTCTAGCATAGGGAAGTATATTAGGTGGTGGAACTCTTCTTTGCAAAGGTGAAAGGGGGGTCCAAGATAACTGATAGTTTTTTGGTCTCTAAGGTGGATAGGAGACGGTTTGACAAAGATAAGCTTTACCTTACTCACTCTCATGGGTTAGTCAAGTCATGCCAAGGATATTTGATTGATGAATCTTCTAGGGAGTAGTTGAAAATATCAAAAGGTGATTGTTCCTCATAGTTCAAATACCAAGCAAATATGTGCAAGGAGAAGGGATCTATTTCAAATATTAGTCACACTTATTTATTGAGATAATCAAGGTGGATTATTTATCTAAATTCTTAATTTCATTGTAGATAGAGGTGCTTCCAAAATAAAACCTCATTGATTGTAAAATTTCTTGGACTACAACCAAACATTGAATGTTTAGGTCATGGGAAAAAATGGTGATGCACTAAAGGGAAACTATATGTTACAGTGATGGCTATAGGCTTTGTTTATTTTCCCTTATCCTCTGAATAATATTTATATAATATCCTAGTGGGGGGTCTTAGTTTCTAGGCAAGGTTGATCTTGTCTAAAAAATGGTATCCTAAAATCAGCCCATCTAAGAAATTCTTTAATGTAGTCTTGGTATGATTTAGGATGATAAGCCTCCTTATGGAATATTGGGAATAAGAAGTTTTATAGGTCTATAAAGTTATTTTAGCCACCTTCTACCCATTGATCCTATAAAAATTCCCAGGAAGTTCCTTGTTTGTGCAAGAAAATCTGTTCGTATTAGTGCTAGAACTATCCTTCCTTCATAGATCTCCATTTCCTCTAAATTTAGTGTATGGAGGTAGGGGTGTCACTTTTGAAAAATAACCCTTTGCATTTTTTCATGCAAGAATTTTGTATATTGGACCAAGAATCACCCTTTGGGTAAGGAAAAAATGAATAAAGGAAAAGATAAAGAAAGCCTTTCTTATCCCCTAAAGTGAAAACAATCAAATGGAGAGGATAATGCATAATACACACAAGAAGATGTTAGTAAAGATGATTAAAATAGAAGCTCATGAAAAAAAGTACTTGATTCCAAAGGAGCTATCTAACATCAACCTTTAGGAACCTATGTTAGAAGATAAAGGAGAAGAAATTTAATTCTATTCAAAAGGAGTAGAATAATTGGATGGTATCACTAGATTAGATGAAAAGTGACCAAGAGGCAGACCTTGGGGAGAATCCCTTGGGTAAATTACACGAAGAGAAGGTAGTTATATCTAAAATATAGGATGTAGGGGAGAGAATACCTTTGGATGTAGTTTTATCGAAGGAAATAATATCCCCATTAATAGTATTTAGAATGGTAGTAGGTGTAAGTAAGGATAAATCAAATAAAAATCTTACCTAGGGCCATCACTAAGAAAATAAGGAGTAAAATTATGATAGATTATATATTAGATTAGGAGAAAAATGTAAGGCTTACCCATAAGAACCTAAGGAGAGAGGGAAAAAGGGAAGTGGTAGATGGAAGTCAAAGTGCCCTTCATGTATCATCCACCAAGGGAACACTAAAGCCTACAAAATGAAAATCCCATTGTGGAACATAATAGAGTTGAATAATCCTCATAAAAATGGCTTTGAGGCAAACTTAGCTAAGAAAAATAATCCAAACATTATATTTTGGTGTAAGAACTTAATAAACATGTGTAGTGGGTAGCTAAAATCAATAATAGATTCTTTAAGAATAGTGGCTGTGAAGAGATGGATCCTATTGGGGATTTGGGTCGAATTTTGACTCTTTGGAACCCTTCATTATTGGATTGGTCACTATATTCAAATCATGTTATGGTATTTGTAGCACCCCTCCATTTTTCTCTTTTGATTAGACAATGTTCTACTTTGTTATGCTTTGTTTTCTATTAGTACATTGACTATGATATACTATGATGCTTGGTTATTATTTGATCGCTAACTTTAGAGCGATGTGGATTTAATATTATGATGTGATGGTACCTTATTTTGATGATTATCATTATGACATGCTTTTCATTAGCATAATGGTTATTTGAATTAATATTGTTATATGCTCATGAGTAGATTATTGATGTTAGATTTGTCAGTTTTGTGACATTGCATTGGTGAAGGGGACAAAATTGCACCACTCACTTGCGAGCGCTCTGCGATTCTGCAATTCTCTCTTCACAGTATGTTTTATTATGATATATGTATGCATGTTCAATGTATGCCTTATTTGTAGGTTTGCAGGTACACAACATCGACTCCACCTGGTTTCATAGGTTTGAGTGTGTCCAATGCCCAACGGTATTGTTGATTGGGAGATAGTAGCTAGATTTCCTGTGGCAAGCCACCACCCTAGTCATAGTGTGTCGTCAGTTTTAGTTGATTTTGTTGTTATAATGTTGTTCAATTTTACCTTGATATTATTTATGTTGCAAAGTGTATTTAAGGTAAATAATGATTTAAATATTTTATTTGATTATTTAATTAATCTGGTTTATTATGTTAGAAGATTGTAATTTAATTAATTAATTAATTTAATCTAATTGGTAAAATAATTTAATCTGAGGATTATATTTATTTTATTAATTAATTAAATTAGTTGAATTAAGTTTAAATTAGAAATGCTAATTATTTTAGAAATTATTAAAATGTTTTAATTTTTGGAAATATCTTGAGGATTTGGTGCAATTTGATTTTAAAAGATATTTTGTTTCAACATGTGTTTGAAAAATTAATGATGGTTGTTGGGAAAAATATATTCATGGAGAAATTAGTGGCTGTAAAAAGAAGAGGTGAGAAGCTTCTTCACGGAAAGAGAGAGGATATTTTATGCGGGAAAGGGTTTAAAAAGATTAAGTGGTGTTATTGCATTTGGGGCTGTTGAAATTTTTGGAAAAATACAGTCTCAGGAAAGTTCTTGTGTTCTTAAATTTTGTTTGTTTCTGGAGGAAGCTCTGGTTGATCTGGAAGAATATTGTTTCTATGGAAGAGGCTCTACATCAATTCACATCTTCTCAGGCGTTGGATTTCAAGTTCATCTTTTATTCTAGTTATTCATTTTGGAAAAAGTGTCTTAGATTAGATTGCAGTTTGAAAAAAAGATTGCCTATGCAAATTTTAAAGCTTTTGAGTTTTGTTAAAATTGAAAATGTCATGTGTGAAATCTTCTATGAAAATGAAATCCTCTGTAGAAATCAAACCTTCTGTTGAAACTATTGCAAATTTTAAATTGGGATTGTTGAAAACAATGAAGAACCCAAAAGAAAATATTAGGGATCTGGAAATCAAGAAGAAATTAGACTCTATGTAGAAATTCTTCTATAGAAATAAACTTCACCGGAAATTTGGGTAAAAGTTTTTTGTAGAAAAATATTGTTCCAATTTACTATGGGATTTGTTTTTTGTAAAAAAAAATGATTGCTTCCGATTAAATCATTTGTCTGAAGAAAATTTAGAAAAACCCTTCTGTTGAAAATTGCTTCTCTCTGTAAAATTTGGGTATTTTCTTGTAGATGGCCATTTTTGAAAAAATTGCCCCAATTAGAACTATTGTTTTGAATTCTTTATAAATATATTATATATATACATTGTTATCACATAATCTAGAAATGCTTGATTCACGGATAACCCCCCTACGAAACTAGTCTGTTTCCTAGGACCGTGTGTTTCAAGCATGCAAAACGAGGCAAAATTCATTTTACGAGGTCTCTAATCCTACCTAGTTCAGGTAGGTGATGATAGGCTCGAGTTTTGAGTTTAAAAGTTGACTCCTTGAGAACCCAAGAGTTAAGCCATTTTAGTCTGTTTTTGGTGCTCGGGTGGTGAAATTCATCGTCGTTGCACCATTTTACTCTAACTGTTTTTGGTGCAATGGCGGTGATTTTCATTGCCATTGCACCTAACTTAGATTTCAAGATTTGGTGCTCGGGCGGTGAAAATCGCCGCTGTTGCACCTTAAGTTGTATTTTTGAGTTGGTGCTCAAGTGGTGATTTTCACCGCCTGAGCACCTATTTGTGAGTTAAGTTGAGTTAGCCGGCCGCATTCAATGCACGCGATCTAAGTTTTTCCTAGGGTTATTAACTCCAACTTTGAGTCATTTTCGCATAATTTTTTTTAACATCTCCTCTCCATACTTCACTCCCGTGCCATTACAAGTTGCCTTCATTGAGATCTTTCTTGGTGTTGACCTCCAGCGCGCGATTTGTGACTCCATCTTCACCACATTTATCTCAAGTATGTACGCGTCCTTGTTTTGTTTCAGTTGTTAGTTTTCTTTGTTTAAGATTTGAATACCCTCGAATTTCTTTTTTTTCTTTGGCATTCTTCACCCATTGTTCATGTCGCTTTGTCTTTTCCTTTCTCCCTTTGTGTCTTTCTCTTGTCTTTTGTTGTCGTTTTTTCTTAAAGTTAAAAACCTTGCACTTCATGGAAAAGATCTCCCCATTCTCCAAACATGTCAATCTTCGTTTTCCTCTCGGTGTACAGGTGGGGGTTTTTGACGCCTTCGCATGAAGGCACCAAGTCATGCAGGTGTCTTGGCGGTGAAAATCACCGCCACGACACCAAACTGTTTTGAAGTCTCGGTGTTCGAGCAGTGATTTTCACTGCCTCGACACCAACATTTATCAGCCACGACACCAAATTGTTCTCAAGTCTCGGTGCTCGAGCGGTGTTTTTCACCGCCTTGACACCAAAACAAAATATCACTTTGGTGCTCGAGTGGTAATTTTCACCGCCCGAGCACCAAAATCTGCATTTTTCATCTAACACTCGGAAAAGTGTTTTCTCTTCATTTTCACCTCCACGCTAATTTTTGCTCCTCATTTTCTGCACCACACGACCAAAACACAGTGACTCCATATCACCATGTTCATCTCATGCTTCCCCATGTGACATATATTTCCTGACAATCATTCCATCTGCCATTCTTGCAATTTATTTCCAAAGTTCCATCAAAGATCCTCAAAGATGCACATAAATACTATCAAGACCTATAGGTACAGGCATGACTTTGACTTCAGGGACGTGAAGAAGAAACTCAAGAAAGGTCACAGCCATGTCTACCATTTTGAAGATATATGGGCAGAGTGTAGAGATGAAGAGGATGTACGTAAAATAGATTTCTACAGGTTGACAGTTGATCAAATAAGGGCTCTCCAAATAGCTGATTTGCCTGAAGATTTCATAAATCCAAGTGTCATCCTCAATTCTGCCTATGATGAGGACAACATCACCGGGAAACCTTTGCCTCCAATACAATGGTCCAAAAAAGAATGTACTTACATGAGAGAAAGGTTGGCCCCTATCCTACACAACACAATAGAATGGCTTCACAAACATGGCCATCAGATAAAAGCCTTCAAGATAGATTCTAAAGGTGAGCTTCCTAAAGAGAAACCTAGTCCACCGCCAGAATCTCGCGCCAAAGAAAAACAGGTCGCGATTCCCTCTTCATCACGAAGAGGGCCAAGGATTAAGTTCACTGTGGGGAAAAATACTCCACAGACTACTGAAATACAAGAAACAAGGGCTACCACATCTCGTGCAGAAGAGAGGGAGCTTGTTTCCGAGGATTTATCTTCAGATGAGGAAGGAAGAGATACAGAGTTTGAATCCAAAGAATCAGATGATGAGAACTCTAGAGAAACCAAATCAAATGAAGAAGAAGAGCAGTCAGTAGAAGAGGTTGAGGAATACCAAGAGGATGAGCAGGTTTTGTCCTCTCCTCGGGGAGAAACCGAACAGGTTCCAGTATCTTCACCTCCTCACACTCCTTCAATTCCTAAATCTCCTATTCCACCCATTCCTTCTTCTCCTCTTCCTATCACGGTTACAGGAGTAGAAGATGTTTCTTCCCTACCAATAGTGTCAATGGTGTTGGTTTCTTCTACAGTTGGCCAAGCACAAAATATCAATGACCTATCTAGTTCGCCAGTTTCTCTCCCTAGTATGTCATCTCCATATTTTGACATTTCTTCGGAGGCTGAGTTTAACAGATTCATGAATGAGGCTTTGCAGAGTCATCTTGGCATACAAACAACTGGGCCCATAATGACTACAACGGCACCTATAGTTACTATTTCAACTATTCCAAAAAAGAGCCCCTACAGCTCAGGAATTAGTGGTAACAAGTGATGTGTATACTTCTTCTCTCCCTCCTTGGTTGGTGTCGCAGGTTCTTAAGTGCAAAAAGCAGATGATCTCCCCTGATGAGCTGGACCTGGAAGAAATACCTGCTCCCAAGAACAAGGAAAAGAAAAAGGCTAAAGTGTTGTCAAGACTCCAGGTTGATAAAGCTGGCCAAAATTTTGTTGAGGTAGGTTTTCCTCCACAACCAGAGGGAGATGTAAACATGGAAGATTATACTGTACAAAGAATACAACTTGGGAAGGTAACCAACAAGAGTGCAAAAGCAGATGCCCAAGTAGTGTTAGACGCTCTTGCAGGAAGGCTTGATAAGATGGAGCAAGGTAAAAATCTATACAAAGAGAAAGTTGAACGCTATGCGAACATCTTAAGAAACATAGCGGGATCTTCAATGGGTGGTGCCCAATCTATGACCTTGGTGGATGTCGAAGAACCAACTGTTCAAATGGTAGAAAAGCTTGTAGCCAAGGGTAAAGTCTTAAATGAGTTCATTGAAGAAATCATAGATCATGGGACACAGGGTATCACCACTGCAAGTGAGAAGAAAATACAAGTAGCCCAGCTGCAAACTGAGCTTAATAAAGAGGAAGGATCACTTGTGAAGGATCTACATGAGATGGAAAGGACTTTGTCGTCATGGCTGAAAATGAAAGAATCCAAGATCAGCCAATTGGTAAAGAATGGAGTAATACCTGACAAGGAGAAATATGTGGAAGTGAAAGAATTGCTCAAACATAGAATCCAGGTATTGAAGTTTTTGATTGATGACATTCACCAAGTACAAGAAGATGTAGAAGGTTACCGAGTTCTTCTGGTAAATGGAATGGAAGAGTTGCCATGTGATCTCCTTGATGATGAGCACACCTTCCTTCCCCTCAGTAAAATAATTCAAGTGTATAAAGAGGCCTCCATGAAGCTGGTGGATGACAAAGGTTTTACCAAAAACACCATGCACATTGTATGTGATATGTGGCTTTCACTTGATTGTTTCAAGGCTCATCTTGAAAGGTGTAAAAAGGTTTCTCTGTGTGCAAAGAAGTTGATTACCAAAATACATAGGATGGTGGATTATACAGTCGAGCCAAACGAAAAGTTCATGAGAGAGACAACAAAGAAATATGAAGACTTCCATGCCCAGTGCAAAGAACAATAGTCTTCTTTTCGTCTCCAGTGTTCGCCATTTTTGGTGTCCCCTACTTTGCACATTGTAAATAGTTTTTGACACTTTACGTGTCTTTTTGTAAAACATAATTACACCGAAATATGAGGTGCAATTACGAAATAAATTACACTCAGTTAGATTAGGGTTTCCTATTTTTACTCATCTGATTCCCTAATTTTGCTCTTCCTTGCTTTCTATAAATAAGAGGGATTTCTTTTGTAATATTTACCTTTTGAGATTTTGCAACGAAGTGCTGCTCTTTTGAAACAAGCATTGAGACTTTGTGTTCAATATTGTGAATTTAGATCTAATCAATAAAGAAGAGGATTGCATGGTAGACTTTGTGTTGGAATCGATTGTCTTGTGTGTTGATTATATCAGTAGTGATTTGTGTATGAGATTGAAAGGGCTTCAAGTGGTTGATGTAAAATTTGTGTTACATTTATCGTTTAGATTTGTTTACATTTGAAGGTTATTGTTGAAGGATCTACAAGACTTTGTGCTTGTCATCATTCATGTTGTTCGAGGAATCACTGTGTCTAAGAAGACTTTGTGCTTCTAATACAACGAACAATACCATTACAGGATCCAACATTGAAAAGGCTACGTAACGAATTTGTGCCTTCGTGAGCCTTCCCTTTTCCTTTTATCTTTTGTTATTATAAATCATACCTGGTATTTCTAAGCTGTGCTTTGTCAAGATAGGAATATCGGCATTACTGATGTTGTTTAAGTTTAAGTTGTTCAGATCTAAAGCTTTTCATCGTGAAGCATTGTAAACATCTTCTCTGAAAAAAGAGAGAAGCATGAAAGTAACGCACCCCCCCATTTCATGAGTACAGTGTACATTTTGTAAGTATTAAGTTTACTATAGCTTCTAATTAGCAGTAAGAAGGGCGCCTCCCCTTTCTGAGAGGAGAGATAATATCTCACACAACTGTGGTTGAAGTCTAGATGGCGTAATCTGTTGAAAAGTTGATTACACTATTTTCACCCAACAGTTTTTTGGCGACTCCGCTGGGGAATGAATCACGCAATCCAAGCCTCAAGCTTTTGATTGAAGTGAATATGCTTTCCAGTCTCTTATTGTATCTTGTAAATTTTTCTCTGTAAATCTTCATCTTTCTTCAGATCTACATTCTGGTGGGCTGAAGCTATACACGAAGTTTGAGAGCTCAAGGAGTTACAGATCCCTTGTTTGAAGAGTTACTACAACGTAACTTTCCTTTTAATCCTTCACGAATGAGGTCACCATTGCAACGTGCTATGAGTTTTCCTCCTCAGAAAGATAGATCTACTTTCCTACCTGTTTGGTCTATCTACAACAGACGTCCAACTCAAGCATCTATCATGCAACCAGTGATGGTCGCACCACCTGCTGGACCATGGGGGAATGGCTTTGGTCCCCTACGTTTGGCTGCACCACTGCATGATCTCCCATGTGTTTCGAGGAAACATCTCCCGAAATTCACTGATGACGGCAAGCAACATCCTGATGAACACATTGCTACCTTCTACATTGTTTGTGGCGTTTTGGCCATTGAACACGAAGACGTTTCTGTGAGACTCTTCATCGAATCCCTTCAAGGGGTTGCTGCTGAATGGTTTTATACTCTTCCCAATGCTTCAATCACTAGCTGGGCTACTCTCCGAACCAAGTTCAAGGAGAGATTCAAGCCCGCCGAAGATTCGCATGCTTTGTTAGCACATATGACAACCATGCGAAAGGAGGCTCATGAGCCTATGAGAGAATTTGTGGCAAAATTCAACAAGTTGGTGACGCGGATCCCATAAGATGCTAAACCTACAGATCACAACTTGAAGTGCTTTTTCATCAATACCTAGTTACCCAAGGTAAGCTTTTTCTTACATAGGGAAACTCTTGCTAATGTTGAAGTAGCACAACAATTAGCTACAAGCCTTGAAGATGATATGATCTTAGCCGGAGAGATCAGAATCAACGACAACTCCAACACCAACAAAAGGATGCAAGCGTCAGGATCTTTTGCATCCAATGCCATCACTCCTAGCGCCAATTCCAATTTCACTGACCCTATGGTGCAACGGTTGGCAAATGAGCTCCTCGCTCTGAAGAAGCAAGTGGCCAACAATAACACGAATTACAAGGACGTCCCCAGAAGGACTTTCCCCAATTACGCCGGGAACAAAACTCAAAATTGTCTTCCAGCACCACCAGGTAGGATTGCCCTTGAAGCTCCTCCTACCAATGTTGCTGCAGGATATTATGAAACTGAGCAAGAAGATTATGCTCAGCCAGATTATCCTGAAGAACAAAATGTTGATCTCTTCCAAGGGGAAGAAACGAAATCGGCTAGCGACTCCAAGATTAGCTACTTGCAGATAACGGATGAAGAGGAATCAGATGACTTGGTGACAAATACTTATGCTGTCTTTACGCGACATCAACAAAACCAACTTGACAAAGTTCAAGCTATTGCCCCACCTAAAAAGGAAAAGTCGCCCGTCACGATTGCCAAAAGAGGATCTCCCCTCCCTTGGCAGCCTAAAAAAGCAGTAAATCCACAAGCCAATGCGCTACGTCCCTCAACTCCAACTCTCGCTATACCCAAGGCTAATCACCCAGTTCCAAAGACCAATGTGCCTTTCATTAAACTGATTAGTGAAGTCACTACATCCAGTTTACAAAATTCTTTTCAAGCCTTTGACATTATCGACCATGCAAAAAGAACCAAGTTTCAAATGTCCAAGGCAGAATACCTCAAGGCTAATCCTGACCAATTTGATAGACTTGTCCAATTCGTTAAGAATCAAGGAATTACTCCAACTCGGGATTCACTCCTCGAGGTCCCAGTTGCTCCTAAACCAAAGGTACCTCAAAATAATTTGGTATCCAATCCCCCAACTGCTTCTGGATGCATTGATCCATTCTTTATCTCCTTGCTGGTAAATGGTTTCAAACTAAGCAATTGCGTCATAGAATCTAGTGCATCCGACAACATGATTCCCACCAAAGTAGCCACTACCTTGGGTCTAGAAATGACCAAAACATTTAGCCGTTGCTTTTCTATGGAAAATAAACAAGTGCCCTTGATCGGTCAAATCAAAGACGCACAATATGCATTTGCCGCATATCCTGATAAAAAGATCAAAATGACAGTCCTAGTGGCTAATGTGCTAGCATCATATGGAATTCTCCTTTGCCGAAATTTCTACAAGGATGTTGGTGGAGAATTAAGTATGGATATGTCCGAAGCCACAATACCAGTGAAAGGCATAATGCAAAAGCTTATTCCTAAGAAAGAAGCAAAATTCTCCATAACCCCATCAGATGACCCAAGAGCTCAGATCCTATTTGAATCTTCAGGGATGGGGAATTATTATCTTCAAACTCAAGAGGTTGGTGAATCTTCAATGACACATGAGTTGGAGAGTGTTGAATCTCTCTTTTTGACGAACGACTCACCACCAGATGATTCGTCGACATCAGATCCTGAAACTCTGCCAGAAGACGATTTTTCAAGTTTTGATACCGTTAGCCTCGGCAATCCGAATGACGTTTGCTTGTTAGAGTTTGATGGTAGTTGTTCTTCGACCAGTTCTAGAGCTGGAATAGTTTTCATTTCCCCTAATGGGAAGATCTTCCCTTTTTCTTTCAAGCTATAGTTTGATAATACCAACAACACTGTGAAATACGAAGCCTTGCTATTGGGAATGCAAGTAGCGCATAAGAAAAGTATTAAAAACCTCCATGCACAAGGTGATGCTGAGCTAATAGTATGTCAGGTAAGAAACCTATACCAAACAAAAAATGACAGGCTTAGACATTATCGCAATCTTGTTTGGGATTGCATTGAAGAATTTGATGCTTTTGATATCTCTACGGTACCAAGAGAATACAATGGCCGGGCAGACTCTTTGGCAGTGTCAGCCACGCTTCTCATACCGCACAAGGATTTTCAAGGTTCTACCTACACTATCGAGTTGGTTTTCCATCCAAGTGTCCCCGATAATTCAGAGAACTGGCAGATCTTCAACAACAATCATCAAATAGTTGACTTCCTGGAAAAGGCCGAGAATTTCAATGAATTGTACTTCGAAGGAAGTGATTCTCCTCTACGAGAATCTGTGTCTGGCATTGATCCAGTTTTCAATGAAGAATTACTACAACTAAAGGGGAACAAAATCCCTAAAGGATTGGTATCTCTAGAAAGACTCTTTGACAAACATGACTGCTATGTCAGACAACAACTCACCAATTTTGATTCATCCAATGAGGTTGAGCAATACAATCTAGGAACTGAAGTTGATCCCAAGATGGTAAACATTGGAAAATGTTGCACTGCAGAAGAAAGGATCCATTTCACTAGACTGTTACAAGAATATATGGATGTTTAGGCATATTCATATGAAGATCTCAAATCTTTCTGACCAAAGGAAGTGCAACATGATATCCCACTGAAGGTTGGAGCTTTACCTTTTAAGCAAAAGCAAAGGCAGTACAACCCAAAGATTTCTGGAACAATTCTTGCAGAAGTCCAGAAGATGCTAAATGCACGGATAATCTTCCCAATTCACCATTTGACATGGATAGCAAATATCATCCTTGTGCTCAAGAAGAATGGTGAGATCTACATTTGCGTTGATTTTAGAAATCTCAACCAGTTGTCACTTAAAGACAATTACCCTCTCCCTGTCATGGATCAAGTCTTGCAGAATGTGACCTGATCCGAGATTCTCTCCATGTTGGACGGTTTGTCCGGTTACAATCAAATTGAAGTCACTGCAGATGACCAATAAAAGACCGCTTTCATGACACCATGGGGTACCTTTGCATACCGCCGGATGCCCTTTGGTTTGATAAATGCCGGTGCTACTTTCCAACGTGCTATGGACCCGGCTTTCCATGACGTGATGGGTAAGTTCATTATGGTGTATCTTGATGACCTCACAGTATATTCCAAAAGGCGTCACGAGCATTGTAATCACCTGAGACAAATCTTGGAGAGATGCCGTCAGCATGGCATTTCCCTCAACCCAAAAAAGTCAGTCTTTGGGGTTACAGAGGGAAAACTACGCGGCCATATAGTCTCCACCAAAGGAGTCAAGATTGACTCAGAACGAGTTAATGGCATTAGAACCCTCTCCTTGCCATCAAGCAAGAAATTGGTTCATTCATTCTTCGGTAAGGTAAATTTCCTGTGAAGGTTCCTCCCGGACTTTGCGGAAAAAACTTGTCATATTGTAGACATGATGAAAGGTAATACCACCTTCCACTGGATTGCAGAAGGGAAAGCTACATTTGATGACATCAAGGAGGCAATCACTCATGCTCCTATATTGGTTTGTCCTAATTTCACCAAAGATTTTATAATGTATAGTTATGCTTCTGAGCATACACTTTCAACCATTTTGGTACAGGAAAACCATGAAGGTTTTGAATCGCCCATTGCATTCATGAGTTGCCCCCTCAAGAACTATGAGTTAAAGTATTCTCAGATGGAAAAACACGCCTTTTCCATGGTCAAGGCTATTAAGCATTTTCGGTTTTACATCCTGAATAGTCACGTCAAGGTCTTAGTTCCAGATACTACTGTTAAGTCAATTCTAACACAACAGGAATTCGGGACAAAAAGAGGCAACTGGGTTGCTAAGATTTAGTAGTACGATCTAGAGATCAAACCCACCAAACTGATACAAGGATGTGGCTTGTGTCAACTCATTGTTGAGAATAACCCCGACGAAGAAGTTTCAGAGGATGAAGAAGTTTCAGATGCTGAAGAAAATTCCAATGAACTACCCCTCGTGCTGTTTGTCAGCACCACTGGTGAGTGGTTTTCTAATATTGCTCATTTCCTCACTTACGGTGAATGCCCTAGCAACTTGACATCCAAAGAAAAAAGAATCGTTAAGTTAAAATCAGCCAATTTTGTCTTACGGGACAATGGCTTGTATAAATGCACCATTGATGGTACCTTTCTACGGTGTGTGGATAAGGAACAACAAGAAAAATTGTTAAAATCATACCATGACTTGGGGTGTGGAGGACATTTTTCAACACTGGTCACTGCTCACAAAATTTTGAGAGCAAAATACTATTGGTCTACGCTCTTCCAAGACATGTACTCCTGGGTACGTAAGTGCGAGTTATGTCAACAATTTGTTGGCAAACCCAAACTGGCAGCTTTACCACTAAAGCTTGTGTTAATCGAAGAACCTTTCCAATAATGGGGAATTGATTTCATAGGTGCAATTAATCCATTTTCCAGCATTGGACATGTCTATGTTCTGATTGCTACCAACTATTTTACTAAGTGGGTAGAGGCAATTCCCACTAAGCGGGCTACTTCAGAAGTAGTTTGCAAATTCTTGAAAGAGAATATCATTTCTAGGTTTGGCGTGCTAAACAAAATCGTTGCCGACAATGCTTCTACCTTTTCATCAAATGAAATCATCGAGTTTTATTTTGAACATGGCATAACCTTGTCACATTTTTCTGACTATTATCCATAGGGTCATGGTCAAGCGGAATCGAGCAACAAAAATCTAGTGACTATCATCCGGAAGCTAGTAGAGGAAAATCAACGCCTTTGGCATAGGGCTATGTATGATGCCTTGTGGTTAGATAGGATCAGTCCCAAGTGGGCAATTGGCATGTCTCCTTTTCAACTCTTGTACAGGTTAAATGCCGAATTACCCATAACTCTGGAATTTCTAGCCCTCAAACTGGCAAAGGCTATTGAAGATGAGACCTTTGAAAATTCTGCGGACAAACACATAATGTATCTCTCCGAATTGGAAGAGAAGCATGTCCAAGTTGCTGATCACATTTCTAAACACCAGCAACAAGTAAAGAAACTGTTTGATAAGAAAGCTAAATCCAGGGACTTTCAAATTGGCGACCTCGTTCTCCTATGGGACAAACAAAGAGAGCCAAAAGGTATGCATGGGAAGTTCGATTCACTGTGGATTGGACCCTTCCTGGTTCACCAACTGTGCGGTGAAAATAGTTTCTTGTTAGCATACAAAGATGGAACGTCATTCGCTCTTCCACATAGCGGACAACATCTCAAACACTTTGTGTGTTAAAATAGCGAGCGTTCCAGAGGTAAGTATTTTTTCTTATTTTTAGTCCTTGCGTCTTTTAGTTTTTATCGTTATCGCCAGACTCCAAGCCCAATTGATGGATAAAGGCACTTGAATTTTGGTGGTTCTTCTCTCTTCACTCATTTAAAAGAATGACTAAAGAAAGATCCCCAGCAGGAGCCAACTATTATCACAGAATCTAGCAGTGCTCGATTCACGGATAACCCCCTACGAAACTAGTTCGTTTCCTAGGACCGTGTGTTTCAAGCATGCAAAACGAGGCAAAACTCATTTTATGAGGTCTCTAATCCTACCTAGCCCGGGTAGGTGATGATAGGCTCGAGTTTCAAGTTTAAAAGTTGACTCCTTAAGAACCCAAGAGTTAAGCCATTTTAGTCTGTTTTTGGTGCTCAGGCGGTGAAATTCATCGTCGTTGCACCGTTTTATTCTAACTATTTTTGGTGCAATGGCGGTGATGTTCACCACCATTGCACCTAACTTAGATTTCAACATTTGGTGCTCGGGCGGTGAAAATCACCGCCGTTGCACCTTAAGTTGTATTTTTGAGTTGGTGCTTGAGCGGTGAAATTGCACCTTAACTTGTATTTTTGAGTTGGTGCTCGAGCGGTGATTTTCACCGCTCGAGCACCTATTTGTGAGTTAAGTTGAGTTAGTCGGCCGCATTCAATGCACATGATCTAAGTTTTTCCTAGGGTTATTAACTCCAACTTTGAGTCATTTTTGCATAATTGTTTTTAACGTCTACTCTCCATACTTCGCTCCCGTGCCATTACGAGTTGCCTTCATTGAGATCTTTCTTGGTATTGTCCTCCAGCGTGCGGTTTGTGACTCCATCTTCACCACATTTATCTTAGGTATGTACGTGTCCTTGTTTTGTTTTAATTGTTAGTTTTCTTTGTTTAAGTTTTGAATACCCTCAAATTTCTTTTTTGTCTTTGGCATTCTTCACCCATTGTTCATGTCGCTTTGTCTTTTCATTTCTCCCTTCATGTCTTTCTCGTGTCTTTTGCTGTCATTTTTTCTTAAAGTTAAAAACCTTGCACTTCGTGGAAAAGATCTCCCCATTCTCCAAACGTGTCAATCTTCATTTTCCTCTCGGTGTACAGGTGGGGGTTTTCGGAGCCTTCGCATGAAGGCACCAAGTCATGCAGGTGTCTTGGTAGTGAAAATCACCGCCACGACACCAAACTGTTTTGAAGTCTCGGTGTTCGAGCAGTGATTTTCACCGCCTCGACACCAAAATTTATCAGCCATGACACCAAATTGTTCTCAAGTCTCGGTGCTCGAGTGGTGTTTTTCACCACCTTGACACCAAAACAAAATATCACTTTGGTGCTCGAGCGGTAATTTTCACCGCCCGAGCACCAAAATCTGCATTTTTCATCTAGCACTCGAAAAAGTGTTTTCTCTTCATTTTCGCCTCCACGCTAATTTTTGCTCCTCATTTTCTGCACCACACGACCAAAACACAGTGAATCCATATCGCCATGTTCATCTCACGCTTCCCCATGTGACATATATTTCCTGACAATCATTACATCTGCCATTCTTGCAGTTTATTTCCAAAGTTCCATCAAAGATCCTCAAAGATAAGAAATACATCGGTCTCTACTCTCCTAAATGTCAGTTGAAATGCCATCACCATCTCCTAAAGCTAAAGGGAAGATGAAGTATAAGTACCAGGGCCTTTTTCCTCCGATTGTGGTTTTGTCCAAGATGGATGAAATCAAAGACACTGAGATCGGTCATCAAGATTTGGCAGATTTTGTGAGGAGGATCCAACAAAGGCCGTGGGATGAGAACCTGAAAGCCATTGTACATAGAATTCTTCATATGGTTTCTAATTTCCCAACTTCAGCTCATCACATGGAGTTCGTACTTCAGGTAGCTGCACACTACATTCAAGAAGACAAAACTGTGAGGGATTCATCAGGTCAAGTTGTAATGAGGCTTGATGGTGAATTATTTGACATAGTCTTCAAAGTTCCACAAATGGAACAATACACTCCTATCACAATCCAGAGAGCTTAAGAAATATTTGACAATGATCCAGTCAAGGCCAAAACATTGATTAACTCACAGTGGTTGAAGACTCCCCGACATGCTGTGTCTAGGTGGCCTAAGGGACTCCCCAGGAGTGACTTCAAAGAAGATGTAAGAGATATGATTACCTTGTTAAGCAGAGTCAAGGGTTTGCCTGGATCCTCTTATTTTCAAGATTGGATGTATGAATACATCCAGATCATCCGAAGAAGGAAAGTGCACATTGATTGGGGAACACAGATCAATGACGAAATCCATGAGCAGCTGATCAAGGAGCCCACCACCTTAAAGTTTTATATGACTTCTTTCTTGGTGTACTCAACAGCAGTAATGAGGCAGTTTCCAGGTTTATCTACTAAAGGTAATAGACATTCTACCTCTATCTATGACTACTATTACCAATTGAACTTGAGGGAAAGCTTCCACTATTTTAGGAGAGTCACAGATGCTTTCTTTGCTCCTTTACTATTCACTTTTGATCCAACTCTAGAGAAGAAGAGGATTTTAAATGAAGCTTACAAGGCGGTCAGCAAGGTGGGATGTGTGTTTCTACAATTTCCAACCTTTACTTACATAAGGGTAGGTTGTTTCATGGGATTCCCTTATATGCTTCCCAGATACCCATTAGATAAATGAATTCTTATGGAGTTGTGGAGGCAATCAATTTATGTGCACAAGGAACGACAAAAGAATCATAAGCCAGGTTTTAAGTTTCCATTAACCATTGGCAGATACATGATCAGAACTGTGCAGAAGGCCAAGAATGTTTCAGTTGAGATGCGCATAAATACTATCAAGACCTACAGGTACAGGCACGACTTTGACTTCAGGAACGTCAAGAAGAAACTCAATAAAGGTCACAACCATGTCTACCATTTTGAAGACATATGGGTAGAGTGTAGAGATGAAGAGGATGTACATAAAATAGATTTTTGCAAGTTGACAGTTGATCAAATCAAGGCTCTCCAAATAGCTAATTTGCCTGAAGATTTCACAAATCCAGGTGACGTCCTCAATTTTGCCTATGATGAGGACAACATCACCGGGAAACCTTTGCCTCCAGTACAATGGTACAAAAAAGAATGTACTTACATGAGAGAAAGGTTGGCCCTTATCCTACACAACACAATAGAATGGCTTCACAAACATGGCCATCAGATAAAAGCCTTCAAGATAGATTCTAAAGGTGAGCTTCCTAAAGAGAAACCTAGTCCACCGCCAGAATCTCGCGCCAAAGAAAAACAGGTCGCGATTCCCTCTTCATCACGAAGAGGGCCAAGGATTAAGTTCACTATGGGGAAAAATACTCCACAGACTACTGAAATACAAGAAACAAGGGCTACCACATCTCGTGCAGAAGAGAGGGAGCTTGTTTCCGAGGATTTATCTTCAGATGAGGAAGGAAGAGATACAGATTTTGAATCCAAAGAATCAGATGATGAGAACTCTAGAGAAACCAAATCAAATGAAGAAGAAGAGCAGTCAGTAGAAGAGGTTGAGGAATACCAAGAGGATGAGCAGGTTTTGTCCTCTCCTCGGGGAGAAACCAAACAAGTTCTAGTATCTTCACCTCCTCACACTCCTTCAATTCCTAAATCTCTTGTTCCGTCCATTCCTTCTTCTCCTCTTCCTATCACGGTTACAGGAGTAGAAGACATTTCTTCCCTACCATTCGTTTCTTTTGCAGTTGGCTGAGCACAAAATATCAATGACCTATCTAGTTCGCCAGTTTATCTCCCTAGTTTGTCATCTCCATCTTTTGACATTTCTTCGGAGGCTAAGTTTAATAGATTCATGAATGAGTCTTTGCAAAGTCAGCTTGGCATACAAACAACTAGGCCCATACTGACTACAACGACGCCCATAGTTACTATTTCAACTATTCCAAAAAAGAGCCCCTGTAGCTCAGGAATTAGTGGTAACAAGTGATGTGTATACTTCTTCTCTCCCTCCTTGGTTGGTGTCAGAGGTTCCTAAGTGCAGAAAGCAGATGATCTCCCCCGATGAGCTGGACCTGGAAGAAATACTTGCTCCCAAGAACAAGGAAAAGAAAAAGGCTAAGGTGTTGTCAAGACTCCAAGTTGATAAAGCTGGCCAAAAGTTTGTTGAGGTAGGTTTTCCTCCACAACCAGAGGGAGATGTAAACATGGAAGATTATACTGTACAAAGAATACAACTTGGGAAGGTAACCAATGAGAGTGCAAAAGCAGATGCCCAAGTAGTGTTAGACGCTCTTTCAGGAAGGCTTGATAAGATGGAGCAAGCTAAAAATCTATACAAAGAGAAAGCTGAACGCTATGCGAACATCTTGAGAAACATAGCGGGATTTCAATGGGTGGTGCCTAATCTATGACCTTAGTGAATGTCGAAGAACTAGCTGTTCAAATGGCAGAAAAGCTTGCAGCCAAGGGTAAAGTCTTAAATGAGTTCATTGAAGAAATCATAGATCATGGGACACAGGTTATCACCATCGCAAGTGAGAAGAAAATACAAGTAGCCCAGCTGCAAATTGAGCTTAATAAAGAGGAAGGATCACTTGTGAAGGATCTACATGAGATGGAAAGGACTTTGTCGTCATGGATGAAAATGAAAGAATCCAAGATCAGCCAATTGGTAAAGAATGGAGTAATACCTGACAAGAAGAAATATGTGGAAGTGAAAGAATCGCTCAAACATAGAATCCAGGTATTTAAGTTTTTGATTGATGACATTCACCAGGTACAAGAAGATGTAGAAGGTTACCAGGTTCTTCTAGTAAATGGAATGGAATAGTTGTCGGGTGATCTCCTTGATGACGAGAACACCTTCCTTCCCCTCAATGAAATAATTCAAGTGTATAAAGAGGCCTTCATGAAGCTGGTGGATGACAAAGGTTTTACCAAAAACACCATGCACATTGTATGTGATCTGCAACTTTCACTTGATTGTTTCAAGGCTCATCTTGAAAGGTGTAAAAAGGTTTCTTCATTTGCAAAGAAGTTGATCACCAAAATACATACGTTGGTGGATTATACAGTCGGACAAGACGAAAAGTTCATGAGAGTGACAACAAAGAAATATGAAGACTTCCGCGCCCAGTGCAAAGAACAATAGTCTTCTTTTTGTCTCCAGTGTTCGCCATTTTTGGTGTCCCCTACTTTGCACATTGTAAATAGTTTTTGACACTTTACGTGTCTTTTTGTAAAATGTAATTACACCGAAATATGAGGTGCAATTACGAAATAAATTACACTCAGTTAGATTAGGGTTTCCTATTTTTACTCATCTGATTCCCTAATTTTGCTCTTCCCTCCTTTCTATAAATAAGAGGGATTTCTTTTGTAATATTTACCTTTTGAGATTTTGCAACGAAGTGCTGCTCTTTTGAAACAAGCATTGAGACTTTGTGTTCAATATTGTGAATTCAGATCTAATCAATAAAGAAGAGGATTGCATGCCAGAATTTGTGTTGGAATCGATTGTCTTGTGTGTTGATTATATCAGTAGTGATTTGTGTATGAGATTGAAAGGGCTTCAAGTGGTTGATGTAAACTTTGTGTTACATTTATCGTTTGGATTTGTTTACATTTGAAGGTTTTTGTTGAAGGATCTACAAGACTCTGTGCTTGTAATCATTCATGTTGTTCGAGGAATCGCTGTGTCTAAGAAGACTTTGTGCTTCTAATACAACGAACGATACCATTACAGGATCCAACATTGAAAAGGCTACAAAACGACTTTGTGCCTTCGTGAGCCTTCCCTTTTCCTTTTATCTTTTGTTATTATAAATCATACCTGGTATTTCTAAGCTGTGCTTTGTCAAGATAGGAATATCGGCATTATTGATGTTGTTTAAGTTTACGTTGTTCAGATCTAAAGCTTTTCATCGTGAAGCATTGTAAACATCTTCTCTGAAAAAAGAGAAGTATGAATGTAACACACCCCCCCATTTCATGAGTATAGTGTACATTTTGTAAGTATTCTTTTAAGTTTACTATAGCTTCTAATTAGCAGTAAGAAGGGCGCCTCCCCTTTCTGAGAGGAGAGATCATATCTCACACAGCTATGGTTGAAGTCTAGATGGCGTAATCTGTTGAAAAGTTGATTACACTATTTTCACCCAACATACATATATGTATACATATGTATATATATATATACACACACACACATATATATATTTATTTATACCGATTAGCATTGAATTGGTTGTGTTTAAAAAACTTCAAATATTTTTGTACGACTTTTTTTTAGAGGGATGTATTTTGTTTGGGAGTTTTTTATTTATTAATTGTTTATATGGGGAAGGGTGTGGGGAGGTGCTACCCCCACCACCACCCCCATATGGGAGCGATGTTGTGGAGGTAGTCCCTCCACAACTCCCCATAATCCTTGAGTGATGACTATTGTATGGAGGCTCGACTGTATGTATATAGTCAACCTCCCGTTAATATATGCGAACCCCTTTTTAAAAGGATTTCATCCGCTGTTTAATGCGATTTTATTATTTTTTATATGCTTTTAATATATATTATATATAAATATATATATATATATATATAAATATATATATATATATATATATATATAAATATATATATATATATTATATATATAATATATATATATATATATATTATATATAAATATATAAATATATTTATTATATATAAATATATAAATATATTTATTATATATAAATATATATATATATTATATATAAATATATATATATATTATATATATAAATATATATATATATATATATATATTACATATATATGTATATATATATTAAACTTATGTTTATTTGGATTAGAAAATGAAATTTTAGTTTAAATAAATAAATAATATTATTATGTATATATAATTATAGGCATATATAATTATATATATATATATGAACATATTTGTTCTAATTAGGTGCAATGCTATTAATGGACAATTTTGATGATATTATTGTTATCATAGGGATCTGCACCCGCATGCAAGGCTATAAAAATTTGCAATCCTGTGTAACATTGGACTAATTCCAGGTTGTGGGTACCCTATATGGAACTAGACCTCCGAATTCAATCTGCTTCCTATGTGATTTTCTGATTATGGACTAAAAAGTTGATTGGAAAAGGGAAAAGGATTAAATCTAATGCAAATTGGAAACTGAACTATGGTGATGCACTGAAAGAAACTAATGTGCAGAATTAATCACAACTAATATTCTTAGAATTTGTTAACACAACTTAATCTAGGCTCCTTAATTACACAAATAATTCAATAAAAGGCTCAGTTCAACCTTTCTCTTACTAAGGAAAAATAGGGTTTTCACAAATTAAGAGGAAGGATAAACTTAATAAGCATAATTAATGACCTGTAATAAACTGCCATGAACATGTATCAATAGGTGAGACATAAATTTAAAGGTTTCTGAGAAAAACACATTAAATTTGTATCAAATCGTTGCAAAAAACAAAGCACCAGAGACTAAAAAGGGAAACACTGATTTAATCAAATACTTGAAGAAAATTCTGTAATTTGACAAATTCTATTAACCTGTAATAACCTGTTGAATAATCTATTAAACTCTGAAAACTGAGTTACATGAAGTCTCTTTGCTGAAGGAAAAGGCAGAGAACAAGAACTAGTAAAAAAATGACTAAGTCATTCACTATATACAAAAAGCCTCTCAAAGGCATGTAGGTGAAACTGAAAGTCAACTCCGAGTGCCAAATCGATAACTCCAAAGTGAAATCCAAGAAAAAGAAAAACCTTGAAAAGAGAAGCTCAAACTCATGTGAAAATGAGTGAACTTAGGCTCAAAGTCTAGGTCAACTCATAGTTGACTCATGGGGCACTCAAATTGAATTGGAGATCCTTGAAAAATATGGGTAGAACATGTAAAAAACTACCTTGTTTGTGTACACTCGCCCATGCACATCGGACTCAGAAAACTCCATCATTAAGTCTTTGTTTAACATGCATGATTGGGGTAACTTTGAGTTAATGTTTGCATTTTAAATAGTTAAGTTAATTAAATGATTTATATTGCATCATTTAATTGACTAAATTCACATAGTTTTATGCCAACATAACATTTACATTTAAATAAAGTCTTAACCCTACCCCAATACCTAAACTCTACCCCTACATATGCGCCCCATTCCACATAAAATGAGGACTTGACCAACAAATACAATGAAAAAAATACCTAAGGCAAAACAATGGGATGGAACCCACGGCCTTGGTATTTGTAAAGGCATGAAATTTTTATTAAAATGTGACAAAAGTCACAAAATATTCAATGAGTTTAGGGTATGAAACCCTAAAACCCGTGACATTGTTCTTTTCACTTCATTTTAATAATCACTATTGTTGGCCACCATCAACCATGTAGAAATAGGGTCCGAGCCTGAAGTTGGAGAGAGAAAACTGGAACTTCCAAGTCAAAAATCATGCAAATATGCCTCAAACAGAAGGTAAGCTAAGTTTTTCCCAAAAAACTTGAAATCCTTGTTTGAAATTTTTTTTTTTTTAGAATGAATGGGCACGACCATGTCCTTATTTCACTATTTTTCTATGTAACAAAAGATATCATACAATGAAAATGCTCTCTCTATAAATATATGAAGATTTACTTGCCATTGCTTGAGGAACATTTGATAAGCTTCTAGCATTTTATGTTAGAAACTTGGGTGCTTGCCTATTTCCATGGCTATGTAAAAACCTCTTGGAAATTCTTTATCTGTAGATCTTCATTTAATATCTGTAAATACCCTCATCTTTGAACTTGTAGCGACACCATGAATGAAAACCCCCTTGAGCTTCTGGGCATTTTCTCTTTTTCTGTGTAGGTCTTGATATTAGCCGCGGCCTTAAGATCTCTCCTTTAGGGTATTTAGTGTCCCACCCAGCCTTACCATCTGCTCTTTTCCTGGCACGGGGTTTGCTCTCTTTTTCCATTTCTATGCATCTTATTACTGTGAATAAGCTTTCTTGATTTATGGCTTTTGAAATAATAAAGAACCCCTTCAATATGATGTAGGCCGTGACTGGAAATTCAACATTTTTTCTGTATATTAGAGGATTTATAAAAAAATATACTATACTATCATTAAAATTCAATTGAATGTTGATGGAATTGATGGTAGCAGCACGCACAATGAAAATATGCTAAATCCTGAATACAATCATATTGCTCTCCACATTATCTCTTTCAAGACTATTTACTCAAACACTGAAAAGAATACAAATAAGAATCTTCTATTATTGTTCTGTACTCTGTCCTCATTCCTATGAGCATGTTGTTTACTCTTTGTGTCTCTAGGCTTCATGAAACTTTTCCCTTGAATGTCATGATGACTATCTCTATTTTTTATGTTCATGGTCTATTGACCGCTTTCCTTTGCCTTGGTATTGCATTTTCAAAGGTTTTAGGGTGACAAGCTTTCTTTAACCTCACCTTTCTGATGTTGAAATACAATCCTCCATTGCCTTTTCCAAGACTATCAAAGACACCTAAAGAAACCTGAAACATAGTCACATAGTGACTGTCCATTAATAACTTGATATTGCAAGGCTTTCAAACTAGAAATCTGCACCTTTGTAACTACCTCTGAGCACTTGCAAGAACATGGAGAGCTGAGCCTTGGCCTATGGAATTGTTAATAGAATTTTGAGAGCCAAATCCACTTGTACTTGAGTAATTCCCCTTGTTCTTGATTTGAATTCCCTGGTGTTTGGTAGCATCAACTCTCTATTCTAGGCAATATATGATTGAGGTTTCAAAAGTATTGCTTGTGTGTTAGTCTTTTAATGTTGTTCCTCTTTATAATTGCAATTCATATGAAGCAAATAGTAGAAGAAACATGATGAGACAACAAATAAATCATGATGAAAAATAGTGACACCATAAGTTAGTGTATGCAAACATGATTTCCTTGGTGAAAATGATACACCTTTGCTCTAATCTGTAAAGAGTGTAAATTGAATTCTTGTGTATTTAAACATGTTGGGCTCAACCCTTGTTGGAGCCCATTTACTCTACATGCTGAAATGAAAAAACCTGCAACAAATAGATGAAACCTGTGAGTTGCACATGAAATAAACAAGTTAGCAAAATAATTGAAGTTGGATGCTTCCATTGGACTTTGTGCCTTCTAATCATATGCCTCTTTCTTCATTTAGTCTTTTGATGAATTCCTAATTGAATGTGTATTACATCTCTATTGGTAATGTAGGCATGAGGTAGGATGTGATTCATCATTGCTCTAACACCACCTTTTTACAATCTTGCAAATGTATTAGGAGCTCAGAGCTGCTGTAGCTTGGAGACACAACAACTGCAGACTTTGAATGTGACAACAATTCGTCATTCCAGGCAATGACGAATCACCTTCTCTCTTATACCTATATTATCTTCAATTGTGTTGTGCACATTTCTTTTCGTGTTCATTATTTGATTATAAAAATCAAATTAATCTACTCCCACGGCTTGTGTGGAACTTTGGTTTGTACAATATGAATAAAACAACAAACATTATGAAATTTTATGATTTTTTCTATTACAATTACTTGCATAATAATACTAAAAAATCAAAAGTAATCAGATTTGTCTCAGCAATGAATACCTAGTAGATTTTTTTTGTATCACGTGTGTACCTTCCATGATGAATGCAAGTGAGCTCTACCTATTTTGAGTTGTACCTAAAAAATAGGTAACAATTTGGCAACCTTTGCGGAGTGTTTGCCTGCTAAACACCATAGACGAGTTGCCTTGTATATCCATTGGGCATGGAGTTTGTTTTGCTCTGTTTTGACGTAGCAAAACTTGTAACTCAGCTGCAAACCACACAAACTAAAAGAACTACCAAAACTCTGTTTAAAACAGAGTTAGGAAAACTCATGCAACAACTGCACTTTATTGAAAGCAAAACAATACTGAAATGAAACGTGCCATGGGGCACTTATTGAAAGAAAAAATGAAACTGAAACTACACTACTATGTATAATTGCAAACTTTGATGCTTAATAGCACTGTTTGAGATGAATCCCATTGATGGGGATTGACAACACCTCTCCATCTAGCCTTGAGAGTTGGAAAGCGTTATGTTCTTTATTTTCTATGATAATGTAGGGTCCATCCCACATGGCATCAAACTTGGTATGTTTGTTGGGTTTTCTCTTTAACTCATCCCATTTGAAGACTAAGTCACCCTCATTGAAGACTCTTGCTATTGCTTTCCTGTCAAACATTTTCTTCATCTAAGAATGATGGATTTGGAGCTTCCTGAAAGCTTTTTTTTTGGTTTCTTCTAACTTTGTCAATTGAGCAAGCTTGACTTGCATTGGCTGCTCCTCAAGTAACTCCAGTTATTTTATGAAGCTCAAAGTTGGTAACTCTATTGAAATAGGCAACTTGGCCTCTTTGTCGTAAACCAAAACATATGGTGAAAATCTTGTTGATTGTTTTGGTGTAACTCTATCAACCCAAAGGGATAACTTAAGTTTGTCATGCCATGACCTCTGATTATCCTCAATAGTTTTTTTTATGATCTTAATCAGATTCCTATTTGTTGATTCAGCCTATCCATTACCCTGGGGGTAATAATTAGATGAAGTATTCAGATAAATGTTATTCTTTACTGACCAATTTTAAATTCACAAACTAATAAAGGATAATGCATTATCAAAAATATTTGAATTAGGTGTACCAAACCTAGAAACTAAGTCCTGATAAAAATTCAAAACAGATGTTTCATTTGCATCTTTCAAAGCAACTGCTTCAGTCCACTTTGTTAAGTAATATGTTGTTGTAAGAATCCATTTGTGACCTGCACTTGACAGTGGGTTAATTGGACTGATGAAGTTGAGTCCCCACTTCCCAAATCGTTGTTCAACCTAAATTGGATTAAGGGGCAGGGCTGCAAGCTTCTATTTTCCTACAAAACAGTGAACATTTACTGCACTCTCTCACATAGGCATGGACATCCTTGAAAATATATAGTCAATAATATCCGGCTCTCATTATTTTCAGAGCTGTAGTACGTGGTGCAAAGTGACCTCCAGCAGGTCCATCATGGAATTCCTCAAGAATTCTTTCAATCTGATTTTGGTAAACACATATGAGGAATACTCCATTGAAGTCCTTTTTATAAAGAACACCATCTATTTTTGTATATGGGATTGCTTGTAATATGTAATATCTTCATTTTGATTTGTCCATAACTTCTGGACAATCTCCAGTATGCAAGTAATGAATCATTTGATGGATCCAATCAGCTGAAGTCGTTGTAACAACAGGTTCTTCTTCAAAATTTAGAACTGTAGTGACTTCTTCACTGGTGTTCTCATTATTTTCTACAAGCTGCTCACACAGACCCTTACCTCTAACAAATTTGGTAACCTTTATGTTGATGTCATATTCCATTACTTTGGTTATCCAACTTGCTCTCTTGGCTATAATATCCTTACTTAGTAGAAATTCTTTCACTATTGGGTGAGCTACCAACATATGTATTTTATTATTAGACAACATATGTCTGAATTTCTTGAGACTCCTCACTACACCGAGCACATGTTTCTCAACAAATGAATACCTCATTTCATAATCATGCAAGATTTGACTAAAAAATGCAATGGGTTGTTCAAGTCCTTCATCATTCTGTTGACATAACATGGCAGAAATTGTATCAACACTACCAAACACATACAATATAAAATCTTTGTCAAAGTTTGGATTTATAAGTGTTGGGGTTGCTGCAAGTGCCTCTTTAATCTGCTCAAAACTATTTTTACCCTCTTTTGACCAACTGAAAATAGTATTTTTCTTTAACATTGTTGTAAGTGGGTGCAATAAAGCTGCAATGTTGGGAATATATCTCCTATTGAAGTTTATTCTGCCTAAAAAACTCTGTAAAACTTTTTTATGAGCAGGAAGTGGCAATGCCAGAATGGTTGCAATACATTTTGGGTCTATAGAAATGCCATTTTTTAAAACAATATAACCCAAAAGTTTACCTTCGAGTACAACAAAAATGATTTTCTTTGGATTCAAAGAAAATCCATACTCTTTGCATCTTTCAAAAATCTGTCTAAGATGATCAAAGTGTTTATTAGCATTTCGTGAGTAAACAATGATATCATCTAAATAGACAAGAACAAACTTGTTTATCAATCCTTAGAGAGCCATATCCATTGCTCTCTGAAAGTTTGCTCCTGTGTTTGACAATCCAAATGACATCTTTCTGTAAGCCATAATACCCCACTTGGTGGTAAAGGTTGTCTTATATTGGTCTTCCTCTTTAACCAATATCTGGTTATAACTTGAATATCCATCCAGCAATGAGAACCTTTCCGATCATGAAACAACCTGCAATATTTGCTCCATTGAAGGTAACAGATAGTGATCTTTGAGTGAAGCTCTGTTTAGATCACGAAACACACAACCTTATCTCTCCATTCTTCTTTCTGACAGGCACCAGGTTTGAAACCCAAGAAGTGTGCTTGATTGGAAAAATGATACTACCTTTAATCAGCTTGTTCAATTATGTATTCATCATATGTTCTAACTTTTGATTCAGGGGCCTTCGCTTCTGTCGTACTGGTTTTGCGTTGGGTTCCAGCTCAATGGTATGTTGAGCTAACTTAGGGTTGAAACCCTTTAGATCTCCATATTCCCAAATGAAAATGTCACTGAATTCTTGGCAAAGCAAGACAAAGGCTTGTTGTTCTTCCTTTGTACAGATGTTTCCAAGCTTAAGGAGGTTGTCTTTGAATATCTCAATTGGCTCGTAGTGCTCCTGCTTCACTGTGATATTGGATTCATCTCTTCTAACTTGATCATCAATGTTAAAGATAGATTCAAGGGTAACTAGCCCCTTAGGTAGTTTATTAGACTTCAACTGGAGAATCTAGTCACCATACCATTGTTCAAGTTTTTGTTGATTATTAGCAGAAAAATCTACTTCTTCAATCAAAAAACTTATAATTTGTTGATCGCTATCAAAAATTTGCCAACTGATAGTATTATCAGGTATAGAAGGCCTCACTACTACCTTGCCATATTGTTGTACCTCAATGTTATGTATATCAGTAGGAATGTCACACTATGAACCTATGGTAGCTAATCTATCTGCTTCCTTATTCTGATCTCTGAGAATTGACAGTAGATTAAAAGAACTAAAATCTTCAATTAAGTCCTAGGTTATGTGTTTGTACAACTTAAGCAAGTCATTTTTAGTTGTATTCACATTTCTTACTTGATTTGTGACCAATTCTGAGTCACCAAATACTTGCAAATAACTAATACCTCTTTTCCTAGCCCATTCTAAACCATGAATTAATGCTTCATACTTTGCTACATTGTTTGAACAAATAAAAGCAAAGCGAAAATATGAATAATACCTTTCTCCATCCGGTGAAATTAACATAGCTCCTCCACCAACACCTATTTTACTTCTTGAACCATCAAAATAAAACTTCCAAAGATGATTATTTTGTTGTTCAGGCTATTTATCATCCTTAATCAAATCTAGAATAACTATGTCAGGTTCTTGAATCATATAGATCCCTAAACCTACCTCATCCGTGTGATAAAAGGGGTTAGTTTCGTGATCCTCAGCTGCCCACTCATCAAGATTTATGACAAGTATTCGTCCAATGGGTGTATCAGAGTCTAAGGTCATGGACTAGTCATTTTGTTCATGAATAGCTAGGTTTGCAATTATAGCACTATGCACATATGGTTCAATATGATTCTTAGCTTGTGGTTCCGATTCGATAGTGACTCTAGTACCATATCTTGTTCTAAAAAACATGTGTGACCAATCGGATGATAGGTACCCACTTAACTTTGCATTAAAGTCTCTAGAAAGGCAAATGACAAAGAGAGGTGGAAGTTCTATTATGAATATATCTTGTGAAATTGAGAAATTTGGGTAAGCATGCAAGGTAAGGGACAAATTTCTAATAACGTCGATAGATTTAATAGTTGTACCGTCCAATTGGACAACTCCTTTTGACAACGGTTCATATGTCAGTCCCAACCTATCCACTAATCACTTTGGAATAATGGAACTACTATTTCCTGAATCAATCATGCAATTATGTACTAAATTACCACTAATAATCAGACTTACATAGAATGGAGGTGGCTTTACCTCTTGAGTTGATTGCTCTTTTTTAGTTTCAACACTATTTGCAAGAACTACCCTTGATTGATCCTTGTTCTATTCATCTAAAATTGAAATTTTAGCCAGGACTTCTTCCAACAAGTCTTTTTTCCCAAGAATGTATAAGGTATCTGACATTGACATGCTAAAAGTAGCCTTTTTCATATGATCAATGATATTGAAAGAAGTACTACTTACTTTTTTCTGAACTTTCATAACAACAACTTTTTTTGGTACTTGAGTTGGTTGTAATTGAGCTTCTGGCTGTTACTTAGCAGCTGTAGATGGTTGTCTTCATAAAAAGTATACATTATGTGGTATTGAAGGCTAATTTTGATCTCTTTTAGGCTGTTTTGGTATACACAACATTTTTTACCTTTCAAAGGTTATTTATACCTGGCGACTCCGAGCACGTTTACTAGTTTCAACAAGACCCAGTGTTGGTATGTTTCAAGCACAAGCTTTGTTTATGATTTCCAGCTAATTATATGAGTAAAGATGTCAGGTTTTCATAGTCAACATGTATACCCACTTCCATTTCATGAAAGTCCTACTTATCCACAACCTTATCAGCCATATCAAGCTAGTTATGCTGCTGGTTTTATCCCAAATAGTCATGCAACAACGAATAACCAACATGCTTATTATGCTTACCACCCACCCACCCTTGCTCAACCTTCATATCAACATTTATATGTCCGTAATAAGCTCCAAGAGGTTGATGATATGAATAATAGTGTGAATGACACCAAGTACATATTGTCAGACATCACAAAGCAAATAGAAGAGTTCAGGAGGCAACAAGAGCTTGATATGCAGCAACAGGAGTGATGAGCCCAGTTTTTGGCATATTTTAGACTATGTTTTAAAAACATTTTTATATCTTTTATTATGTTGAGAAAGACATTTAGGGTAATTATGGAAGTAATACATAGACTTTATGCTTAATATAACAAGTTTATTATAATAAGTCTTTCCATGATTATTGCTTAAATTTTTTATTAGTTTGATGGAAGATGTGTGCCTTGTGACTTTTTGTGATGAAATGCCTTTCCTGCAGCCATAACTGTTAACCTTCTTGCAGCCATATGCAAAATATTGTTTGATCGAAATCAATACCTAATGAATGTATGAATGAGATAATGGATCGTTTAATGAGTTAAATGTGTAGAGCTGATCCTTTAATGTAGGAGTACCTGTTAGTTATTGCAGGTACCAAGTCTCAAGGAGAAGATTTAGCCTCCACTAGATCATTGCAGGACTAATTCAAAGTGGACTGATTCAGCAACAAGAAATGAGGAGATAGTTGATAAGTCATCCACCATGCAAGGGAAGCATTCCAAGAATCTAGCAGAGGCATCTTGATGACACACAAATCTAGGATAGTGGTGCATTAATTCTTTCAAACTGATTTGACTTAGTTCTCCCTCTTGTGTCCACTTCTTCAATGTAAAGGTCATGATGTAATAAAGATTTCCCATTTTATGAGGGAAAGGTTAGTTAGTTGTTAGGTTTCAGTTTTGAATAAATAGCCCATTCTCCTTCAGAGAAAGGGCTGGAAGTTTACTATTGTAATAGCTTAGTTTTCAAGTAATACAATTGCAAGTTGCAAGTTGCAAGTTGCAAGTTGCAAGTTGTGAGAAATGTACTTATCAGTTTCAGTTCAATAAAAGCGTTTCATGGAGTTTACAGTTTAATCTGTTGTGTACTTGAGACACTACCTAAGGGGGACCACTTAGGGATGTTGTCTATCTTTTCCATTTCTGCAATTAGAGTATCTGTATTCCATTTTCATAAAACTTCAGTGTGACTGTTCCTGCAACTGGCAGAATTACAGAGTTGTCAACTGTTCCTGTAGCCACTAGGGACATAGTAGTTCATGTCTTCAAAATTGGATTTATTTTTCATTTTGAGAAGATTTAGTTAGCTAAAGTTTGTTTCCAACAATTTTAATTCTAGCATGGTATTTTCAGGAAAGAACACATGTCTGAAATAGGTTGTTAGTGCATATACTGTGCAAACCCATTTCAAGTCTAACGTCCCTGGGTTGACAATTAAATGATGTCCTTAATAGATTATGACTGCTAGTCGTGATGTTTAATCCCTGAGTAAAGGAATATATGTTCCTAGTTATCAACCTATTTATGGACACTACATTTTTGGCGCCGTTGTTGGGGATGGTGTCAGACTAAAAACCTGTTGCAGGCATGGTAGTAGGAGTTTGAATTTCACTCCTAGCATTTAGCTTAGAATTCAACATTCCAACATTTTCCATAGTTTAGACTTACTTTTTGTTGTATGCGTAGAAGAAGAGACCAATCTGGAAGATTCCTTCGTGGAAGAATAGATACCCAAGAAATTGAACCAAAGCTTTTCCAAGAAGAACCATATTTGGATGCTGGCCAAGACTTAGTTACCTCATATTCTTCCTTAGAGTTAAGTTTGAACCTATTTGATGAGCCAGATGACCTTAATCCACTCATTCAACATCTGAATAATCTGCAAACTTCCAACAACCAGGACCAATATAATAATTCGCCTGCCCTTGTAGTTTGTCAGCCAGGAGCTAACTCAGTAAGACCACCAAGGATGGCAAGGCCTACTTTTCCATTCCCAATTCCTAACCTACATGAAAATAATAACCTCAAGAACATCCCCACCTCATTACTTCCAAAGTTCTATGGAATTATTATAGATGACCCTCATAACTTCTTGTTTTAGTTTGACATCCTTTGTAGGAGTTATGACTACACAACTGATGCACGCATGCTGAAGTTGTTTCCCTCTACCCTAAAGGAGTCAGCCTTGAGGTGGTTCATGGGATTAGGTGGCAATGCAGCGACCAATTGGGATGAAATGAAGGAGCTATTCTTGGGAAAATATAAAGAATATTGTAGGGGGAATGATATTAGAGGAGATGACATCTTCAAGATGTCACAGAAAGAGGGTGAAACCTTGGAAGACTATGTGTCGAGGTTTTTGTTTAGTGTTCAGAAAAACACTTAGTACCAGCTGAATGAGGAATCTAAAAAACTTCTCTTTCTAAGAGGAGTCAATGATGCTTGCATTGAGGCACTAGACCTCATGGCCAAAGGAGATATCACCTAAAGCAATTGGGATGATATCAAGAAGATCTGTCTCAACTACTTCAGAGCAACTGTGAAGAAAGGCAGAGGGTTTAGACCCTCTATTTCAAAAGGAAATGGCTCAGGAGTGTCTAAGGGGGAGATTTCTAATCTCTTGTCTGACCTCAAGAAATATATCATCAATGATGTTGCTACACAACTGGACACTATGCAAGCTAGGAGGAAGAAAGATGAAGCAGATACAATGCTAGCTGAATACTTCCCTCACTGCAAACAAAGGAAGAAGGATTGCAGATGCAAGGCGATGGCTAATTTGGAGGTGCAACATCTTCCCACTGAGTTCAAAACAATATAAGGAAATGAAGAAGTGTTCTTTGTTGCTCAACGCAGGCCTTGGGCCCCAAGACAAGATATGCCTTAGGACCCTTTGCAAAATTTTGGTTCATATAATAGCCAATGGCAGAACCAGTACCCTCCAAATTATGGCCCATATTCCCAACCTAGTTGGAATAATCCTTGGCCAAATGCTTAGCAAAATCGGTGGTAGCCTCCATAAGGAAATTGACAGTCACCACAACAAAATCAGTGGCAACCTCCCCAAGGAAATTGGCAGTAGTCCAACCAATGGAGGGGAGGCCAACAATGGTCAAATCAACCCGTTGGTTTCCTTTAGAAACCCTAGCAACAGTCAATCATGCCACCTTCTGCAGCTAACCAAAGACACGATCCTAAGCTAACCCAACTCCCTAATCAAGCAACACCTAACCCAAATAACCAGCCTTAACAATAGCAACAAGTTTATTTCACCGATCCTAATCAACAATCTGCTTATGCTCTCACTTTGAGTAATATTAACTTACGATCAGGGACAGTGCTACCTACACCTTCTCCTCCCATAATTGTAGAATTGCCACCTAAGGAGAATGAGCAAGAAGATACTAATGACCTAGCCCCATCCAATGAGCCCATGCAAAATCCATCCTTGCCTAAGGTGTCCAATAAAAATTCACCTCTTTTTCCACAAAGGTTGGAAGGTGAAGTTGTTCAAAAGCAAGAAGAGCCTACCTTTGACATTCTTGAACAACTAAAGCACATATATGTAAAAATCCCCTTGTTCCAAGCAATAAAAGAAGTACCTATCTATAGTAAGGCCATTAAGGAAGCATGCTTGAAGAAGCCGGGTAGGAAAAAGAAAGACCCTCAAACTGTTCATGTCTTAGGTCAACTCTTTGATTTGATGCTAGGGAAGCTCACCATCCAAAAATATTCAGACCCTGACAGTCTTGTTGTGGAAATCATTATTAATGGGGTTCAAATTAAAAATGCTTTAGTAGATCTTGGAGTAGCTATTAATGTCATGACTAAAGACCTTGTGGTAAAGCTAAGTATTTCTGACCTAAGAGCTACACCTATAGTCCTGTAGTTCGTTGATAGTTGAACTGTCAAGCCTGATGGAGTAGTTGAAGACTTGCTAGTCACCCTAGATTCATGGGAATATCCTGCTATTTTTATGGTCTTGTCTCCAAAAGCAACACTAGGAGGATATCTTGTAATTATAGGAAGGCCTTGGTTAGCCACCAAAGATGCTTACATAGGATGTAGGTATGGTAACATGACTATCTTTGATGTATATAGCACCAAGAAGCTCACCCTTTATGCCCCAGCCCAACCTCAACTTGAGTCTGAACAGGCAGTCTGGCTAGATTTAGGAGAAGAAGTGGAAGAAATGAATTTTGTGGCAAACTTGATGATGATTATTAGAGAGCCTTTTATTGAAAAACAAGAAGATGAAGAAATATTTTCAAATATCCTTCAGAACAATTATGGCATTGAGTACCCCCTTTGTGAAGAAGTTTCATGTTCCTTGCAGAAAATTCTTCCCCCTTCTACTTCAGCTCATTATCCTGCAACAACTGACTGTTTGCACACCTTATTACCCCATGAAGTAGAAATTCCTTTTCTATCCAAAGTATCTATGCTCAAATTAACCTCACAGGTGGAAGTAGCTACAGGACAAACATTGAATATCAATAGTAAACTTACCAGTGAGCAACAAGAGTCAATTGTCCAAATGCTTACTACCCACAAGACAACTTTTGTCTAGGATTACAGTGATATGAAGGGGCTAGATCCAAAGCTATGTACACACCTAATTTCCATCAACAGTGAGTTCAAACCTATTAGACAGCCCCAAAGGAGAATTAATCTAGCCCTAAGAGAAATAGTTAAGGAAGAATTGTAGAAAATGTTGAATGTTGGCTTTATCTACCCAATCTCAAATAGCCAGTGGGTTTCTCCACTGGTTATTGTCCCTAAGAAAGGAGGAAAATGGAGAGCGTGTGTGGATTACAGGGAGCTCAACTCAACAACTAAGAAAGATTATTTTCCTCTCCCCTTTATTGATCAAGTCCTAGATAACTTATTAGGGAAAAAGTATTTCTCCTTCCTTGATGGTTTCAGTGGATATAATCAGATAAAGATTGATCCTGAGGACCAGGAAAAGACTACTTTCACATGCCCTTGGGGAAAATTTTACTATTCAATCTTACCTTTTGGTTTTTGTAATGCACCTGCAACTTTCCAAAGAGTTGTGATTAGTATTTTCTCAGATATTTCATATGATTGCATGGAAATATATATGGATGACTTTATCGTTTATGGTGAAACATTTGAGGAAGCCCAAGAAAATTTGAAAAAGGTACTACAAAGGTGTGAAGATCATAATTTGTCACTCAATAGTTAGAAATGCTTCATGATAATGCAAGAAGGAATAGTGTTGGGTCACTACATTTCTGCTGCAGGAATATAGGTAGACCCTTGTAAAATTGAAGTCATTTCGACTATACCCTTCCCTACCAAGAAAAAGGAACTCAAAAGCTTTCAAGGACATGCCAGCTACTATAGGAGGTTTATTAAATATTTCAGTCAAACAACAGGACCTCTATACAGTTTGCTAAAGAAGGATGCAAAGTTTGCTTGAACAGTAGAATGTGAGAAAGCATTCCTTGATCTTAAGATTGCCCTTACATAAGCACCTGTTTTGAAAGGACCAGATTGGTCACTTCCATTCCATATTCACATAGATGCATCAGATTATACTATTGGTGCCGTCCTAGGACAAAAGAGTGGTTCAACTGAGCATGCATTTTATTATATCAACAAGAACTTATGAGGAGTTGAACTCAACTACACTATTACAAAAAAAGAAATGTTAGCAATCATCTATGCCCTCAACAAGTTCAAGCATTATATCATAGGCTATCAAATATTTGTCCATACTAATCATGCAGTAATAAGGTATCTCATGAACAAGAGTTCAATTACAGGGAGACTAGCTGGGTGGTTGTTGCTGATGCAAGAATTTGATATCACAATTATGGACAAACCAGGTAAAGCCAATGTGGTTACTGATTTCCTATCTAAAATCCAAAGGAAAGATGATCCTACACTCATAGAAGATTCCTTCCCTGATGAGCATTTATTTTCCATAAAAGTCATTCATCCATGGTATGCAAATATAGAAAATTATTTGGCTACAGGAAGAACTCCTCCTCACCTCTCACCTAAGGAAAAGATATTGTTAGTAGAGAAAAGCTTTAACTTCTCTTGGATTGCAGATTGCATGTTTTACACAGGGCCAAATCAAGTAATGAGGAGATGTGTGAGAGAGGAAGACACTCATGACATACTGCATGCAAGCCATGATGAACCTTGTGGTGGTGGACATTTTGCTGCTAAGAGGACAACCGTGAAGATCTTAAATACTGGATATTACTGGCCAACACTACATAAAGATGCAACCAAGTATACTAGGAGGTGTGATAGATGCCAAAGGATGGGGAGGCCAACAAGATCAGATGAAATGAATTTATTTCCACAAGTTATTGTTACACCCTTTGATAAATGGGGATTGGACTTTGTAGGCCCAATTGATCCACCTTCAAATGGTAAGTCTTACATTCTTGTATGCACGAATTATGTAACAAAATGGGTAGAGGCTAGAACAATGAAGCATGCTAGAGATAACAAAGTAGCAGAATTCCTCTATGAAGAAATATTTACTAGATTTGGTGTTCCTAGAGAAATAGTGATAGACCAAGGAGAACAATTTACTTCTACTCTTATTACAGCCTTAGTAAATGAATACAACATAAGGCATAGGAAGTCAACTCCTTATCACCCTCAAGCTAATGGCCAACTAGAAATCACTAACAGGGATATTGAGGCCATTCTGACAAAAACGGTGGACCTGCATAGGAAGGATTGGGCTGTGAGGTTACCTGAAGCTATATGGGCCTATAGAACTACTTGGAAGACTACAATAGGTTTTACACCTTTTGAAATGGTGTATGGGAAGAAAGTTATGATGCATGTGGAGTTTGAACACAAAACTCTCAAAATAAATTTGGAGTTGGATATGGATTTAACAACTACACAAAAAGAAAGAATCATGTAGCTCAATGCCTTGGATGAGCTAAGGAAGTGTGCCCTGCATCATACATAAATATTACAAAATCAGAGGATCAGATGGAATGATAAGTACATAAAGGAAAAGAAATTCAAAGCAAGAGATTGGGCTCTGCTATATGATTTAAGATACAAGGACAATCAAGGGAAGCTACAGACCAGATGGTTGGGGCTATACAAAATTGTAGAAGTATTTGATAAGGGTGCAATTCAACTGAGCATAATTGATGATGTCAGATTCAAATTATTGGTCAATGGGGATTGAATGAAGCTCTACCTAAAGACCATTAATAAGGAAGAGTTCCTGAAGTAGTTTCAAATAGAGAAAGAATCCACAGATCCTAGAGCTGTAGGAGTTGAGTCTCGGCTCGATTCCCCAAGCAATGCATGAAAGTGCATAAAAGATCATAATAAAGGGGTCATCCTCATGGATCCCCATTCCATACCATCATTTCATCTGCTATCCATACCATTTCTTCTTCTGCCACCTCATCCACCTGTCACACATCACCATTTCCACATTTCCAAAGATCACCTTTTGCAAGAAAAGAAATGGAGTCACATTAGTCAGTTGTGGCACATCATTGCAGGTAAGCTCCACTTAACTCAAGAAGTGATTAGTTATTTCATTTATTATGTTTAGTTAGGTATTAAGTTAGACAACAAATTTCCTATATGGTTGCAATATCCTTTGGTCTTTTCCGCACGTTCAATCATTTTTTCTAATTCCTAACTGATGGCCACGTCATTATTTTCTGCTGCTATGAAACCTTGTCACATCAAGTTTACTGTCCTACATTGCTTGAACTCGGGATTTTGAGAAAATTGCAATAAATTAGTAAACTTCCATCACTTCCTACAATAATGCACTGATATGTCTTATGTTCCTCTCTTTATATCTTTTTGTGTCTGAACTATGCGTTGGATGTTTAAAGTTCTTCCTTCATTATCTAGATTTGTTGAAAGTAGATCAAAATTTTAGGTTGAGGGGAGAAAGGAGAGTTAGTTTGAGTTGCAGGGAGTTGAGAAAGAAAGAAATTGAAATAATCAGGTTGAATTCTTGCTTGTGAGCTAAGTTTCAAGACAAGCATAAAAAATGGGAGGCCAGCCCATTAAGCATGAGTTGACAGACCACAATGCCTTGTTGCAAGACCCACAACATTTGCCACCATTCAAGCAGTATGGGTGGCTCAACTATTTTCTCAAACTTGTAATTTACTAGGACATTTCATAATGGGAAGGCCAAGGTCAGGGGAGTAAAAATTGATGCCTCAATGGAAAGAATTGCAGAGGTAACGGGGTTACCTCAAGCTGGAAAACTATTTCTCCAAACAAGGGATGCACAAAGTGCTAGGGAAAAATTTACTCGGCCTGGAGATCCTCCTCTGCACGTGGATAAGCAAGGAACTCAACATATGATTCTGCCGCAAGATTGGATTCCACAGGTAGGCTATGTAATCAAATACCTGACATGTGAAGGTCGGTTCTCTATTCTACATTCTCACCATTTCAAGCTATTATCTCATTTGCGTCATGGTTTATTAATGAACATACCAGATTTCCTGTATAATTTACTTTCCAATAGTGTTGCCGAATATAAGAAGGGAAGAATCAATTTTGTATCCCATCATTGCCTCATAAAATTGCTTGTTGAGAAATCCTTTAGGGATGTGTCACCAATGACTTGGGAAGAATTTTTTGTTAATTTTAAACCTGCGGTTGAAAATGTCAAACCCAGGGGTCAACCTCTCACTTTTAAACAACGAACCTATCAGTCAAAGGCTAAAGCCTCTATGGCCGCACCCCTAAAGAAACCTAAGGAAACACCTACTCCTATATGGAGGAGCTCCAAGATTCTGAGCCAGAAAACACCGCATTCACAAAGTACCTCACAATTCGCACCATCACCCTTAGAGCCCTCTATTCCAGTACTTGAGGAAGGGGATCACTCTGCTGGTGAGTCTGAGCGTGGTTCAGAAGGGGCTGGCCTTGATGAGTTAACAACTGTTGTAGAACATATGTAGGAAGGATTATCAGAATGGCTGCAGGAAGAGGTGGTGTGTATTGGAGAGGAAGGAAAAACAGTTGCAGCTCAATTAGATGAGAGAAGTGAAAATAATGAAGTGATAGATGAATCACCGACTATTCCAGAAAATACACCAGAACATCTGATGCCGTAGGAAAAACAAGAGGACTGGCAATAGGATGACGAAATGGAATAGAAAGTCCCTGAGCAATCATATGCCAAGGAAATAATTGAGACTATAGAGCATGTAAATGTTGATGCACCTAAGGAAATTCAGGAACCACTTGCAGTAAATTATAACCATAAGCCTCCTCTCCATTTCACAAGTTTTGCTGCAGGAGCATCATGTTACACAAAACTTCAAAATCAGAAGACTACCTATGAATTGGAAATTGAGAAATTGAAAAGGGTAATCCAGAACAAGGATACATAAATTGCTAACCTTACGGATACCCTCAATCAGGTAGTCAAATTTGTTCCATAGATAGTTCAGTGTAGGTCTCCCTCTCTGGTTTATGCAATGTATTTAAAAGAGTTGTATCTAAATTTTCAATTAATAAGGATTTGGCGAGGTCAGAACCCTTATTTGAGCACTCCCCAAGAATTCTATGATGCATATCGGGAGTCACCACAACATATCAGACACCTCCTGTGTGACTTCTATTTACACAATTTGGCTGTGCCTCATGATACAAAATGGAATCCTCTGTGTTACATAGGAGACATACACATTAGTGTCTTGATCTCTTGGATCAAGAATGAGATAAGCAGGGGAGAACAATTTGACGATTATAAACATGACGAAGCTAACATGCCATTGATGGTAAGGAACAAATCCAAGAAGGGGATGGGCATTTAATTTGACTGGAAGAAGCTATGGGCAGATGAAAGAGCTAGACTGGTAATTGAACCCTTGAGACAAGAAGTGTTTACCCAGTACTCCTAGATTGTAAATGATGACCTCAATGCTGCTACATAGCATAGTAAAACAAGATGGGAGCACTTGCCATTGCAATTAAGAAGGGCAAAGCCACATACCCCAAACAACCTGTATGCAACCACTCGGAGAGCAGAAAGGTACCTAAGAAACACAAGGACGAAGAAAGAGAATTGGTTACCATTAGTCATGCAACCACCCATTCTCTTATGGCCACTCCTGGCCATGCAGGGAGAAAACAATACCTACAACAGGAACTCGAAGGATAACAGGTGGCAGCGATTGGAATCTATGAGGGCTCACTTCTAGAGCTTTCAAAGTGGTGAATGTGGACAATAGTTGAATGCTGATTTAAGATAGTTTGCTCGGAGGAAGAATTCCAGACTTGCTAAAGGGACCGACAAGTAGTGGGTTGAGGGGAATGATGAGCCCATTTTTTGGCATATTTTAGACTATGTTTTTAAAATATTTGTATATCTTTTATTATGCTGAGAAAGATATTTAGTGGTAATTATGGAAGTAATACATAGACTTTATGCTAAATATAACAAGTTTATTATGATAAGTCGTTCCATGATTATTGCTTAAATGTTTTATTAGTTTGATGGAAGATGTGTGCCTTGTAACTTTTTGTGATGAAATGCCTTTCCTGCAACCGCTATTGTTAACCTTCCTGCAACCATATGCAAAATATTGTTTGATCAAAATCAATACCTAATGAATGTATGAATGAGATAATGGATCATTTAATGAGTTAAATGTGTTGAGCTGATCCTTTGCCACAAGAGTAGCTGTTAGTCATTGCAGGTACCAAGTCTCAAGGAGAATATTTAGCCTCCACTAGATCGTTGTAGGACTGATTTAAAGTAGACCAATTCAGCAACAAGAAATGAGGAGACAAATGATAATTCATTCGCCATGCAAGGGAAGCGTTCCAATAATCCAGCAGAGGCATCTTGATGACACACAAATTCAGGATAGTGGTGCATTAATTATTTTAAACTGATTTGACTTAGTTATCCCTCTTGTGTCCACTTCTTCAATGTAAAGGTCATGATGTAATAAAGATTTCCCATTTTATGAGGGAAAGGTTAGTTAGTTGTTAGGTTTTAGTTTTGAATAAACAGCCCGTTCTCCTTCAGAGAAAGGGCTAGAAGTTTACTATTGTAATAGCTTAGTTTTCAAGTAATACAATTGCAAGTTGCAAGTTGTGAGAAATGTACTTATCAGTTTCAGTTCAATAAAAGCATTTCATGGAGTTTACAGTTTAATCTGTTGTGTACTTGAGACACTACCTAAGGGGGGCCACTTAGGGACACTGTCTATCTTTTCCATTTCTACAATTAGAGTATTTGTATGTCATTTTCATAGAACTTCAGTGTGACTGTTCCTACAACTGGCAAAATTACAGAGCTGTCAACTGTTCCTGCAGCTGTAACAATGAGTATTTTCCTAGGGTTAGCAATATCACATGCATAAACATAAAAACCTAAAATGATAATGAAGTGCAAAGGAATACAATGAAACAATCTCACCGGAATGTCTTCATCCTCCATGACTGACCTCCATTACACCTTCTCAACTTGCTGAAATATGTTGTTGCCCTCAGATTTATGATGAGCAAGCTAATGATAATGACAAGCCCTAAGCAAATGTTGAAGGATTTTAAATGACTATATGCAAGAATGCAAGATGGAGAAATTAAGAGACTAAGAAATATATGAGAGTGACTTCAAAGATTCAAGAGATATGAGAGAGATATGCTAAAATGAAGACAAAATTGACATTTTATAGAAAATGCAATTTTGTATGGACGGATGTGATTAAAGATTGATAAGTGCCCTAGAATCTGTGGTCAAGATTCAGAATGACAACCCACAATTAGGGTTAGGACAACATTAGGTCAAATTCAAAATGAATGGTCAAGATTGATTTTTAGAAAATCAAATCAATGGCTGACAATGCATGTGACAAGAGATTTTGGGCACACAAACCGAAGTTGTTGGAGAATCAAATAATAATTTAAAATTATTTGATTCAAGAGGGGATGTTGACTTTTTGAATTAAAAATTATTTTAATTCAAAAGGGGTGGGGTCATGTGACAGTAAATAATTTAAATTAAATTATTTACTAAAAGAGAGAATTTATAAAGTGTGACTTATTTTAAATAAATAATATTTATATAAAATGAGCACAATAAAAGAGGAGAAATTAAATAATAAAATTATTTAATTTAGGTGCTGGGACTTATTTTAAATAAATAAGATTTAGAAGAAATTAAATAAAAAGAGTTATTTAATTTAGGTGGGAATTAAATAATAAAGATATTATTTAATTATAGAGGAATGTGACAAAGGGAACCTTTTAAATTAAATATAATGATTTAATTCAAAATTCAAGAGAGTGGACCAATATTAAATAAATAAAATTTATTTAATTTAGGAGAGCAGAGGCTAATGAATAATTAGATAATTAAACATAATTATTTAATTATAGTGGAAGATAAGACTTTATTTAATTTTCGAAAGAAGAGGACCTAATTAGTGACATAATTAAATAAATAAATAAAATTATTTATTTAATAATCAGGAAGATATAATGGACAAAGATAATTAAATAAATTAAGAAATTTATTTAATTATGGGAAGACATTAGACAATTAGTGACGCATTAAATAAATAATTAAAATTTATTTATTTAATAATCATGAAGAATGAAAAGATATGAATTAATTAAATAATTATGAATTAATTAAATAATTATGAATTATTTAATTAATAGTTGAAAGTGAGTCAGAAACATAATTAAAATGTCTTAATTATGCTAGGAAGAAAAGATTAAAAACTATAGCTTGCAAGCCTAGGTCATTTTTATGTGTCTACAATAGCCACTAGGGACAGAGTAGTTCCTGTCTTCAAAACTGGATATAGTTTTCATTTTGAGAAGATTTAGTCAGCTAAAGTTTGTTTTCAGAAATTTCAATTCTAGCATGGTATTTTTCAGGAAATAACACATGTCTGAAATAGGTTGTTAGTGCATATACTGTGCAGACCCATTTCAAGTCTAATGTCCCTGGGTTGACAATTAAATGACATCCTTAATAGATTATGACTGCCAGTCATGATGTTTAATCCCTGAGTAGAGGAATATATGTTCCTAGTTATCAACCTATTTATGGACACTACAAGGAGTTAGACTATCAAGTCTATCTTCATGAGTAGGAGTTGGAGACACAAAGAATACATTATGAAGAAAATCTTGCTGCGAATGAAGAGAAAATTAGAATGTTGGTTGCCCAAGCACCAAAAACATCAAGATACAGAGGAATAGATGATGATTTTTCAAACACAAAAGAATCTGACCCAAACAACTCCTTGTATTCCAGACCATTCCTTTCATGATGAGCAAGAGGTAGAAGAACATAAAAGATATAAAGAATATTTTCTTGCTTGGCAAGTTTGGGAAAAAGAAGAACATAAAAAAGAGTTGCAAAAGAGACAATTTGAGAAAAATCTTGCTCAATAGCTTGCAGCAAAAGATACAAAAATGAGGCTAAAAATTACCAAGTAGGAGGTTTTCAAGGTTTCTACACAATCCCCAAGTAAGTCTTCTAGATTTGACATTCCAAGTTATAGGGGTAATAGTCATGCCAATGTTAAAGATCAACTCCTCCAGAAGCCCATGAATGAAAAAAATCAGTCAAACCAGTCCACTAATCCTCAGTTTTAGTCATATCAAGAGCCTAAACTAAATCATCAAAGTACTAAAAAGTTATGGCAACCTTCTTGAACCAAGCATCCAGACTTCAAAATGCCAAATCTATTTCGAGAAGCTCTTGGTATAACAACAATCCAAAATCAGGGAGAAGATGAGGTTTCAGAGTACAAGCAAAATATAGGAGAAACTCTTCGAATTCCAAGTTTCAGAGATCCTCTTCTATTGCAAAGTAAAGTGCATGTAACAAATCAAGCTATGAATCTTCATGAGCAGTTATCTCAAGAGAAGCAAGAAATTTTTTCTTAAGTTGATTTTCTTACACTTGATATACAAGATTGTAAAGCAGACTTGCAGTAGGAGATGAACGAACATAATCAATCAGGATAGCAGGTTGAGAAGCTTGAAAAAGGTATCAAAGGCAATGATTTCATGTTCTTATTCAATGAACTACCTTCCTTTATTGAGCAGGATGCAAAGGAAAAGATCAAACAATTCGATGAGTTGTTGATTGAAGACCATCAATTTCATAATCAAGTCTTGGAGCAGCTGAAGGATGAGAAGGAACATCAAGAAAGGGTAGTTCATGAGGTGAAAAACACTCCTCTTTTATCAAAAGACCAACAAGAGGTTGAACATGTTCATCTAGCTGATTCATTTGATGAATTACCCAAATTTGTTGATGAGAATGAAGACAACACATGCTTACTAACGTCAGCACCTACCTTGGAGCAATAGGGTGATGAGACTTATCTGAATCTAATTCAAGATTATGAATTAGATGAGAACATTTTCTCAAATATCATAGAAGATTTTTTCTCTAGCATTAATGATAGTTTGATGCCATGTAAACCAACAAGACGTGATCAGCCTATTCAGGTCAAAAAACTATTGACAAAGAAGAGGAAAATGCTTTTCAGCCTATGAAAGAGTACAATATGAACTTATTTGATGAACTTCCCTATTTTGTAGAGAAGGAGTTGTATTCTATCATGGGTGAGGAACATAAGGAACAATAGTTTGAGGACTTATTTTCAGTAATCCAACATGGATATCGGCTCCTTGATGAGGAAGATCCAACCATTGAACACATTAATGTTTTATTTTTAGAGACAATTATAGATGATGCAAAGAAACAAGATTATCTTTTCATTGAGGAGCTGAAAGAAAGGACAACTGATCCTCCTATAAATGATATTAGGTAAATCAATCAATATCAAACTGTAAAATCCAGTGAACAACCTGCATATCACCTCCAATCAACACCTTTTCAAGGAAAGGCTGAAGTTTTCAGAGATCAACAAAGGGGCAACTCAACTTCATTTAATGTTCTTGAAAAACATGAGAAAAAAGATGAGGAAATAAAGCATGAGCATGAGGCTGAAAGTTACAAATTAAGTGTCATGACAAGAGGATGTCCTATTAGACACCTGGCATAGTTGGTGAGCAATCAAGAAGAGTTACCACTTGAAGTATCTTCTTGGGAGCACAAGATTGAGCATGGAAAGGTATCAATGCAGGTTTCTCAACCTATTCAAAACAGTTGCATGCATCTCTTGTCTAATGTAGAAAGGGAGGTGGTTTTCATGATTGCATAATTTTTTCTTTTAAGAACACAACATTTACTTTTCTTCCATCACTGTTGGGCAATTTGCAAGCAAGTAACACAAGCTAAGTTGATGAGAAAAGGGATTTTTTTCAACCAACCAATGAATGGTTATGTTTAAGCACTAATGCTTTTGGTTAGTGTAGGGTAGGATAGTTTTCAAGCTAATAAGTGCTCATTGCACAATAGTTTCCCTCTAGTACCTTTTTGTTTTTTCAATAAGTGCAGCTACACAGGTTTTCTAACTCTGTCTTGAACATAGTCATGTTAGTTTCTTTCAGTTTTGTTCGTTGCTGAGTTACTGAGGTTTTCAGTCAAAAAGGACAAAAATGGACTCTATGCCCAATGGATATACAAGGCAACTGATCTTGTATGCTTAGCAGACAAGCATTCAATAGAGATCGCCAAAAATGTTACCAAAATTTTCACTTCAACTCATTTTGGCAGAGCTAGAACTATTTGCTTCATTCAAAGTGAAAGGTACATTTATATTATGCTGATAATTCATTTTCAATGAAGGATTTTGAATAAGTTTGATTTTAGTTTCAAATTGTAATGAGTTACAGTAAGTTTCCAGTTAATGCTTTGTAGCATACAGTGAAGTACATTGAAATTAAAAGTACAAGTTCTTGATTTTCTTGATTTTTCCATATTACATTCATTTTATAATGATGTATTCATATTACGAAGAAATAAAATATAGAATTGTACAAGATTGCAAGATTTTTGCATTTTTATTCATTGGAAATGGAAAGAAATGAAGTATCCCACACAAGCCATGGGAGTAGCCAAAACAACCTATTACAAGAAATGAATTATACAACTGAAGATAAAGGAAAGAAAAGCATGTAACAAAGAACATATCCATCATTTCCTGTTCTTTCAAGATCTTTAGAAGTCTTCATTGTTGCTGCTTTGTCCTCACTCATGACCTGGAATCAACTTGCATCATTGGAAAAGGGGTTGTTAGAGCTCTGAATATGAACTATACTATAGGCTTTACCAACAAAAATATAATTCATCTCCTACAATAAATTGAGCCAACTATCATGAGTATAAACAAGAGCTAAAATAGATCATCACATAGAACATATGACTTTCCTTGTTTTTATGCTAACATGTTTGTTTCCTATGCAGGCAACAGGTACATATTTCATTCTAATTCATCATGTTTGAGATATCAACATCTGGAGAAAAATGTGGCTCCCACAAGGGTTGAGCCCAGCATGTTGCCCTCTAAATCTTGAGAGGGGTATAAGAAAAGTAATAGAAAAATCAACCATTTCAATGAAGGTATTTTTAGCTTGAACAAAAAATTATAAGTAACAAGAGGATAGCAACATCAAAAATCAAAATGAAGTACTTTTGAGGTCCTCAAATCATGCAACAGATTTAAAGATTAAGCTAACTTTGCAAGAAGACTGTGGTAAAAAACATGTACAATGCCATTCCATTATGAAATTGACAACTAATACAATGAGATAGCCATCACTCTTTTACACTACAAGGAACATAAAGAATATCACAAAGGAGCTATCAAGCAGAGGAAGGTAATATCCTTCAAGGATGACACTTAAGAGAATAACAACAAAAAGCCACAACACCTAGAATCTACATGTATCGAGAAGATCAATAGATGATAACCTGTATCAGAAAAAGCATAAGAAAAATAAGACAATAAAGTCACCTTATGTGACAAGAAATAGAAATCATATAAATGATATTTCAAGTTAAAGAGGCAAAAAAGGAACTTAACTTCCAAATAGAAAATGTGTTCAAATATTTAGCAAATGTTCTTAAGAATATTCTTTCAAGCCAGCTTAAGCCTATCTTAGGTTCTCTGCTTATGTTCTATTTAAACAAGACAATGTAGTTAGTCAACTTTTAGAATGCTTAAGTGATGAGTGATTCCATGAAGGACATCTATGCAAGAGGTGAACTATATCTTCAGCTGGCAGAGACATCAGAGGGATCTTGTTAGCAGTTTTAATTACATAACAGTCATAAATTGTTATAAAGGTATAAGGATAAGTGAGCTTCAGAGATCCTCATCTTAGATGGTCATAATCTAGGACATTCAATAGATAATTTGAAAAATTTATGAGATAATACTATCCCACATCTTATACCAACAGATGAACGTCAGTATGAAAGGTGTATGGATAGTCTATGCAGTGTAAAAATAATGAATCCATTTCAAGGTCAAGCAACAGAAAAAGGACCAAGAGATTTATCAAGGTATGATTAGAACTATAAAAGTAGGACAATGAAAGACTATATAAATTATAGCAAATGTCAGGATTCACACCACTGAACACTTGGATCTCCAGAGTGCAGAGGCTGATAATCTCATCAGGCAGTGAAAAGAATATATATCATGCAAAATTGACGATGAATACAGAGTTGACAATTTGGGGAGTATCCTTTGCTTGGAAAAGCTTTCCACCATCACGACTATAGTTCTCATTTTGATGAGTTAGGAGTTAACTTAGGTAATGCAAAATCACCACAAACAAATCTACAGATCTTCCCATCAGAGCTTCTCTTTTGTCATAGGTAAAAAATAGAGAAGAGCCCTCGAGCTTATTCAAGTGCGAAAAAGAAAACCCAGTGTGAGTATTGAAGCCACAACTTTCAAGATAGGAATGAATTTTTTATAGAATGCCCCATGACCTGACAACCATAGGAAAAATGTGGAAGCATGGACAAGGCACAAATGTTGTTTGACAGAATGCCTCAAAGAGTTGTTATCTCATGGGATGCAATTGCACAGGGTTCAAGAAAACTAGATTTGTTAAGAAGCTTTAGAAACTTTTATGTAAATATGTTGGCGGGTGGAAAACCAAACTCCACATCTTTTGTTTGCATCATCACTGCCTAGGCCAAATTGGAAGCACATAATAGGTACACGAGCTATATATAAAGTGCATCAATGTTACCATCTTGTGGAATGAAGGTAATGAAACCTTCAAACATTCAAAAGAATACAAGTATGGAGTTCCCTAATAGTGGCTAGAAATAGCAAGAAATATCCACACAAAAAGGAAAAAGTAAGATACAACAAAAAATATGGCAAAAGCCGTGACTCCTTCTTTTCTAGTCACAATGAATGCAAAAGATGGAGCTATTTCAAGGCAATGAACGATGACTAACCAGCAATAAAGTTTGAGTTTTCTCTTGTATAAGGACTCTGGATTTCATCCTCAACTTCCTGAAGACTCCAACTCAAAACCCTATCTTCTCCAGCGGTGGCACTTCCAGAATGCAAAGTGTGAAATGAATGAGTGCTAGGGTTTGAGACTTTTACTTGCTCTAATCCAAATGATGGTGTTTTTTTTATACCTTGTATTTTTAATGAATAATTTTTTGTGTATTATCATCACGACGTGGTCAATTACCCTAATGATTTTTATAGAGCCTATGAAATAAATGTGTTTCACATTTATTCCCTTCATAGTAAAATTCCTATAGAAGCTTTTTTATATTCATTAGCACTGTTAAAACAATTTTATAGATTGTTTTAATATTGTTAATTAATACTATTGTGAGAAGCATATAAATTTTCATGAAGAGTAGGTAAAAGATCAAAGATATGTATCATGAATATTGTGAAGAGTTAAAAGTATTTTGAGTTTTCTACTCATGCGAAATGGAGGAGTGAGCTGGAGGTTACCTTGTGAAGTCAAAGAGAGATCTTTTATTTATTATTTTTTGCATGGTTTTGATAAAAATAATATTGAGATTAAATATTAAAGGTAGCAATTACCTTGATATTTAAATATGGAATGTACAAAAGGGAGCTAATACGTACTAAATATTAAAATAATCAAAATGATTATCTTTAATATTTCAAATCAAACAGTTTCTTTTTTCTCAAATTCGTGCAAAAATGCAAGCGATTTGAACTGAAGATCCAGTCAAGCAAAATGGAGTAAATGGTGGAGGTTCCTATGACATAACTCCAGTTTCATGTCAATTTTTGAGTGATTTTGATCATGCATCACATTAGGAGGAGTTTTGAGCTGTTTAAGCTTATTTTACAGCTTTGGTGGGCCCTTTTTTCACTTAGTTTCTCTTTTGCTTGTGGGAGATATTTTCGAGGTGCTTTTCACTTTCAGTGATCTATTTCATCCACCTCTGAGTGCTTTGGAGTTCTCATAATTTGTATATATTGGAAAATTTATTCTTTTTCCTCTAGTTCTTGTTTTCTGCCTTTGCATTCTGCAAATAATACTTCTTGTAACTCAGTTTTTATAGTTTATGATATTTAGCAGGTTTTACAGGTTATCTCAGAGTATCAATTGCAGAGTGTTCCTTCTTTTATCATTGCAAGTTAGATATTATCCTTCTCAGATTCAGGTGTTTTTCTTTTATGATTTTTTTGGATGCAAATTTAATGTGTTTGATATCAAAGTCTTTAAGTTTCTATCACATTCGTGAATGCATGTAGATGAAAAAAAAAATCTTAGTTGCAGGTCATAAGTTGTGCTTTTAGTTTATCCTCATCTTTAAGTTGTGAAAATACCATTTTCCTTCATAAAGAATAAATTACCTGGCCTTCTTGTGAATCATTGATGCAATTAAATTTCTCGATCTAAGTTGTGAAAATAAAATTTGTAAAAAATTAGTCGTGGATCGATATGTGCTTATCAAGTATCAATTAGGTGTATCACCCAGATTTAGTTTCAATTTACGCATTCTTTTATCCTTTTCTCCCTTTTCCATCCAATTGCAACCATTAACCAGAAGATCAAATAGGAAGCCAACCTAGAATCCGAAGGTCTAATTTCACAATAGGATACCCACAACCTGAAATTAGTCCAATGTTACACGGGATTGCAGAGATTTACAGCTTTGCATGTGGGTGCAAATCCCTGTGATAACAATTATAAAGGAAATATGTTATAGAAGAAATTGATATTTTATTAAAAGTAATCGAGAAATTGAAGTTTCAGATAAGTTAGATTTTCCTTCTTTGTTTGTAAAGGGTTTTTTATTTAATTAATTTATTTGGGAAATTACTTTACTGTAAATCACTGAAGGGGAAATTGGATTTAGGATATTCGAAGAGTAGTTTTATTTCTTGTTTTATTGTCCTTGTATGAAATTTCTTCTATTCTCATTTTGGGGGGAAAATTTGTTTAGAAGCGTAATAAGACTTCTAGATGTGTTATTAGATTTGGGGGTTGTAATTTATTGTCAACCCTTCTATTTTCCCTTGGGTAGTGTGTATTGTCGTTTCCATTGATTCACCCGATTTCCATGAATGGGGATGTGATTTATTTATGTCTTTGGATGGGGATTGAATATCCGTAGTGTGCACTAGTTACCCTTGGGTAGTAGATTTTTGTTCCACATGTCTTAGGGGAGTGGCTTTCAATGAGGGCCAACACACAAAGTGGTGCTAAGGTAACTCATTGGGAGTTAGTTAATCCAGTGATAATGTAAATAAATATATTAGGGGAATGGGTAGTATTTAACACTTAACAAGAGTTATGTGCCTCGCTCATGGACTCAAGGGCTTGTATAGACTTGGGATGAGATGAGAAGGCCTGTAATGGCAAGATTGTTATCTTATCTCTACAAAAGATAACTGATTCTGCAAGGGATTACATGTGGGGTTGGGAGTCGTGAGAGGCTACCAGGGTAACCCAAGATGGGGGTCGGGGCCTAGGAAGATTCACCAGGGTAACCCATGCAAATTTGTGAAGAAAATCCTCTTAAGTCAACAATATGTTTGGTTCTGTGATAAAATATTGTGTAACTCAGGAAATAATGTAACCAATGTATTAGTATTTCATTTGTATTTGGTTAAGTTTAGTTATGTGTTAGCCTATGTCTAGAGGTAGTTGGTCTTGTCTAGGAATCCTTGTTACTATCTCCTAGCACGGGGGGTGGGCCTTCGGGTACCACTTGCTTGGGAGGAATGTGCACCTTACTCCGTTGGGTCCCCTTTCTTTTGATCATGATGGCGAGATCTTCTAGTTGGAGAGCTCGTGGATACCAGTTGATATGTTCCTTTCATTTGATGTATTGTTTCAGTAGGACTTTGTATTTATATTACTCCTTAGTTGTGTTTGAGGAGGTCTCTTGTAATTTGTAACGCATATGTATGATCTTCCTCATTCTAGGAATGAGTATTGTAAACCTTATTTGAAAATTAATGTAATATCTGGATCTTGATGTATTTCTATTATATGTGATGCAATTTTAATGCTTTGAATGTATGTACTTTAATTCTTGTTTAGTAATTAATTATTTGCTATGAATGAGTTTATGTTTATGTATGAGAATTAGTTGTAACCTTAGTCGCATGCCTTAGAGGATGTTCACGATAGATTAGTGCATCTTTCATGTTAATATTGCACTTTAAAAGAAAAAAAAATGTACGCTTTCCTAGTTGTTGCAACTTCCTCTAGGGTTACATGGTGGGGCATTACTGTATTATTTCACCATTAAAAGAAAACACTTCTTGGGTGGTATCAATTATCTATGATATTAATATAAGGAATGCTAGAAGAAACCTTTCATGCCATATAGAAACCTTTAGGATAATTCAATAAAATTTGAAATGAATGGTTATTGGGGAATTCAATTCTCATCTAATAGAAAGTGAATAAAAAGGTGGAACTCAAAAATATTATGAAATTTAGGAAGACCTTTTTAATTTTACTAACCAAAATGCCTTAATGGGTTTAGAGTTGGAAGGTGTAGATTTCACTTGGTCAAATTGATGGGTTGGCTCTTCATTAATTTATGTGAGATTGGACCATGCCCTTATTTTCTCTAACTAGTTTTTCTAACTTACAAGATGAAAAAGTTCTCTTAAGTCAAGATGAAAATATTGAACTTATTAAGGTTTCTCTTTAGAATCTATAATGAGTTTGCTATGTATTTTTTTTAGAAAATATTCCTTTAGTTAGGCATGGAAGATAAAAATGTTTTCCTTTATTGGCCTGGGAGCTTGTTGATAAACCAAAAATTAATGGAGTGTTGGGGTTAAGGCTAATCAAATATTTTAATGTAGCTCTTAATGTTAAAATTACTTGGAGACTCTTAATGATTAGGATGGAGGAATGGATATATTTTAATGGGTAATGACCTACTCCAAGGCTCTACTATTTGGAAAAACATGGTTACTAACAAATTTATCATCAATAAAGGAACAAAATAGAAAGTTGGCAGTGGAAGAAATAATATTATGGGAGGAAAATTAGATTTTAAATTCTTTTTTGAAATAAATAGAACAATAAAATCTCCCATAGCTAAATTTTATAAAACAAATTTTATGCCTAAGGTTAATAACTATATAAAAAATGTGAATGGTGTAAATACTTGGAAGAATATGACCTCACCATATATCCTCTTATAGAATCTCTTTCTAAATTGGATTTTTTTTACAGTACTTTCATATTATTTAAGATGATATAAGGGATGAATTTGTTTGGGCTACCACTCCTACATGATCATTTTTTATTACTTATGAATTTTCTATATCAGTCGATTAAGATAACTCTTCTTTTTGGTAAAAGTGAATAGGGCTTTTTGGATTTCATTTTTTCATAATCATTTACTTAATATTATTTGATGTCTTTGAAAGGAATGAAATAACATAAGAGAATAAATCACTTGTGCCTAGAGTGTTTAATAAAATAATCTTGGCTATATAGGGAAATTTCCTTGTGGTTGCTAAGGAAAAAGTATCTTCTTCCCCTAAGATAACCGTTTAAAATGAGGATTTAATGGTATATTTATAATGGAAGTTATATTTTGATATAGCAACTCCTTTTAAGGGATGAAAAACCTAGACACACAATATTAAATGGTTCCTTCCTCTTCCAAATTGATTCAAGTTAAATTTCAATGGGGTGTCTTAAGGGAATCATGTTCCCATAGGGGGAGGTGGAGTAGATTAAGAGATTACAAAGATAAGTTGAGAGTAGTGTGTGAAATCAATCTTGGTACTCAAACCAACCATTTTTATAAAGCAACTATAGTGTACCATGCTCTCAAAATGGCACATCTTGGAGACCATTCTCTAATATTAGAAGGGGATTTTTGAATATAATAAATTAGTTGACAAGAAAAACCCAACTAAGCTAGACCATAGAAAGCATGATCAAGATTCCTTAGATATAATTTATAGTATGCACAATGTAAATATTATTCATATTTACCAAGATGCAAACCAAGTAGTCAAATGCCTAGAAAATTAGGAGTTAATCATGAGGGTACTTTGAATTGGAAGAGTAATGATACCTCTCCTTTGGAGACTGGATAACTGGATAATATTATTGATAATGTTCTCATTAGTTATGATTAATCAACCTTATTTCTATCTACATGAGTTCCTTGTTATGATTCCCATAATGTGAATTTATTTCAATTTGATTGATATTCCATCTTGGCATCTACCACCTTATTTCTAGTCTATCTTAATTCATCTATTCATTTTTAGTGTCAACAAGGATATTGTGGAGATTTGGTGGGGTAGTGAGGAAATTGACGGTGGTTCTACAAAGATAGGGGTGAGAGGAATATTTGAGCCAATAATTTGTAATATATTTTAAAAAATCCTAAGGTTTGGATAAAATGTAAGTGGTGGTGTTGGGGATAAATTTTATGGTGACTAAGGATTTTCTTACTAAGGTGATTGGGATTTCCACTATCGGTACCAAAATATTAGAAGATAAAACATTGGGAGATGATATCATTTTTGTCTTCCTTTAACCTTGAGAATACTTGAAGAATATTCACTTTGAGCATGCAAGAATTTCCTTGAAACCTCCTTAAGATGAGGTAGTGTTATGTTTAATGAGATATATAAAATTAGAGGGGAGGTTTGATTATTTCTACTCACACCAATTTTTCTTTCTTAACCAATTATATTATAAGATATTAATATATTTCTTCTTTGATTTAATTTTTTGAATATTTTTATGTTGTTATTCATATTTGTAGAAGTTGGGAACTCTTTATGATGCCTTTGATGTGTAACAAACCTAACTAAGTGGTTTTGTTATTAAAATAAAAATATACTTAATATTAAGATTTATATTATGGATAATAATATTACAAAGGAAATATAAATACCATTAAAGGTGGAGGTAAAAATATTTCAAATATGGGATACAATACTTGAGAAAAAGTTCAACAAACTAGTTTCTAAATGTCCTAATCAGAAAGAGAAAATTATAGTTCTTTAGGAAAAGCTCTAGTAGGTTAAGGAAAATCATACCATTAAGAATTTACCCCAGAAATTTAAATTGAAATTATCAAATATAACATCAATAAGGTCATTAAGGCTAGTAAATGCATAATAAAAATAGTGCTATGGATCTCAAGATCCTATGTGATAATTAAATAATCTACTCGAGGAATCTGAGATCTCTACTACTTAGATGAGTGATAAGGGGAATATAAATAATATAATTTTAAGAATAAGAAGCAATAATAAGAAAACCATTGAAAATGAGAAGGATCTACAAGAGTTTTGTAGAACTCCATGAGAAATTTTATAAAAAAAGAACTAGAGACCATATTAACTCTAAATCTTAAGTGTATTTTTCTATTTTGTACTTTGGTGTGTATTTTTAGATATAATGTCATTCTAATAAAGGTCATATTGAGTTTAGCTATTTTTTTCCAAGTTTTATCAAGGTTTTAGGTCCCCTCAAAACTTACTTTACCACTTAATCCAAAACATGAAGAAGAAGGTCCTTATGTACCTCAAATTGGAAAATTTGAAGTTGAGGCATACCCATAAAGTAAGTTTTACCATTTTGACTTTCAATTTCACTTAAATATTATATCTCAATATCAATTATACTTAAGTTCTAGTCCCATATAAATTGGGTGTAGCGCCATTGTCCTCAATATTAGAAAATAGAAAATTAGAATTAATAAAAAAAGGAAGGCTTCATAGCCATTTGTGCAGACATGTCTATTTATCTATTATATAGAAACTACAACATAAATTTATCTAATATATTGATATGATTCTCCATACTTGAACCACAACTCACCTTGAGACACTTCATGAGAAGGGCCCTTCACTTGAGCTTATATATATTTTTTTTGCTAGTTAAAACACTACAGAGGGGCATCACCCTATATTAATTTGAAGGCCAAAATACATGATTCCAGTTTGTGGCAAGTGTCCACTGTGGCCAATTGGAAAATGGCCTAATGACCAGATTGAAGCTACATTCTAGGCCCTAGAAACATATCAAAAAAGAAGACGCAGACTTGACTAGAAAACAAACGAGACTGACTAAGTTGTGCTATATGCCAGAAGAAGCAATACTTTAATCTTCTACCATCTCCATAGGGTCGTCTTCATCTGGGTCCTCCTCAGCCACCCTTTTCTTGTAGGCTATGTAATTTGAGACCTCTGGGCAGTCGGCTTTGCATTTTAGGTGCGCTGGTCCTAGAGCCTTCTCCTCTGGGTCTCTGTCGTCCGAAGGGAACCATTCTTCGCCTATTCTGAAACCCCATTCAGTATTATCCCTGTCTAGGAGGGCTGCATCGAGGCCTTCATTCTCCACATAACGCACTGCCCACCCATGAGGTAAGTTGGTGGTGAGTTTCGCTGCCCTAAGCAGGAAATTGATGCTCCTGTCCCGAACATCCCATAGTTTTTCGTACCCTGTTGGGTCGACATTCTTGACCAGAGGGAACTTCGATACCTCATGGCCCCAAATGCTTAGCACGTTGTAGTGCTAGGTCATAGGTATGAGGTTGTTGTCATCAATATTATTTAGGGCTCCATCGATGTCTCCCAGCCATGCATGGTGAAAAAGCATCTGGGTCAGCTTTTTCGCAATAGATTTCGGGACACCCATGTGGATGCTGGTCACCAAGAACATGGCAGGGATTTTCACATTTGATCTGAATCTGTGATAAGCTTTGAGGAATTCAGGGCCCAGTACCTTCTTTGTTGCTTTGAGCACCACTAGGTGGGGGAAAGACATTGACTCGCTGAGCCTTTTATCCATGATTTCCCCGCGGAACGCTTGCTATTGCTTCTCGGTGTCCAAGGCCAACAGAGTCTCCATTCTGTAGGACTGTTCTTAGAACCTCTGACGGACCCGAATTGCCTTTTGAGAATGCCAAGCTCTGGGTGTTGTTTATGTGATGTGCGCTCATAATACTTCATGATTTATTTCCTTGTACTCTCGTCAGAGGACTCGTGTGAGTATGTTGGCAAAACGCTAGGAAACTGGAGGTGTATTTAAAGTTTGGTAGGATTTGGATCTGCACAATCTGTCTGAGTCCTTGGGACTTGAGATTTAGGGGCTACACTACGGTAGCTACTTGATGATTTAGTCACATTGGGAGGGACACGTTGCACTTTATTTTCCCCATGACGTGACTTGGTGGAGCCTACGTGGAGGACTCGGATGCCAATTTTTCCAACTCGTTTGCCATGTTGTTCCCTTCTCTGTAAACATGGCTAATTTTGAATTCATCAAATTTGGCGGTTAATTCTTTGATGTGTTGAAGGAGGTGATTTAATTTCCAATTTGGAGTAGTTCCACAATTGATTGCATTGATTGTTATTAGTGAATCTCCTTCCAGATGTATTTTGCAAACTCCTAAGTCAATTCCCAGTTGGAGGCCTAGAGATGCTGCCTTGAACTCTGCCTCATTGTTGGTGCAGAAGCCTAATTGTGTGGATAATTCTGCTAGTCGAATACCTTGGGAGTCATTTGTGACACAACCCGCGCCACCTGGACCTGGGTTGCCTCGGGCCGCCTTGTTAAAGTTTATTTTAACCCATCCTGGCTCTAGTGCCTACCAAGTAACTTCCGACCTCCTATTTTTTGTTGTCTTACTTGACCTGTTCCCGACTAACAATGGTGGTTTTAGGCCTTTGAATTTTTTGATAAGACCATCATCCCAGTTTGTGAAGATTCACTGGTTCGATGTGTTGGACCGAGTCTCCTCATTTACTACTTCTACTATTGCCTTTTCAATTTTGTCCCAGAGCCTTTCTTTATTTAGTTCTTTGTTTTTGAAGATTCTCCTATTTCTTTCCTTCAAGATTTCCTAGATTAATAATAATGGGGAGGCTTGCCAGATTCCTCCAAACACTGATTTGTCGATATTTTGTGGCCAGATTTTGAACCATGAGGCCAGATCTGAAGGGATGGGGGTTTGGAGGGCAAGTTTGTTTTTTAATATAGACCATCATTCATATGCCATGGGGCAATGCAGGAGTAGGTGGTTGGATGTTTCTTCACTAGCTTTGCATAATATACATCTGCCTAGGCCTTGGATGTAGAAGTTGGCTAGTCTATCTGTTGTGAGTATTATTTTTTGAACTGCCAGCCAAGCGAAGACCCCTGCCTTAGGTAGGCATTTGTTGCCCTAAAATAATTTACAGGGCCACTCTTGGTTTTTTAGTGCTAATTCTTTCACCTTGTATCCAAGTTTTACTTTGTATGAACTAGTGGGGGAACCACACCAACGGATCGTGTCTGGGCCTAGAGATGGGATAGAGAATCTGTCCTTGAGAATTCTTGATAGGCTATTTTCTGGGCCTGAGGGGCATTGAGGTTCTATAGGTCTTTCCAGCTCCAGGTGCTGGCGCCTTGACTATATATTTTTCTCCCAAAGTCTACCACTTTGACACCCCATATTCTGGTGGTTTCCTTGATTATTACCTCTAGGCCTGGAGAGTTGCTTAGTGGGGGGTGTCCACCCCAGGAATCATTCCAGAAGGATTCATTTTCGCCACTATTGATTTCCTAGGTCACATGTTTGGAGATTATGTCTCTAATGTCTAGGATAAAATTCCATATGGCCGAACCTCTTGGAGGGTTGGTAGTGGTTAGAATTCTGGTCAGAGCGTCGGAGTCCAGGTATTTTCTCCTTAGTATTTTGACCCATTTTTGTTCCCCTTTCGAGTGTATATCCCAAGCCAGTTTGGTCCCCATGGCTTGGTTCATTATTGCTAGTTGTCTAAGGCCTGCACCTCCAGCCTCCTGAGGTCTGCAGATCTTGTCCCAGGCCAACAAGGGAAATTTGTTGTGGTCTCCAACCCCTGACCAGAGGAATCTTCTAAAGATTTGATTGAGGTCATCTTCTACTGCTCTGGATAGCTTTAAGCAGGACATTGAGTAAACGGGGATGGTCGAGAGAACTGATTTGATCATTAGTAGTCTTCCTGTTGAAGACAACCATTTTCCTTTCCATGTTCCCATTTTGGCTTTGTAGTTGTTGATAAGGTTTTCCCAGTAGCAATTTTTTTTGATACTTGCAAATAGTGGCATGCCTAGGAAACGCCTTGGAAGATTGGCCACCTTGAGATTCAATATTCTAGCTAGAGATCTCTGTATGCTTGGCTGTGTGTTTAGAAAAAAGATTGCAGATTTCCCCAATTGATAATTTGCCCTGAAGCCATGCAGTATTCATCAAGGAAGGATCTGATCGTCCTTGCCTCCCTTCTACTTGCCTCCCCAAATAGGATTGTGTCGTCTGCAAATTGGATATGAGATACTGGCTCTAAGCCATTTGCTACCTGGATGCCTTTCCACTTGTCTTCTCTGACTAAGTTTTGGATTCCCCTACCCAAGACTTCTGCCATTATTATAAACAGAAAGGGGGAGAGGGGGTCTCCCTATCTTAATCCTCTTGTGGAAGAGAAAAATCCATGGGCTGATCCATTCACCAGGACTGAGAATTTAGCTATGGAGATGTAGTTGTTGACCCAAGTAATCCAGTTTGGTCCAAAACCAAATTTATTTAGGACTTCTAATAAGAATTGTCTGTCTACCATGTCATATGCTTTGAGGATGTCTAGTTTTAGCAGCATGTAGGCATTTCTAGTTTTCCTTGTTGTGTGGATGGTCTCATGTGTTGTGATTATTCCTTCCACGATTGACCTGCCAAGGGCGAAGCCATTTTGTTCTTCTAAGATTACTTTGTCCAGAACGACTTTGAGATGGTTCGCAATTATTTTGGTGACCACTTTGTATACTGTGTTGTAGAGGGCCATTGGTCTGAAGTCACTCATAGATTGAGGGTCCTTTTTTTTTGGAATTAGAGCTAGGAAGGTATGGTTCATGGCACCTAGCATTGTCATATTCTTTCTTGATTCCTCTACTGCTGCTCCTAAGTCTGCACCCACTATGTGCCAGAATTTCTGGAAGAAGCTGGCTGGGAAGCCATCCGGTCCTAGTGCTTTGTCCAGGTTCATTTGGAAGACTATTTTTTTGACTTCTTCAAGGGGGATCTTTTGGAATAGGAGGTGGTTTTTCTCTTCATTGATTAGAGAAGGGATATAACTCAACAACCTATCTCTAATGTCTTTGTTTTCAGGGAAGTCTTTGTTTAGCAATTCTGCAAAGAAGTATGTTGCTTCCTTATTGACTTCTGCAATGGTTTGGGTCATTTCACCATTTGGTTTTTTGATTTGAGATTTTGTTCATGTTTCTGTTTGCAATTGCTGATTTGTGGAAGAATTTTGTGTTCCTGTCACCTTCTTTCAGCCAAGATTCCCTTGATTTTTGATGCCAGTAGCATTCTTCTTTCTTTAGTAGTTCTGAGAGTTCCTCCTTTAGGGATTTTTCATTTTCATAATCCTCTGCATCCATACCTTTTTCAATGACATGTTTGTTCAGTGTTTTAATTTCCTGCTCCACTCTTACCTTCTCCTGAAATATTTTTTTGAAGTGAGAAGTGTTCCATTCTTTGAGTTTCGACTTGATGTGGGCTAGTTTTTTGCTGATTTTGTAAAGGCAAGTACTGTCTCCGAATTTGGTTTCATTCCACCATTTTTTGCTTGGCTTTGTTTGATAGCCTACCTCTACTAGATTTCTTTTTGAAGTTTGGGGCCTTTATTCGGGATTCTGATTGTTCTAGTTATCTAATTTCTGATAATGCCTCTGTCTCCATTTCTTCCCAAGTTTCCATTTCCTCTTCTGAGAGAGGGTAGTTTCCTTCCTCTTCTGAGAGAGTATTTATCCCTTCGGTGTCATGCAGGGAGAAGCTGGGGGGGTTTGTGGTTTGTGCTGGATCTTTTTCTGACATTTGGGAGAATTGAGGCTCTATTTCTTTAGATAGGATCCCTAATTGAAATCTTATGTCTTTTTGTAAATCCTGGGCCCCTTCCATTAGGGCATTTAGAGCTTGTTTTGTTCTGATAGGATTTTTAGCCAGGGTTTCCATAGGTGGAATTTCCAAATCACGAGGAGTCGCTGCACAATCTGGATGCTGCTCTGAGCTCAAGGAGGGTCCAATAGGAGGAGCTTCTGGTGGGGAGGAGCTTGGGGCAGAGGGTTTAAGGGTTGGGGTTGAGGTTTTTTTTTTGTGGTTAATATATTTCCACCTTTGGAGGGGCCTTCCAAGCAAGATTCTCTAAACAAGCATTTTCTTTGATCATGTCTTGCCCAAATTTCAATTTCCTATTGCCAACTTCCGTATTTTGTTAGTATTTCCAAGTTTTTATAGATCCCAACTCCTTCATCTATTTCGACCAAGATGCCAGCTATAGCTCCTTCTACTCCATTGATAAAATCCTCATTTACTCCTAAGCATACTTCAAGGGCATCACCAATGCGGATTAGGGCATTTAAATTCCAGAATTCTGATGGTAAGTCGATTAGCTTGAGCCAGACGGGGGTTTGATTTATTTTGTAATTCTAGGGGTCGAAGTTAGCCTTCCAGTTTAGGCAATGAAAGCTATGGCCATTCATGAACAGGGGCTTCCCATTGATTGTTTCAAATTTTAGGTTTTGATCACTGAATTCTATAAGGAAAAAGGAGTTTGGGAGTTGGCTTATGCTTACCTGATTTTGAAATTTTCTTTTCCACCAGGCTTTGATCTCCTCGCTAGGGCATCTGTGACCCATCCACTTGGAAAAAATTTCTAGTTCCATCAGTCGATCTACTCTTTGTTCAATTGTGCCCGAGGGCAATTGGAAGAGTTTGCTTCCTCGGGGGTGTAGCACTTTGTTTGGATTTGGGTTGATAACTCTCCTATTGGATTTTCGGTTGAGTAAATCCTTGTCTCTCTGGTTTAGCCTTCCTTGGTGACCCCCATTCTGATGGTACATTTTCCCTGTGTTGGGGTTTCCTGGGTTCTTGTTTCTCCAAACTTTACTGGTTCGGGCTGGGATGAAATTGCCTTTGCTGCGCCAGTTCGAATCTGAGGTTTTTCCCCAACGGTCATTTTCTCGAATCCACCCATGCCGTTGAGCCTTAGTAGGGTTCTCTTGGTTGTTTTTTTGGAACGGATTCTCGTTGTGTTTGTTGGGCTGTGTGTTTCTCTGGTTGTAACCTGATGAGATTCTCAAGCGAAATGGATCGCACTTGTCTACCCATTCTCCATTTTCATATACCCACTGGGGGATGTGCTCATCTGTTTGGGGGAGAGTTTCTGCCTGTTTCTTCATTTCATTTTCTTCCTCTAGAACCCTGTCGCCCCATGATTTCCTGGATTTTGATGTTGGCTCTCGCTCCTACTCTTTTTCACCCGTGGACTCTTGCAAATTTTCACTTGCAATTTTTCGCTCTCTCTCCATTACTTGAGCTTATATTTATTGTACCCTCTTTGTAGCACAATCAATGTAGATCTTTGCTCCCTTTTTATCATTTCAAGCTATGGTAATATTCTTTTAGTCTAGTCATTCTTTCAACTAAGTCTATATTCTTATTTTATCATAATATATAGTTTTGAAGGCTTACTTTTTCTTTATTTTCTACAAAGGTTCTCAACTATGGAAGCCTTTCAATTTTTTATATGATTTCAATTCTTTTGTTAAAGGATTTGGTTTTATTTTGATTGTCAATGATCCTTTGAATTAATGATACGCATAATACTTTAAGATGTGTATGAATAACAATGTTGAGGAGTTACACCATTGGATTAAGTCGGTAGCTTAATAGATGGTGGGTCATGCCACATAAGAAAATAAGAAATCATTAAACAATAAAGAAATATTTTTGATTCAATGCTCATAGGACACTTGGAAACATCTCAAAACTTATAAAAATTATTAGAATAATAAGTCTATAGTGTTGTATTATTGGTTGGGAAATATAAGTTGGCATATACTTCAAGTCCTAATAGCTTTCAAGAAGTTCAAAACGAAGAGAGGATAGTGATATCATAAAATATACATGGTTATATCATATAGGATTTTAAGTTTATTATTTTGGTAGATGTTGGGAATTGTGCTCTTGGTCACAGGGGGCTAGAATTACCAAAGGTGGTTCCCTCCCCTTTAAATTAATCAAACAGATATAGGATTACTAAACCCATTGATCATTTCTTGGATCAATAGATCACATGACATATACATATTATTATTTTAACAACTTTATATTGTTGCACTATTGGTTAAGGTAATTATCCATGTTAGCTTTTCAAGTTGGCCCATCACAAAGATAAAATTATGCTTCCAAGTATCATATGCCAACACTAGGCTCTTTAGAATAGGTGGCAATTTGACTATTTCTCATTGTACTATTGGCCATATTTTAACACATCAACAATATTGCTCGACCCAAAATAAAAAGGAAATATATATAAAATATTTAACACCTTAATGTTATGCAGTACTAATTATAGAAAACGTGTTACTTGGTAGGAATTTTAATAAAATTATCTCTATAGATTTGAGGCACCATTACTACAGTGGTTGTAACGTTATCCTAAAAAACTACTATAAATATTATTAGTTTGACAATTTTATATTGTTGCACTATTGGTTAAGGTAATTATCCATGTTAGCTTTTCAAGTTGGCCCATCCCAAAGATAAAATTATGCTTCCAAAGTATCATATGCCAACACTAGGCTCTTTAGAATAAGTGGCAATTTTACTATTTCTCATTTTACTATTGGCCATATTTTAACACACCAATAGTATTGAGACCCAAAATAAAAAGGAAATATATATAAAATATTTAACACCTCAATGTTATGCAGTACTAGTTATAGAAAACATGTTACTTGGTAGGAATTTTAATAAAATTCTCTATAGATTTGAGGTACCATTACTACGGTGGTTGTAACGTTATCCCAAAAAACTACTATAAATATTTATTTCCAAATCTAACCCATTGTACAATAAATACAATTAAGATTTTCAACTACTAAAATATTTTCATACTACACCAAATACTTTAGCATATGGATTTTTTGGGATTGCACCATCCATACACCTCACGTTTCTAGTTCCATTCACCATTATTGACAACTACCAAATATACATAGTTTATGAAATTCTGGATCTAAGTAATTAGATCTAAAGGTGGTTGTCATACTATAAAAGGAAACACTTTCTTCAAGGGATGATCTAGTCATTTGAGAGGAATAAAAAAACTTGTTTCTCTTATTTCTGAGCCTCCTTTGTAGAGGATCACTCTTAAAATTTAGTTAATTGATCTAGATATATGAATGTGTTAATCAAACTTTCACATTTTTAGTAAAAGGAAACTGATATATGTTCATATCTCTTTGTTGTGTTTATCTACATGTTCTATGATATTACAATTGACCATCCACTTAGTTTATTACTGATTGCCTTAATTCATTTTTTATGAGATTCAATAGTTTTATGTTAAAATCATGAATGGCTAAGACCTTTTCTTATCATTTAAAATTGTTAGTTTTGAGTAAAATAAGTTTTGTGCAAAATTAATTAGTAGATCATAAAATTATTTTATTGGCACACCACCTAATAGTTTAGTTTTCATTTCAAGCAATTTTTTCTCCTTTTCCTCAAAATAGATTCCTAAGATAACTAAAAAACATAAATGTTATCTTCTAAAATCTTAGAGGTTACCTTGCAAATCGGGCCCTATGTTTACAATATTTTTCATGTTCGTACATGAGTGTAGGAATATAAAAACTTGAATATAAATAGTTTTGGCACATTGGTAGGCCCCAAAAAAAGTTTTTAGAAAATAATCTATAGAGATTTTTATTTTCTCACTTTTATGTGAAGAAGTCCCATCACTAGATCATTCTTGGCTAATCATCCTCATCTCTTAGTTCTGACTTTGGTTAATCCTTGAAGGAAGATGTTTATTAATCAAAACCCTCTTATACCTCTACCAATGATAGCTCCAAGGCCCCTAAGAAATTTTATAAATTGTAATAGCATAAGTCCCTTGATTCCTATAGCCCCGCCAACTATCTAGGATGCTATCCCAACTAAGTTAGGAAGGTATGTACCCAAGAAGAGGTGAATATGTTTATTTACATATGTGAGAAATATGATAAAGTAATGGAATTGAATTATGAAGAACTAAACATATATGACAAGAATATAATTTAACACATTATTGAACCATCCCTAGATGTAAAATTAGTTTGACAAAAGAAAAGACCTAATCCAAAAACTAAACCCCTAATGAAACATGAAATTATCAAATTGATGGAATCAATGATCATGTTCTGAATCAAATATTCTACTTGGGTATCCAATTTGGTACCAAAAAGGAATAAAAATGGAGAGATTTGACTTTGTATCAATTTCCATGATCTCAATAAGGCTTCATTAAGATATCATTATCATGGCTCCTCCAAGGAACAAATACTATAGATAGTTTCCAACTTATATTTATTTTCCTTGGTAGATTTTTGTGATTCAACCAGCTCTAGGTTAAAGAAGAAGATCAATATAAAATAACATTTACCACAGTGGAGAACCTACACATATGCCAAAATTACATTTGGATTGTCAAACACAATATATACTTTCCAAAGAGCCATGTATATTGCCTTTGGTGAAATTTTACTTATTAATAAGAGCAATATGATATATTTAGATGACCTCACCATGTTCTCAAAGAACAAGGAGGATTATTTTGCACACTTAGAACAAGTTTTTCAAAAATGTCAAGAATTTAGAGTCTCTTTGAAGATGAAGAAATTTATTTTTGGAGTCCCTTAAGGTAACCTACTGGGTCATGCAATTTCTAGAGAAGGAATCTCTATTGATCCTAATAGAGTGCAATCCATTTTAGAACTTTCTTTCCTAGTAAACAAGAAAGAAGTTCAATCCTTAATTAAATTTTTGGGTAGATTTATATCTCATTTTTATGATATTTTAAGGTCCATAACCATTATTCTAAAAAAAGATAGATAATTCAAGTGGAATACGAAAGGTAGGGACACTTTTGAAAAATAAAGAAGACAATAACAAAATCACTAGCTTTAGAAAGTCCTAACTTCTCCAAGGATTTTATAATATATGTCTATGACCTGGAAACCATAGTCTTGTAGTAGTACTTATACAAAGGGATGATTATAGAAAAGGTGAGAACCCCATTGCTTTCAATTCAATAAACCTTAAAGATTATGAGGTGAAGTATAAATTTGTTGAAAAATAAACATATTCTTTGCTTACAAGTTTGAAGAAATTTAGACACCTCATATTAGGAAATATAATAACAAAACTTGTAGTACATCCTTGTATAAGGGATTATGTTATAGGAGAGATAAGTCAAAAAAGGGAAAAATAGATAACTAAATTAATGTAATATGACGTTTACATCAAGCCCACAAATTTGGTAAGAGGAAGGGAATTGTGCCATCACATTTCCAAGGATATGAATCCAAATGAAGTTGAGGCCAAAGATAATGAAAAGGTCACGACCATTGTGGAAAATAATCCAAAAAATATGGATTGACGAAAGTATAATTTATTAAAATAGGGGACCTTGGAAGCATGCCCTATTCTAAACGAAGGGCATATAGGCCACATATAATCTCTTTTTCTTTAATAGATGTTTTTTTGTTTAAAAATAAGATTTAATGGATCTTTATTAAGATATATATTGGGGAATGTGACAAAGAATTTTTTTCATGAATTACATGAAGGGATACCATGGGGACATTTCTTAGCCTCAACAATTACTACAAAAATAACCATGCTAGCTATTATTGTTTAATAATGTTTATTGATTATCATAAGTGGCTTAGAAAATGCTCAAAATATAAAGAGGATGAATGTCATAACATCCTTTAATTCCAATTATGTTAGAAGATCTATTTTCCTAATGCATTTTAGACTTCATTGGAAGGATTAATGCGGTCTCAAGAACAAAATTATTTTTGGGAATTTAACTATCTAAATTTATTATGAAGAATTGAATTTATTTGAAGATGTCCCCAAACTATTATCCACAAGGAAATAGTGTTTTGGAATCAAAAAACAAAAAATGATCAATATAATAAAATGAATGGGAGTATAATACCAAAGAGAATGACACTAAAACTTGAAACTAGCCTTATGGGCTGATCACATAGATCATTGGGACTTTACCATATGCATTACTATAGGAAAGGAAGTTGTTACTATAGGAAAGGAAGTTATTTTACCTGTACCTTTAGAAATCCTAGCTCTAAATTTGGTCAAGAATTTAGAAATAGAGAAATATGATGCAATGAATGTGAGGATTTTATTAAATTTAAAATTAGAAGAAAAAAGAGAATCAAAAAAATATTCCATAGTTTGACATTAATAAATATTCAAACAATGGTTTAAAAAGCAATCTTCTTATCCATATTTCAAAGTTGGAGATTGGGTCCTCAAATGGGAGGAATGTGCAACAAAACATGGCCACCATTCCAAGTTTGAATCATATTGAAGTGGCCCTTACACCATTGTGACATGTAAAGAATACAATGTTTTCAACCTCATGTTGTCACAAGTTAGATCCCAAAGATTCTAGTCAATAGGGTATTTTTTAATGTTGAACATCCAAAATACTAAGAGGGGGGGTGAATTAGTATTCCAAAAACCGATAATAAAATCCACTTAACCATTATCACAATAATGATTGAATCAATAAGAGAGAACATAAAAACAAGACAAATCAATCATGCACATGAACACCAAGATTTTTACATGGAAAACCCAATGAGGGAAAATCACGATGAGGGAACCTCACAATATATTATATCTAGATATAAAATATTATGGGGCTCACTACCAGGACTCACTATCCTTAAAAGGCTCACAACTTGAGTACAAAAGATGGCTCACTTCCAAGATACAATAATGGTGGCTCACTACCAAAATGATGAACTAATGGAATCCACCTTCTATGTGCAAGGTTCAGTTCCGCTGAAGCTCAGAATACAAAATGCTGCATTGCATATCTTCACCTTTTCCCTTCTCCATTGATCAAACTCTTGCACACACATTTCGCTTTCTTCTATATTATATTTATACAAGTATATCTTATTTATCAATTAGGTCAGCACCATATAAGATTAAATCATTTCATCCAAGTAGTGCATTATACCAAGTCAACTATTAGTCTTCATAATATATTTCATTTGTTGAGTCGGTCAAGACTAAACCATAATTCTTAAAACCAAAAAATAATTCTCAAAGCAAACACCTTCTAGATTTGAGAGCACGTTAGTTTACCATCATATTACTAGTAAAGAGACCATAAAAAAAATTGCAATATATGAATGTTCACCTTACTAGAATGTGGAATCTCGCACACAATATACCTTCACACAAAACAATAGTAGAATACAGAGTTGAACTTTGTTAGAGATAAATTTTTGTACATAACAAAAAGATGTCTCAAGATCCAATATATAGTTGTTCGAATGAGCTAATAAAACATGGTTAGGAGACTAGAGTCATGTCAGATCTTGCGATGAGTTCCAGAATCAAATACCAACATATTGATCTACCACAAAGGAGTATTACTGGCAAAGAACAACTTCTGGTAGACCAAGTAAATTTCTCATACTGTTATCACCATACAATTATTACCATGTTGAAATCAATGAAAACATAGGAACAACCAACACAACCATCCATACTTCATTCTCATATTGCAAAGCTTCCAACAATCCCCCCTTTGGCATTGACAGCAACATGCATGACAATTTTTTTTCAGGAATACCACATTGACTGTTCTGATTACCCCCTATCAAAATTTTTCTTCACAAAAAGTTTTCCTCTGACTCTTCATCTCTTCATCTCTTTATCTCTTTATCTCTCCCCCTTTGACATCAATGACAAAGGAAGGGGTTTGATATAAATGTACATATGCATCAAAAAGTAGTAAAAAAGAACATTGAATTAACCTGAAGATGAACCTATGAGTCTCTCCAAGATAGGCTTCCATGAAGCTTTACCTTCTTCCCATGAACCTTTTGCACTAACTAGAGTCCTGTAAAGTAGCTTAAGTTTAGTTAGAGACTCTAAACCATCTGTTAAAGTATTGGGATTAAGATTAATCTCTGATAATTCACCAATATAGCCAAGAGCACAAGAGACAAAAGTGTGTCTGAATTTAATCATGTCTTTGAGTGCCACAAACGTCTTGATAACATTTATTCTTCGATCTTGTAGAGAGAAAAAATTGTCTTGAAGCTACACAATGTAGGACCACCTCTAATTATGTCTATCTTCTGCTAACCTCATGTATCTGCCTGAGTGTTCATTCAAGACTCACTCATCCTTATCTCATTTCTCATATTCAATGTTTTTCTAGACCAATCAAGACAAAAGAAAAGTAGTTCATGCACCTCTTTTTCATAATATTTTACATTCTTCAATTCCTTCCTTACTCGATCATGTGCATTCGCACAGTTTCCTTTGATATCATTCAGATTTTCTTCATCAAACCTAATTCCAATAGATATTTCAAGTCCGTAGATGTAGAATTTCAAATAATTAATAATGCCACGAAGATTCTCCACAACAAAAATAGATGAATCAAAATTAGCACCGAGAATAACCTTTTGCAAATCTTCCAGAGCTGTCTGAATATTCATTATTTCATGCTCATGTTCAAGCTTACTTTCTTTTCCACTTTCCAGATTCACTACACTCTTCCTCTTCTTTTCTGTTCTATTCACGCTACCAGAGGTACTTTCTTCATTGAGATGCTTAGGGCTTTACAACAAAATTTTAGCATATATATCAATTTCAGCCTCTGACACTTCATAATTCAATTCAGATATCCAAACTAACCTTGATTCAACTACTTCCATGTGACATAAATCTATAGAGACAAGAAATTTCATGCTTCAAGAGTATCTTTCCACAAAACTTACTAGAATTCTAGACCTTTTATTCATCCTCATATGAAATTTTCTAAAGAATGCAGCAAGGGAAGATTCTTGTGCATCCAAACCACCAAGACTTATCATGATATTCTTGATTTGATAAGCAATAGGCTCTGAATTTGACCATTCCAACCTTCCTATTATCGAAAACTCTTTCAAAAAGTAAAAGAGTAGACAAACAACTAGATTTCCTACCGAAAAGTATTCTTCTTGCTCTTCTTATTTTCCTTTAAATTCTTCAAAATATGTATGTGAAGTAGTTCACACAAGTCATATTACATACCTCTTATTACCATATCAGCAAAAATTTTCACCATAGTATTAGAAACTATAAAGTCATTGTTAGGGATACATAATTTATGATCAATGACCATAGCAACATACCTTGTTACTGGATCAACAACCGATCTCAAACCAATTTCCTTTTCTTTAGAACTCACACCTGTAACCTCAATCATTTCTTTCTCATTCATAATCTTCAGTTTAGGAACCGGTCTAGAGAAACACAAACCAGTTACATCTCTAATAGCTTCTCTAGATATTAGATGTGCTTCATCAATCCACATAGATTCATCATGAATTCTGCTCAATACCATCCGAATATACTTCTCAAATTCAAACCAAGAAACTTTTCTCCAAACATCCAACTTCTTCTCAACTAATACTTTGTAGGCATCATGATTTTATTTTAATTTATTTTCCCAAAGCACATTGAACTGAACTAACGAAATTTCTTTAATCTTACTATAAACAAATGCATAAATATCTTTTGTAGGAGACACTCTCAGAGGGATGCAAGAGAATGCACCAATAGACTCTTCCGACACATTCCTCAAATATTTCTTCAACCTAGCTTTATCCGCATAATTCACAATCTTTCAATTATCGATCAGTAAAAGTAAAAGATTGTGCAAATAGGAGTACCTCTGAAAATGTCAACAAGAAATGTATAGATATCCTATTTCCAGAGCTCACTTCAAATTCATCTAATACATTCTTTAAATTTTGAAATTTTGAAATCCCTTCTAAACTTCCTTTGCACTCTTTTTTGAAAATACATAGACCTTTAATTTCATTTGAGCTTATTCCTTTCATTCCGAATGATTTTGCAATAAATGTTCCATCTTATAGGTAGATTACCTCAAAAACTATGTACACCTTCATCCTTTCAAATTTTGCAGACCTCATTCTTCACACATGCAACTGATAAAGCTCCTTAATCTTGTTACTACATTAAATATACTTTTGTCATGATATGACACAAGTACCAATATGGGGGTTCATTAGATTTTCTGATGATTGTTCCCCCATAACCACTGCTTTTATTTAGAGATTGATGAGAGTATCTGTATCGGAGGTCAGCACAAATAAGACTGATAATTCCCTTCTCCAATTTCTTCCCATTTCTCTTCTTGCCTTTTCCGGATCAAAGGTTTGATCATTATTTTTTGCCAGATAGATGTTCTTCTTTCTTCCACTGTTACTATAAGGATGTTCTGATTTTTTACATTTACAACAAATATAATTCTTCTTTCCCTTTTTCTTTTTATCCAATAGACTATCTTTATATCCATTCTTTTTTCCTTTAGAATAATTCACATTACTTTCATAGTCCTTTGCCTTATGACCAAATCTCTTGTAGAAATAACAAACACCATTGAAGTATAAGTACCTTTTTGTATCGTGTCGTTTGACAAGAGTTTTTTCGGAATTGCTTCTTCACTCCTTGACTTGTCTTCCTTTGTACCACATCTTCTTACCAGTGAATTGCTTCACTTTAGAACTCTGACCTTTTCAAACCCTAAAGCGATCTTATCCATTTCTGGTCTTTGAGAGGTAATCAAATTATCAAGCATCATTGAGCTTATCTTAAATTTGTCTTCAAAAATCTTTGCCCTTTTCAGATCAGATCTCATGATTCTTGCTTCTAATTCAAATTTTATGCATTCATCCATCTTCTTCTAAATTTTAATTTCTTGTCATTCTTCAATTCTTCTCTTTTCATCCAATTGTTCCAACAGGCTAGTTATGGCTTCTTCTCCTTCGGTCAACAAATCACATGCAACCAAAATTATGCTTTGTAGCTTTTCAATATGCTCATATGCTTTTATCAACTTGTCCTTCAAGGCTTCCATTTCTTTTGAAAATTCAGTAGGGCAATTTCTAGAGGAAAAAAAAATCATGTTCAAATTCCGGGACCTTCCTCAAGCTATTGGGCTTCTTCTGAGGAACCAAGCTCTGATACCAATTGTTGAACATCTGGAATACTGAGAGGGGGGTGAATTAGTATTCCAAAAAAAGATAATAAAATCCACTTAACCATTATCACAATAATGACTAAATCAACAAGAGAGAACATAGAAACAAGACAAATCAATCATGCACATGAACACTAGGATTTTAAGTGGAAAAATCAATGAGGGAAAAGCCATGGTGAGGGTTAACTTACAATATATTATATTCGGACACAAAATATTATGAGGCTCACTTCTAGGACTCATTGTCCTTAAAAGGCTCACAACCTGAGTACAAAATATGGTTTACTGCCAAGATACAATAATGGTGGCTCACTACCAAAATGATGAACTGATGGAATAGACCTTCTATGTGTAGGGTTCAGTTCTATTGAAGCTTAGAATAAAAAATGTTGCATTGCATATCTTCACCTTTTCCTTTCTCTACTTCTCACAATCTTGCACACACATTTCACTTGCTTCTATCTTGTATTTATACAAGTATATCTTATTTATCAATTAGGTCGACACCATATAAGATTTAATCATTTCATCCAAGTAGTGCATTATACCAAGTCAGCTATTAGTCTTCATAATATATTTCATTCGTTGAGTCGGCCAAGACTAAACCACAATTCTTAAAACCAGCAAATAATTCTCAAAGCAAACACCTTCCGGATATGAGAGAATGTTAGTTTCCCATCATACTACCAGTAAAGAGACCATCAACAAAACCACAATATATAAATATTCACCTTAGTAGAATTAAAAGTCTCCCACACAATATACCTTCACATAGAACAATAGTAGAATACAAAGTTGAACTCTATTAGAGATATTTTTCTATACATAGCAAAAAGATGTCTCAAGATCCAAGATATAGTTGTTTGAATGAGCTAATAAAATATGGTTAGGAGACCAGAGTCATGTCAGATCTTGCGATGAGTTCTAGACTCAAATACCAATATATTGATCTACCACAAAAGAATATTACCAATAGAGAACAACTTCTGATAGACCAAGTAAACTTCTCATATTGTTATCACCATACAATTATTACCATGTTGACATCAATGACAACATAGAAACAACTAGCACAACCATCCATACTTCTTGCTCATGTTGTAAAGCTTCCAACACTTAAGAATTATGCATATGATGCATGCTTGTAACACTATAAATATGTACTATATTTTTTTGTTTTTGTATGTTTTTCCTTCTTTAAAGGCTTTCATTTTCCTATGTCATTATTTTTGGCCTTTTGGTCATGGTGGAAAATACCAAATTTTCTCATGAAAGTTTAAATCATATCTGTAGTTAGAGCTTATGAGGTATATTAGTTTTCAAAGGATATAACACATCCTCATTGTATGAGACATTGTGCTACCAATTGGGTGATCCCACAATAGTGTGCCTTATTTTCTGGTCAAATTGGGACATTGAAATCAACATTTTTAACTAAATTTTCACTTTCTAACACCTATAGCAACTAAATTATTATGAATTTGAAGATGATAGGAGCTAGTGATTTTTGTAATGTCGTGTGTATATTTTTAATGTATTTTATAATAAATTTTAAGAAATAATTTGTGATTTTTTACGTAACTTTCAATAACTTTTCTTCATAGTTAGATTTTTTAAAAGTGATGTTTAATGAAAAATATACATTTTTTTAATAGAGGATAAAATTATAAAATTTTAAACATATATTTGTAACACCAATATCTAGTGAGTAGATATTTTTTCATAATTTTTTGTTGCATATTTATTTAAATTAATTTTTGAAGTGAAATTAATTATAATTTAGATATATATTTATACCATACGACATAAATTTTTCTATATGTTCCCAAATTAACTTTAAAAAAAATAAAATAATGTCATTATTACCTAGTGCACATATATTTTAAAAATATTTTAAAATATATTTTACTATTTTTCATGTGTGTAGAATAGACACCTTGACAATCACTGAAAAACCTATGTTCACTAGAAAATAAAAAACAAATATAATATTTAAAATTATACTCATTAGAAAGCTTATAACAAGTGCTACTATCTTGTCAATTTGATTCCTTTTTAAGGTCCAATTGAAGGTTTGAAACTAAAAGTTTCAAAGGAAAATTTGAGACACAGTGTGAGAGGCCATCCAAGGACCTTCAAATGAAGGAATTTATGATTAAATGCACCTTTATTTGAAGGTATCTTCATTTGTAGATGCCTTCATTTGAAGATCCTTTTACACAATCAAAATATTTTGAAAAATTCATGACCGAAAAAATTATTTCAATGCGATAACATTTTTTAACAATAAAATAATGCCTTAATTCAAAGATTGCCTTCCTTTGAAGTAAAATTTATTATTTTATTATTTCTAAATAAATAAAATAATACATTTGAACAAAGAAAACCTTAATTTGGATGTGTTTTTTACAAAACCTTCAAACAAATGTGTCTTAATTGAAAGAAATATCTTTTAATGAAAGTTTTTTCTACTTTTCACCCCATCTGAATTGAAAAATCTAATATCCCAAGTTTGGGAATCACTATTTTCAGTTTATCAAACTACATTTATGTTTGTCCTATAATTGCATGATGTGCGAGTGCTTCTAAATTTAGAAATATCTCTTAAAAAGTGTGACAACTATCCTTGTTAAAGGAAGTTAACGAAGGATACCATATTGAAAGCTATTGCAAGTAGGTAGTTGAAAATATTACTACATTATTGGTGACTAGTAATGTTACCTATTCTTATAGCGTGAAGGTACTAAATCCAAGGTAAAAAGTTCATTCAAAATATTACACAAGAGTGTAAGGATTGAAGAGATATAGATTTAATATATTTTCCATGATGTATCATTAAAGAGGGAGTATCTCCTTCCAATAAGGAGGATTATAAAGGAATATTTATACTCCATTTGAAATTTATTAAACTTTGGATCACTAGGCATTCTTATGATATACTCTATGTGATTATGAGAACTACATAGAGTACTTTTTTGGTTCATAGAGAGAGTTGTGTGAGGCCAAGGATGTGAGAAGTAAAGACAAATTATTTACAAAGAAAGATGAGTAACATAAAGAGAGATCTTAGGTCTCGTCAACATTATGAGCTCTCTTATGAATTTAAGAGTTGCAAGTCTTATGGTTTTTGTTTAGCACATGAAAGAGTGCTAGTGGGTTGGGGCATCACTAATCAATAAAATAAAGGAAGGTCCTTCGAACTATCTTTGGTTTTTCATAATGATAATATTTTTGACCCTATTCATCTAAACCAACTAAAATTCTATGAGAAGGAATGAATGTAATAATTATCGAGAGAATTTAGTTAGGGGAAAGCTATACCTTTGGTACCAGGTTATGGAGCTCCAAATTGGATCAATATATGGTCCCCTAGGTTTACCCCTTCTCTGAGTTGATTCAAAATTTTTATGAATTCTACAACCACAACTAGAGAAATCCAAGGAAAAACTATTCAATTATCAATAAGCATTGATAGTATTAGGGAAATTTTGTAGTTACCCCATGTTTCTAATAGTTTCCATTATACTCCAAAGAACCTCCAAAACATATGGAATACAAGGAATAATAGCTTAGTTTCTTGAATAAAGAGATCAATAATGAGGATGACAACATTGAGTTTCCTTTGCTTCCTCTTTCCTATTGGACTTCCAACCTAATGTTTGAGATGCATTCTTGATGCTAAAATTTATCTTTGGGTTAGATAAATATAGAAAATATATGGTTTTTAGTTGGGATATAACTATAAGGTTAAGACTGTAACCCATAGTCAAGTCTTCCTATTTGATTTTGTAGAGACCATTGGAAAAATCCATATACTATCAACTCATAAATTTTAGTACTGAATAGCTCTTCATTTTTTCTTCATTCCTTGTTCATCTCATTATTTATCAAAATGCCTCATTCTTTATTAGAATACCTCATTGTTTAAATAATTCATGCATTTGGAAATATCCGAGGATATAGTTGAACCTTAAAGGATCATTCTCATGTATAGCTAGACCAATATTGTCTCACAAAATTTAGACTACTAAGGGCTCATGGAGAATTTTCTTGTCCCTACACTTGTAGATTTAAGATACAATGATCTCACACATTTGAGACAAAGTTAGTAGATGATTATGAGAAATATAAAAATATCTAGTAACTGGTACTTTGGCCAACATTAAGCTATGATTGGGATACATTATTTTTGGAGGGAAGTTTTTAAGCTCCCCAAATATGTTATTGACATGGAATTAGCTTTAGGGTTTATATGCTAAATAGATGTTATTTATGTAGAATGAGAAGTTGGAATAAAATGAAATAATTATAGTATCTCCCATTCACTTTCAAAGGCATAACCATGAGAAAGAGAGGTTCTCATACTCTCTTGGAATTCAAGCTAGTTGACCTTAAGCTTGAAGACATAAATGACTACTAAACCTATTACTTGGAGGATTTTGTGGCTAGTTGATTAAGAAACTTGTGACTTAGAGATGCATTCATACACCTAGAAATGCCAAGTATTGAAAAGAAGAAGAGATTATGTAGGAGGCCCAAAAGGTAGTAACCTCAAGCTTCCTAAAAATTAATAGGAAGATTGAAAAGAGAGAGACTAAGCTCAAATGGATTTAAGACACCATCAACAAGGTATGAACTTAGGTAAAATTCCAAGACCAAGAAATTATAACACTCATCATGGAGATAATGATTCAAGTTCCTAAAAAAGAGTGCAAGAAGAACAATAAAAGCACATTACTTTGTAATAAGTGTTGCATAAGTTAAAGCTCACCTTAGGGGGTATTGAAAAGATTTATAGAGGGTGGTTGAGCAAGAAAATGAAAGAATAATAGAGGCCACTCAACTACACAATAAGAAGATGAATCTCAAAAAATTGATTGATTCATTACAAATGAAGTTCTGAACCAATGATCAAAAAATTTAGCAACTACAATTGGAGATACAAGTACCCAAGAAAAAATCTAGAGTAATTGTATTAGTGAATGAGATATATACTTCATGAATGTTGTGGATTTAAAGTTCATTCACAAGTTCATTGCTTCATATCAAGCCTTAAAAAAGGTTAAAATAGTGATTGATGGAACTCTCCTCTCCTTATCTCATAAGGTCTCCCAAGATTGGTACTTGGTTACTAAAATCTACAATTTAATAGATGAGTCTCTCTTGGCTATTGGTTTTGATAACCATAGGGTTATGGGATGTGAAGGTCAATGAGTTATTAAGTAAGTACAAGGCTACTCTCAAATGCATTTCTTAGTCCATCACCTTGAATTAGGTGTGTAGGAGATGAGGTGACATATCATTTCATTGGTACAATAGAGATCCCTAGTCCATTTCTACTTGAGAATAAAGTATTAGGAGAGGAATAATCTAAAGCAGTTATTTTGAGTAGGCAAGTGGACCAAACATAATTTAGTGGTTAGAATCAAGCATCAAGAATTGTGGAGATTGAATCTATCCTTTTTTTCATTGTCTCAACTATAATTTAAGTTAAAGGTTAGATTGGAAAATCTCATAAGAATATACCATAAAGAATTCATTGACTTAGATAATGATTTTGAATCCCTAGAGAAAAATAGATGTCCTTTTGATGTTGAGTGGGAACTTCTCTAGGTATGCCTAGAAAGGATGTAGGTAGCATATTCTTTGATTCTTCTATTTTAAAATTATTTTTAGAATTTTGAGTACCCAAAAATAGGGTTCTAGATTCATATTGTGGGAAAGCATCCCTTAAGAGGTCACCAAGAACTAGAGGCTGCGATCATCTTATTTTGATCTTTCTATTCTTTTGTGCTAATTCTTCATTCTTATTTTGGCACATTTTATGGTTTTAGAGGCTTATTTTTACTTTTTTCTTCAAATGTTATTAAATATGGAAGCCTTTTATTTTCATAAGAATTTAATTCTTTCATTAAATTTTTTTATCATTGACACTCCTTTGAATAAATGGTATGCACAATGCTTTGGGATGTGTCATAATAGTAGAGCTGTGAAGTTGCATCATTGGCTTAAGTTTCCTACTCAGTGGGTGGTAGGTCCTACCCCATGGGAAAATAAGCAACAATTAAAGGAGAAACATTTTTTTTTGATTTAATAATTATAGGCCACATGGAAACATCTTTTAGCTTATTAAATTTGTTAGACTAACAAGTTAATAGTGTTGCATTAATGGTTGGGTGATACAAGTTGGTGTCTATTGTGGATCCCAATATATTTCAAGGAGTTGAAATAAAGAAAAGGTAAAGAAATAAAAAAAAGATACATAGTTCCATCAAGTAAAATTTCAAGGTTGTTAGTTTAGTAGACCTTAGGAACTATAATTAGTCACAAGGAGCTAGGACTACCAAAGGTGGGTGTCTCTCCTTCTAATTAAGAAAATAGATCCAATATTAAATGGAATTATTGATAATTTCCATGATCAATTGCTCAGGCAACATATAAAATTTTCAATATGAGAACTTTATTTTTTGCACTATTATTTAAGACAATCCATGTCATATTTTCAAGTGGGCTTACCGCAAAGATAAATGATTATACTTCTAGGTGCTACATGGAAACACTACACTCTTCAAAATAGGTGCCAATCTAATAGATATTTCTTCTTGTACCATTGGTCAAATTTTAAAACATTAATAATACTAAGGCCCACAAAAAAAGGGGGAATACATCTAGAATATTTTGATGTAGGAACAAGCTACATGTTGGTGCTTCATACGACTATGTGATATTGATTGAAGAAAACACATTACTTGGTAGATTTTTTAGAAAAAATATCTCTAATGTAGTTTTGAGATGTCATCATTTTGGTGGTTGTAAAATCATCCTAAGGAGCTATCAAGTATTATTTTTTCCAAAATTGACCTATATTACCATCAATGTAATTATACATTTCAACTACTAGAAGATTTGCATACTATACCAAGCACTGTAGCATGCAGATTTTGTGGTATTTCACCATGCTCCACATGCCACCTTGCTAGTGTTCAACATGATTGGCATATACCGAAGCTCCATGGTTGGTGAAAGATTTGATTTGAGTAATAAAATTTGGATGAGATTATCTTTTCCCATAAAAGGCAACACTTCTTTGTAAGGATGGATAATTAGGTAGTTTGAGTGGAAGAAAAACACTTTATTATATTTTTTTGGCCATCCAACATAAGAGATTTACCTATTCAAATTTAGTTAATTTATCTCTTAGTGACTATGCTAATAATCCTTTCACATCTATAGTAAAAGTAAATATATATATATATATATATATATATATTATCATCTCTTTTTTTTGTACTGATATACATGTTCTTTGATATTACTATTGATAATCCACTAAATTTCCTTCGATTTTGATTAGATTATTAGGGAAGGGCCTTGATCCTGTACAATAGTTTAACAAAGAAGAAACAACTCAAAGAAACAGATGGGAAAACACCATCTAGTCAAACAACAAAAAACAACCACAACCTGTCAACCAGCTATAACGGATCAAGCAAAGGCACACATGCCTCTTAACCAAATAAAAAACATAGATAACAAACATAATATAAAAATACCACCATATAACATCCATGGTATAATTATTTAATAAAAAATCATCATATATAACATCCATAACATGATAAAAATTCTTAATAAAACTAAAAAAAAAAGTAACCAATCCACCAAAAAGTAAAAAAAACCATAGAGCATGGCATCATTATTTCATAGTGTAAATCAACTCCCAGTTGTCCCCAATACCAAAGATTTACTCCCTCTAGTCGGTATCCCCAACATTAGTAACATCTTTTTCTTCCACCTACATCCATTTCTTCTTGAGTTGTTTCCTAATTTTTGTTTTTCCCAAAATAGTGCCAACCACAACCCTTTTCATGAGTCCCTCAGTGGCCATCAATGTGCCAATAACCTTTTCCATATCTTCCATCTTGAACTACAAGAGATTAGTTTATTTTTTCAAAAAATCATTAGAAACATTGTTAGTATCCTCCTTTGAGGTGACAACGATATTCTTTTCATTCTCTCCCAGACCCACCATCTCACCAGCCTCAGTAGCATCATCCTCGTCCATATCCTCCTCTTCCATCTTATCATCTTCCTCCTCAAAACCTTACTCCTCCCCTTATTAGTCACTATATTCCTCACTGTCCATTCCCTCACTTTCCTCACCAATCATAGCTTCAAACTCCTCAATTGATAAGGGCTCTGCTTCCTTATAAGTAATAAATTTTCCTTTTTCTTTATCCCCCCTTTTCATAGAAGCAACTTTAGCAAGACGGGAAAAACTACTCCCACCTTTATTAGACACACACAACCCATCTTCATTCTCAACCTTATTGTCACCTCCAATATCCTTAGTAATGGTAATTATATTTTCATTTTTTTAGTTTCCTTTGCACCAACTTCTTAGTTTTAGGAGGCTCCAACATAAGAGGAGAATATTTCCTCTTCTCAAGAGTGGTCTTCAGTAGTTCCATTTCCATAGATGGCTCAACCGGTTTAGGTTTAGGGATTTCAAATTTTAAGGCCACTTTTTTGTTTCCAAAAGCATGGTATTTTATAGGTGATGGGGGGCTACACTCAATAGGCTCTATCCTTACATAGAAATTCCTAGGATTTTGGCCTGAAGGGGGGTTAATATTCTCCATAGGGTTAAATTTTTTTATAACACCATTCTTGGAAGGGATGACCTTTCCCAACATAGGAGGGTTTCCATGCAGGCTATTTGCAAGCACAAATTTATACATGGCCATTATGAGACCTTGGTGCAAGGGAGGGTATGAAGCACCATTTTTTATGTTTTGTTGCATGAAAGATAAAAATAGAAAGGAATATCGATTTTCTCATTATGCCTTATATGATTAAGAATTGGAAAATGATATGCATGCATAGTCATGTATCTTCCCTCAAGTGTTAATTAACACATAACATAGAGGCTTACCATTGCATACAAAAGAGGAAGTTTGAGGCGAGCATAACCATTCTAAAATATTTTAAGATTCTCACATTTTTCAAAGAACCTATCCACAAATATTTGGTATTCCTCGTTAATTTTCTTGATAATCTGCATGCCCTCATTAGCCAGGATCGTGGCCTCTGCAAACAACTGAGTCATTACTCAATTTCCTTAGTTAATTTTATGACATTTAATAGTTTTGAGTGCATAATCGAGCCATTTTGTTATAATTTAAAATTGTTAGTTTTGATTAAAATGATATATATGCATAATTAGTTTGTAGAACATAAAATAATTTTTTTATGCATCAACTAATAGTTTAGATTTAATTTTTTGAAAACTATTCCCTTTTCATCAAAATATATTACTAAGATAACTAAAAAACAAGAAGATCCAACTTCTAAAATCTCAAAGGTTATCTTGCAAGTCAGATCCTATGTTTGCAAGATTTTCCATGTTGATATAGGAGTGTAGGAATTTATATAAACTTGAATATCAACAATCAACATGTGGAATATGATAAATCTCACAACATAAAAATAGGTTCTTTTATGTATCCACAAGATCACTTGCATCATTATCCTCAAAGGCAATTTCTTCAAACTATAATTCTAAATCAAAACTATTAGTCCCACCAACATATTTATCATGAGGTATAAAACATTCTAACTTATCCTCAAGTGTATAAATTACTAAATTAGAGAAACTTATTATACCATAATCCTCAAAGAGAACAAAGAAAGGGAGTTCATCAAGAAAGAAGCCACATTCTTGTTCTTTGTATGAAATGTTTGTATGCATATTTTCAAAACTATCATTAACTGTGGAAGAGAATTCATTTGATTTCTATTCATTTTTCTATCTCCAAATACATGTTTTTTATAAGATGCAACCTCAAACACCTCTACCCCTTTAGGGAATGTACTTAGAATGTCCTCATTGCAAGCCTCACTAACAAATGATTCACCCCCTAATTGATTGCTTACAATAACTATTGCATTCTTGATAGTTAAATACAACTTGTTATTCATATATTCTTCTCATATTTACTCCATTATATGTTCCAATCTATAAGATTTTTGAAGATAGGTTTAAGTTCATTTGGAAGAAAATTTGCACCAATCTCAAGAGCTTCAAAAATAGGTCAATACTCATTGAAGTATTTTACCTTTATTTGACTAGAATGTAAGAAAATGAAAAAATAGTTGTTTGATTAAAAATTGAAATTGGCTCATCCTCCTACCTTTTGATATTAGCTAGCTTCTTGAAAAGAGAGTAGGAGATAATGGAATTTGTAGTTGGTTCATCAAATTCAATAGTGAGATAATCAATAATACAAGTAGAAATGGTTTAATTTTGTAGTAACAAAAAATGTATCCCTCTACATTTCCTCTTAATTTGGAAATGATTAACATTAAAATGGACCTAATGTTGCCTTGATCTAGTATTGTAATTTGTTTTACACATTCACATTAGGTTTAGGGCCCTTTTAAGCTAAATAGATCTAATTTTGACTTAATTTAATGTTGTAAAGTGCATTTATTTACACCTTCACATTAAGTTTTAGGCCCTCTTGCATTTATGACCTTCATATCATTAGTAATAGGCCCCGAAGACCCTTTATAATGAATCTCAAGGCTTATTTAAATCGAGATCCTGACATAATCAATAAATATACTTAATTTTCCTACTCCTTGACATTTCCTCCACCTAAAACAACCTGGTGGGACCCATACGCCACCTTGGGCATATGAGTCCCACCCAAATGGGACCTATATGCCACAAGTGGTGTATGAGTCCCATTTGGCCCCTTTTTAAGATTTTGAGTGGGAAATCAGGGTTTTGAATTCAAATTTCATGTATGTTGGCATTTGGGATCAATAAATAGTAAACTAGATGAAATGCCTATATAAAAAAGGTCTCAAATTATTATTTACCTAAGCCTTCATGATATCATCCTAAGAAAACAAAAAAGTTGAGCATTCTAAGACTTCACAAGAGTGTCAAGAGAGTTTACAAGAGCATTTCTAAGGAATTCAAGGGAAAATTTCTTCATCATTTTTTGCAGCAATTCAAGATCCATTAGCATGTCCAAAGAATAGTCCATCAAGCATGTTGTTGATCTAGTGTTGAGATGTAGTATTCAAGATCCAATATTAAACATTGTTTCACATCTAATTCAAGATCAAGATCTACATTCTACATGACCACTTCATGTTAGATTGTTGATTTACATCTCAAGACATCATTCAAGGTATCATTGTTCATGTTCATATTTCATTGTTTCATCATAAGGTTTAATTACCTAAACGGGGTTTGACCAAGGAAAACCCCTATTTCCTAACAATCAACAAGTTTTTCTCTCTCTACATGTGTGATTGCAGATATAGGTGTCTTGGATCTTAAATATCCTTTGAAGACAATCTTACAATATTGGAGAAAATTTGTCAAGTTTCTATTTACAATGCAAGATCACTAAAAGACACCCACAAAGCATAATTCAATGTTTCAGATCCAAAAACCAGGATTGGAAGAAAGACCAGAGATAGAAGAGTAGATCTAGAATTTGAATTTCTAAAAAATAAAAATGGGACTGATATGCCACAAGTGGTTTATGAGTCCTAGTATAGTGAATTTTCTATATTTCTGAAGATCCAAACTTTTCATCACCAGATTCTTGTTTTAGCTCAAAAACCCTAATTTGGAACTAATACACCCAACCTAGCGTATGAGTCCCATTCTGCCCTAAAGTCTACATTTTCAGCATTTTAGACCTTGTTTCGAGCTTCTACAAATCTCCAAGTGCACTTTTATGTTTTTCCAGTTTTTTGTTATGATTTGCATTCATTTCTAGGTCATTCATTTGAGTTTTTCATAACATTAGATTTTTCATTAGATCTTGCATGTTACTAGTCTCTCCAAGCCCTAGCTTGGTGGTGAACCCCCTTTTAGTCTTTGATCATACCTTAGGATGACCTTTAGCATAATCTTTTCCCTCCATTCTATCATTGGATTGAGATCACTAGGGTTTCCTTGAGTGAAACTTGAGGGAAATAGGTCTAGGTCCTAAACCCTAGTGCTCCATCTCCTAAAAGATAGAGAACACTATTTTCATTGTTTCATTTTGGTGAAATTGCATTTAGAACACCTTATTTCTAATTTAGAGTGCATAATAATACTAGATATAGCTTGCATTAACATTGCATTAGGTATTGCATTAGTTAATCTACATCTAGGATTTCTAAAATTTTGGATTAGTGAAAGTGCATATAGGTTGCATTTTTGTCTCTTGCATCATTGAATTTCATCTAAAATATGCATTTTCACTTAGTCTAGACATAATTCAAAATAGAAAACATAACTTTTACACAAAATTTTCCAAAAATGATGCAAAAACCCTAATTTGGGACTCATATGTCCCTCTGAGCGATTTATTCCCAATATAGGTGGTTTTTCTTGATTTCTGGGTATTTTGTGGTGACTTTATTCAACATTCAAACCCTTGAAAAACCCTGATTGGGACTCATATGCCCCTTTGGATGATTTAGTCTCGAATCAAGCTTGGAACTATATTTTACAACATCAAAAACCTAATTTTTGTACTTCTTAAGCTTGTTGGTAACCTATAGTATTAGTCTGGAAAGTTTCAGGAACTTCTATTTTATGTATCTAGGTCAAATCATCCAGGTAGTGTAGTCATTTTTAAAGCATTTCAAAAATCATTTCAGTATTAAAAATCTTTAGATATGTGGGATATTTTCTTACATTTTTAAAGAATTGCATAAATTAGATAGTTTACTTTAACATGTTAGCATGTTTGATTTTAAGAGATGTGGTTTTGACATGGTTAAGAATGAATTGCATAAGTACAACATCCTCTCTTATGAGTTCAACTTAGAGTACAACAATGAGGTCATCAAGAAACATGTTAGCCATCCTTCCACTATCTTTCCTAGTTATGAGAACGTCTTAGAGAAAGAGGATCAAACCAATGACATAATTCTTAATATTACGTGCCTATCTCAAACCCTATTATTTCTCCCATTGGTGAGGATGATATGATACAAGAAGATACAAACATAGACAATCATGAAAACCATAATTTTTCTTCTTCTGATACCTCTCCTACTAGTGACAGAGGTATCTTGGTGAAATAATATGCAATCATTGAGAATCATGAGATTCTTGATTGTCTCTCTCCTCCTCCCTCTTGGGAAGATATTATGACACAAGAAGATGAGATCATAGACACATTTCTAAATATCACCTTACCTAGTCTCCATTCATCCCTTGCTTGTGAGAATGTTTTAGTGAAAGAGGATGAAATCATAGATAACCATGACAATCAAATTTGTCCTCCTAATATCCCTCCTCGATGTGAAGAAGATAGTTTGATGTTAGAAGATGCACTTATTGGGTGATCCCACAAAACTAGTTTACAATTCCATTGAGGAAGGAAAAATGCAAAAATTCCCCCATGAAGAAAATTTTGGGTTTTGGGGGGTTTGGATGAACTTAGGGTCTGCACAAACAAAGGAAAATTTTGAAAAAAGGGGGGTTCGCTCGAACCCCCTTTGAGTGAACCCCCCTTCATTCAAAAGGTCAAGGGTGGTTCGCTCGAAGGGGGGTTCGAGTGAACTCCCCTTTTTGCCCCTTCTCCCCCTCTTGCACCAAATTTTTGCAAAATTTTGACCTTCGAAGCTCGGGTTGAGGATGAAAATGGAGGAGACTTCACAGACCCAACTGGATGATGTTAGTTCTCAAAACAAGCTATCCATCAAATATAATTTTAATATGTTTTGGTTTTATTATGTATTTAATTTTTTAGTTTGATTAAACATAGGTTTTCACCGAAAACCAAGCTCTTTGTTTTGCACATGTAAAAAAAAGTAAATTATCAATATAAAATTCTAAAAACTATGTTCGAGCTAGGTATTTATCAAGGAAAACTTTAGTGGTGAATAATTGAAATCGGGACCTCTAGAAATGGCGAATAGTACAAGCTATAAACAATGCTGAATCGCTAGGTTTTTAAAAAAAAAAAATCGTCTCGATTAATTCGCCTATGTATTATATTTTAAACAACACGTCATTGAAACTGATTCACCAACAATTTATACTATAATCACAAATATCGATTATATTCACCAGTAATATTATACTCCTACCATTGATTTTAGGGAAATATCGCAACAATAATAAATGACCATTTAATTTTATAGATATTTTAGCCTTGAATAGGGCTTTTATTTATTGTCATCAAATCATCGCTTACCTTTTTAATCCAACGACTGCAGATTGATTATGTGGCCTAATAAACACATGCCTTTTAAAAGGCTTGTTGAGGCCCAAAATTTATTTTGGGCCGCTGTCCCTTGACTCCGCGAGGGGGCATTGCCCCCTCGAACCCCACAAGGGGGCTTTGCCCCCTTGACCCCCACAAGGGGAACTACCCCTTGACCCAGCCGGTGGCTGCCACCCCCGTGACCCTACTTCAATATTACAAAAAAGAAAAAAATATGGGGGAACTGCACTAACCAACTATGCAAATTTTTAAAGGAGAGATTCGCCATTGTAATTAATATTTTTAGTGAATATTCAATAGGATTCGCCACTGTGATTATTATTTTTTACCAGTTATTCATTAAGATTCACCAGGATTTTACAAACTTTTTTAATAATGTGCATAGATTCGCCAAAAAATTAATACTTTTTTCAAATAAAAGGAAAGATTCACCAGGTTTTTACACCTTCATCGAGGGGGGTGTTTCTTAAAGTTATCCTTGGTATTTATGTCCTTGATCTAGTAAAAAAAAGGAATTTCGATACATACAAAAAAAGTTATGTTGTATACGGTCCACCTATGTATGAATCGTAATTGGTTTGACTTGAAGAACTTGATTAAGGAAAAAATATTCAATAAAGCACTATGAAACCAAATGAACTTGTTATACATCATAGTTACAAATCTAAATTAAAAAAAATACAATTTTATCCTTCATAGGAAAAAAATCACGTTGTATACGGTGAGCATCACTCCTTAAAAATGGTGTTTACTGATAAAAACTAGTTTTCGAAGGAGATGGAAAAATAAATGCAATCTGATTCAAATTTTTTTTTAAAAAGTATATTTAGAATCTATAGACAAAATTTCACAAATCACTAGTTTTCATCATCTTCAAATTCTTCACGGTTTAGCTGCTATAGGTGCCTGAAAGTGAATATTTAGTTAAAAAAATTCAATTTAGTGTCTAGTTTGGCCAAAAATTATAAACCAGTATTGTGGGATCACCCTATTGAGAGTCATGATAATCTTGTTCCTCCCTTCCCTAATGCTCCTACCATTTGGAAGGATCTATTTGGTAAGCATGAAAATCATAGTTGTTCTTCTCTTGATACCTCCCCTATTTGTGATAAAACTACTTTACAACACCTAACAATAGAACATGATGAACCTTTTGTTTGCCCCTCTCCTAAAAAATCTCCTACCAAGGTAGAAGTTATGGCACAAGATAATGATACCCTAGAAAACAAGAAAGAAATCATGGACAATCATGAAAATCACATTTGTCCTTCTCCTAGTATCTCTCCTAGTTGTGAAGATATTTTATTGTTAGAAGATCAAACCAATGAAAGTCATGAGAATCCTATTTACATCTCTCCTCCTAGAGAAAATATTATTGAATAAGAGGATACCATTATTAATAAAAAATGCAATCCAACCATTGATAACTCCCTTACTTGCAATGAAGTCATTTTAGAAGAACCAAACATTGAATGCCATAAACATCTAGTTTGTAGTTCTCCTAAAATATCTCCTCCTAGTGTGGATATTATGGTGCAATAAAATGATAACAATAGTGATGTGACTTCCTTAGATGATCATGAAAGGATGATACTAGACCCCCCCTCATTAGAAAGACATGAAACCAAAACTATTGAGGTATTGAATGCACAAGTGTCCATTAGATCCCCCTGGATTAATGGACCTCTTACATACCCTGTGGGACATCTTAAAAATCCTCTAATTCTTCACCCACCTTCACACAAACCTTAAAATAAAAAAAACCTGAACTTATCCTTTACCCACCTAAGAATAATGTTTCACAACAACCGAGTTATAATACTGTTCCTCATACATATAACACTAGAAATAATCCACAACCAAGACAAACACCTACAACATCCCTCCCACTGCCTAACCCTATCTTACTTGGTCCTCATTTTCCTTTACAAAGTGAAAAGGAGTATGATCTTATTGAACAACTCAAGAATACTCCTGCTAAGATATCATTATGGGACCTTATTCAAGCCTCCCCTCATTATCATAACATGATTCAAAGTGCCTTACAACAAGTTCCAACACCTCCTAATGTGCAACCGAGTGACATAGAAACCATGATTCAAGAAATGAATGCTGACATTGTTTTCCACCAAAGTGAGCTCCCTCCTTTGGAAGTGCAAAAACAAAATGACGCTTTCATGATAATAGCTATACATAATAGGTTGGGAAAAAAATAACCCTTTTTGACAATGGCTTTGCCCTTAATGTGCGTAGTGTGACCCTTTTGGATAGTCTTGGTATGGACAAATAAAAAATTGAACCTAATTCCTTATCAATTTGAGGATTTAACAATGTCGGAAATAAATCTCTTGGTGTGATTACTCTGCCTATTACAGTTGGAAAGGCTACATTAAAAAATCCTATTCATGCTATGCCTCATGATCCTTCATACAATATTATTTGAGGAAGACCATGGATTCATGCATTGAATGGAGTGCCTTCTACTCTTCATCGTAAAATGAAATATGTCTATAACAATAAAGTGTACACACTCGAAGCTGAACCTGAACCAATCAATTGTTTAAACATTGACCCCAACTACACAGTTAGAACCTATGCAACATAAAGACAAACATATTGAGGAAGTCACAAAGCTATTAGAAGATGATTGGGGTTCCTTAGATTTCACATCATTCATGGACGAATACAAGATCATAAACAATGACTCTGAAAAAGAAAAAGTGATAATTTCAACACAAAATGTAGAAGACCCTTCGAAAGCATCCACCTCAACTACTTTAGAAGATCAAGAAAAATACACAACAAAATTTGATGAGACTGATTATGCATGACCACTGACTCCAAAATAAATGAAACAACTTTATGGAAAAGGTTATGAACTTATGAAGCAACTTGGATATAGTGGAAAAGGAATTGGTGCTAGAGAAAAAGGTATACATGTCCCTATAGAGCCTAACACTCAAGGAACGACTAATGGTATTGCGTATTATCCCTCGAATGAAACAAACAAGCCTTCACTCAATATTAACACTCTTACAAAAGATTCCTCTAAACCAACTTTAACATTAGTGCATCCTAAACTAATAGGCACTAGTGGTCTTGATTATTATCCTTTGAAAGAAACTAAAGAAACAAAGAAATCTTCACTTAACATAAATGTCATCATGCAAAACACTAATGATTTGAATTTGATAGATTTTGCACCCTCCTGCAAAGGAGAGTAAAAATTCTTGCAATCTAAAGAGTCTTATGTAGGTTTGCCACCTTGTACTAATCAAGAGATATCTTTGTCACAAAATCAAGGAAATCTTCTACTATTGATCAAGAGAGTATCTTGTTGAGACTCCTCCAAGATTGTTTGATAACGCTCCCTCCAAGGACATGAAAGAAAATTTACTGCAAGAATTAATTTTGTGCATATAATAGAGATCATGGTCATTCTACTAATGAATGTAAGGCTTTGAATAATAAAATCCAACATCTTAAGGAGTGTGGTGCTCTTCCTTATGTGGGAGCACCTAATTCCTCTAATTGATAATGATTTTCACTCTAAGAATGTTCCTCATCAATAACCTTAGCTCATCCTTGTCTTGCACTAAGTGGGGGCAAGGGGTTAAGTAGCCTTGTCCTCGTATGTCACTTGTTGTCTCTTTTGGCTATTTGACCCATTCCATGTATATATATGAGTAAGCTTGGGATGTGGATGCCACACCTTAAGTGGGCTCGTGTGTGGTGTACTGAGTTTTGGGGGCTACCCCTTATCCTTGACATAGCTTCATTCAGAAACATATGACCTAACATAGGGCTTTCCGAATAAAATCTCATGTCTTCTTCTACTTTAAAGAAATTTCTCACAACAATTGTGTTAGCAAATGCTTTAAAGTGGGGGCATACATCGACACTCATGTTTCACTGAGCGATTTTATTTATTCTTACGATGCATCCTTTTCTTGGTGGTGTCATTGGGTTTCATTTCCTTCAAGAGCATGATATTTATTTGACTTGTCCTCTCTTGGAGATATTAAGAATGATTTTCCCTAAGTTAAAGACCTTAAATGAACAAAACAAAATCCCTTTGAACGTACCTTACACTATTTTGCATCAGTTATATGACCACCTTGCATAATACACTTTATTTGCTTGTGGTGCCATCTTGTTTGTTCATGAGTTTCAAGCATACGAAGATTTGCTTGCCTCATGAATCTCAAAGTTCATTGTTGTGTGGTACCTTATCAAATTTATCAGGAGGTATAGCTTTGGTATGGTTGTACGTATGAGAGCCGAACTTAGGCATGACATTCCCATAGCCACTTTCTTGTGTGTGTGAGCGTGTACCGGCCATGTGTGTATGTGTCTCACCTTTATGGGGGATCACCTAGTGGACAACCTGAGGTTCCACTATCCCTTGTGAGCATGCATTTGGTTTGCATAGTGGACAATGTGTTCCACTTGTAAGCCACCCCTTTTGGATACTCACCCAAAAGACAACCTGAAGTTATGTTGCCTCAAAGTGAGCATGCATTTTGGATAAATGAATTAGATCTGATCCAATTTGCATTAGACAAATGGTTGAGGCTTGATCCAGCCCTTTTTATTTTTCTTTCTTGAATTCATTGACATTGTATGTTTGTGTATCTTGATGTTGCATATTGTACACCTTCTGCATGTCCTTTTGTGATGATGTTGGTTTGATTTAGGATCTTGGATCCTGGGTGCTTGATCACCCCCTTGATATTTGTTATCCTAGGCCATCCTCATTGGTACACTTGGACCCCTCTTGAATGTATACTTTAGTGTTAGTTTGAAGCAAGTTCCTCCTCTCACTAAAGTGGGGGCTAAATGTAGTAATGGAAAATGTACCCCTCTAAATTTCCTTACTTAATTTGGGGATGATTGACATTAAAATCAACCTAATTTCGCCTTGATCTAGTGTTGTAATGTGTTTTACACATTCAAATTAGGTTTAGGGCCCTTTTAAGCTAAATAGACCTAAGTTTTCCTTAATTTAATATTATAAAGTGTATTTATTTACACCTCCACATTAAGTTTTGGGCCCTCTTACATTTATGACCTTCATATAATCGTTAATAGGCCCCTAAGACCCTTTATTATACATCTTGAGGCTTATTTCAACTGAGATCCTGACATAATCAACAAATATACTTAATTTTCCAACTCCTCGATATTTACTCCACCTAAAAAAGGCCTGGTGGGGCCCATATGCCACCTTGAGCATATCAGTCCCACCCATATGAGACCTATATGCCTATATGCCACAAGTGGCGTATGAGTCACATTTCACCCATTTTTAAGGTTTTGAGTAGGAAATTAGGGTTTTGAATTCAAATTTCATGTATGTTGGCATTTGGGATCTAATAAACGGTAAATTGAATGGAATGCATATAGAAACAAGGTCTCAAAACATGTTTTACCTAGGCCTTCATGATATTGTCCTAAGAAATCAAGAGTTAAGCATTCTAAGCCTTCACAAGAGCATTGACAGAGTTTATAAGAGCATTTCTAAGGCATTCAAGGGTAGATTTCTTCATCATTTTTTGTAGCAATTCAAGATCCATCATCATGTCCAAAGAATAGTGCATCAAGAATGTTGTTGAGCTAGTGTTGTGATGTAGTATTCAAGATCCAAGATTAAGCATTATTTCACATCTAATTCAAGATCAAGATCTACATTCTACATGAACACTTCATGTTAGATTGTTGATTTACATCTCAAGACATCATTCAAGGTATCATTATTCATGTTTCATGTTCATATTTCATTGTTTCATCATAAGGTTTACTTACCTAAACAAGATTTGACCAAGGAAAACCCCTATTTCCTAACAATCAACAAGTTTCTCGCTCTCTACATGTGTGATTGAATATATAGGTGTCTTGGAGCTTAAAGATCCTTTGAAGGCAAGGTTAAAATATTGGAGAAAAGTTGTCAAGCTGCTATTTACATTGCAAGATCACTAAAAGACACCTACAAAGCAGAAGTCAACATTTCAGATCCGAAAAATCAAGATAGGAAGAAAGAGCAGAGATAGAAGAGTAGATCTAGACTTTGAATTTTTGAAAAGTAGAATGGGACTGATACACCACAAGTGGCATATGAGTCCCAGTACAGTGAATTTTCTAGATTTATGAAGATCCATCCTTGTCATCACCAAATTCTTGTTTTAGCCCAAAAACCGTAATCTGTGACTAATACGCCCAACCTGGCGTATGAGTCCCAGTGTGCCCTAAAGTCTACATTTTCAACATTTCATACCTTGTTATGAGCTTCTACATATCTCCAGGTGCACCTCTGTTTTCTTTTAGTTTATTTTTCTAATTTGCATTCTTTTCTAGGTCATTCATTTGAGTTTTGAATAGCATTAGGTTTTTGTCATTAGATCTTGTGTGTTACTAGTATTTCCAAGCCCTAGCTTGGTGGTGAACCCCCTTTTAATCTTTGATCATACCCTAGGATAACCTTTAATAAATCTCTTTCATCCATTCTATCATTGGATTGAGATCTCTAGGGTTTCTTTGAGTGAAACTTGAGGGGAATAGGTCTAGGTCCTAAACCCTAGTGCTCCATCTCCTAAAAGGTGGGGCTACCTATTTCTGTTGTTTCAATTTTTTTGTGATTCTATAGATGGAAGTTGATTTTGAGACTTCATTAGTTCCAACATTCATATGTGAATCACTAAGTTATCAAATTATTTATGTGATGCCTCCAAGTCATAACATAGACCTAGGTAAGGCATAATAGGCTTGACCTTATGAATTTTTGGTGCACAACTACTTATATAATTAAATGAGGTATCATTGTAGGAACCAGGGTCATGTATTCTTCACAATAGCTAGACCTATAAGTATAATATGAAGCATATGGTGATTTAGTTGTAGAGTCATCTTTATACCAATGATTTATTATTAAAAATATTTCCTTTATAGCCTTTTGTATGAGATTATCCTTGTCTCTCATAAGAGAAAAAAGAGCTAAAAATAACCATGTACCTTAACTTCCGATTGCACATTCTTCAAGTATGTCGTGATTCATCAAAAAAATATTAATAATAACAACAAAAAATGGAGTCTTGGACAACAATGTTGCCACCTATTTCAAACAGAAACAACTTCATACATGGAAGAGATCACTAAGGCATGAATGTATTTGGGTTTTTCCACTAGAAAAGTCATTTAAATCATTCAAGATGGGATAAGACTAAAATGGATGTCACAACCTATGTTTATATGATTTAAGGTGATTGTGATCAATGAGATGATGCTCATCAGGTAGTTATAACTCATGCAATTGTGCTACTCAATATTCCTTCTTTGAGATGAGGTTGTGTAAAGAGATACACAAGGAGGGAAGCTTGACCTCTATTGGCAAGATCACTTCAACACCTTGAAAAAGGGAATATAGAGTGGTGTCCATGGGAGTAAAAAAGATGGTATGATAGGCCCAAAGGGTAGGATTGAGTTGAAGGTTCCAATCACAACTAGTGTCATTGATGATTTTCTTAAAAATAAAATGATGGTTTTGTTGGACGCCTTGGCCTGGCCATTTCCTTGTGGGTAATATGGGGTGGATCACTTGTGATTGATATGAAATTTATCATAAAGGGATTGCATGTCATAATTTTTGAAGGATTTTCCACTATCTATGATGATGATAGATAGAATGCTAAAATGAAAAATGAGATGGTTTAGGATACATTTGGAAAACTAGATGTTGGTGATGAAAGTGAGTAGAACTAATTTTACCCATTTGGTGAAATAGTCGATAGTAATAATAATGAAGTTGAGGCTATTGGAGGAGGTGGGATTAATCTTTCCAATGAGGTTGAGACCTCATGTGGAGAAGGGACAACGAGAGGTTGATGAGCACACACTTATACTAAGAGTGGGGTGAATCAATATAAGCTAACCATTTACTTCTTTAAAATTAATAATCACAATAATACCAATCACACAAGATCTAACAATTATGCAACATAAGGAGGACAAAAGATTTATGAGAAAACCCTTTCAATAGAAAACCAAAACAAAATATTCCTTATATACAATTCTTTTACAATAATTTTTAGACATCAACCTATTGGAGACACTAATCGCCACCATTGAGCACCAACTCAATAAGAGACACAAATCTCTTTAATATGAGGCACTGACCTCTCCAATATGATGAACCAACCTCTTAAGAATCTCCATTGAATTTTCTCCTTTAATAAAAATATTCATATAAGTTCTTCACAAGATCTGCCTTGAATGATTTTCTATGATAATCTTTTATTCAAATGTGTATGTGTTTGTAAGATATATCTTCCTATAATCCACACTCTTTTTCTCCACACACTTCTCATTCCATTTATATCATTATATCTCTATGAAGAGAGACATCCTTTTGAAATGTGATATCCCTTTAAAAGGACAAACTTTTTTAACTATTCTCTATGCTACCTTTCACACTTATTAATCCTTCTATTTTATTCATTTCTATCATTGCCTTTTACACTCACTAATTGTTTCCTTTTTTAGAATAATCACTACCTTAAAAATATGTTAATCGTTTCCTTGGAAATCATATTAATTATTACCTTATAAAATGAATGATGCTCATTGCTTACCTTTCAAATATCATCATTGCATTTAATATGTGCATAAGAAATTTATCTTCGGTGATTAGTAGGCAAAGTATGGTCAACCAGAAGTAAATATTAATTTAATTCATAGTACACATACGGTTGGCCAACATAGATAGTGTCTTGCATATGATGAAGGCACCAACATGGAGGAGTTTGACAAACAATAGCAAGGAGTAGAAAGATGTGTTGTCTTGAGATGGTGAAGTTGTCCATATTTGATCACAAACTCTCCTTTTGATCGTCATTAATTTATACTTGTAAAATCTTCTCTTGGTTGATTTTGATTGGTTTTTGGCCATTGATTAGTGGAATTTGGCCTTTGTCCATCATACGATTTCTGCTATTGATAAAATGATCTTCTTTGACATAAATTATAATGTTCTTTCCAACAGTATCATCCATACCCCTTTGACATCAATGAAAATATTTCCAAAAAATGTAATAGGTTGGAGAGATTACAAGGGTGCATGATAGAGGTATCCATGTTTTTGAAAAACAAGGAATTTATTCACATATTGATAGGCATTTGATTTCATGTTGGGCCAATAATATCTTGTGCAGAGGAGTTTCTTGACTAGGATCATACCATTCGTATGAGCACCACAAATTCCATTATGAGATTCTTGAAGTGATAAGCTAGCCTCATATGAGTCGATACAACTAAGAAAAGTGCCATTGTAGCCTCTATGGTAGATAATTTTTCCAAGGATGGTGTAACATGAGGTGTATTAAATAAGGGGCATATGTTTGGTGGATGACATATCTAAGGGAATGTTTTAGTTTTGGAGATAGCTATTGATGTCATTGTACGAAGGACCATTAGGACCAATAATAGTCATTAACACGACCTCCACTTTATCATGTTGGCCTCTTCAAGGTGTTAACTCTAACAAGACCTCCACTTTGCTAACATGAAAACTTTAAAAACAACTTGCCATGTGAATAAATTAATGAAATTTCACCCTCACGTGGCTTTGAATTGCCTTCCTTTCTATCATAGCTCTAGATTTGATGGTGGTGTGAGAACTGATCTTGATATCCAAAGTCACACATTTTTATTGTGTGATTCTAAGAGCGATGCCAATTAATTTTGCTAATGGGATTGTTGCTTGGGATGCAAAATGTGTGGGAAGGGATTTTGAAGGAACCAAATTTATTTCAACCTATGGAACTCTAGAAAAATACTCAACCATATTGGAACCCAAAAATTAGCATTGACTAATTACCTCTTTCCTACTTAGTAGTGCTAGAGTTGGAAATCATGGGTGGTAATACAGTTCAAACCAAGCACGTTTCTTGCGAAGAAGTTAAAAAATACAATACACTTTGGTAAATTTGTAGAGGAGGAATAGATTCTTACATGGAGCTGCTTAATGGGTTTTATCAAACCCTTTCCATCTAATTTATTGAGTCATGGCACATAAGGCATGTGCAAGTGGGTTGTAGGGGTTTGAGGTTGACAAGGAAGTCATAAGATTCATCATAAGCCTAAAATATTAGGGCTTAAATGATTGAAAGTAGAGAAAGGTTCAAGACATGGAAAGTATGAAGAGATTTTATAATGAAGGCAAGGAACTTGTCAAACACCAAAACGAGTATAATATGGAAGCATTGCCTCCTCCCTGGGATCAGGTGTATTTGGTTTTGATTAAATATTTTACTCTTGAAGGGAGTTTTAAATGTTACTACACCTATCACTTTATTTTGTTAAATCACTTAAGACACAAAATTATACTAAGTTTTTCATTCTTTTTGCTCAACTCCCTTGATAATTCTATCAAGGAGGTCAAAGCTAAGTTGGATAAAAGCCCTAACCTATTATCTATTTAGCTTCACCAAGGCCTTATATTTCACCTTTATCACTTTCATCTAGCCCTCTATCTAGAAAAATCTATCAAGGCTTGCTTGGTTGATACCACTCTTGCTACCCTTTGTGTAAAGCAAAAATGTGTGTGGAACATGATGACACTAATACTTTCCCTTCTCCTAAGGACGTGTATCGTGAAGCTCCCAATTCAAAGGCTAAAAGTGGGTCTAAATGAGGAAGTTGGGAAGGTTGGCCAATTATAAGTAGCCAAGGAAAAGGAAAATTGAGAGTATGGAGGAAAAATCAAAAAATCTGCCCTTGTTAGGAGTATAAAGAGGAAGTCAATCCAATTAGTGAAATCAAGGATATGGGTAGGGCTATGTATGGAAAAATTTCTAGGGTTTGCAAATCTAACCAATTGGTTGGGGTCCAACCATGTGACTATAAAAATATCAATATCTCTAGTGAGTTTGGGGACAAGCAACATGACAAGGAAAGGCTATATGATACTTTGGAAGGCAATTCTTTGAAGGAGATAACTCATGATCACCCCTTAAAGAAATATGAGGGAAATAGTCTCTTTAAGGAGAGAATGTGTCATATTTTGATGATGACTCTATTAATTCATTAGGGGTTTACGTTAAGAAGGATGCTCTAGAGTCCAAATGTGACCTTTTCTCGTAGAAAACTACCCAAATTGAGGCTATGAGTGCTAAGATGTTGGACATGGAGAAGAAGATGAGTGACATGACAAAGACCAACAAGAAAAATATGAAAAAATTGGCTAGTTTCCTTTCTATTCTATGAGATATTGCATAGGAAAAGTTGGAGTTGGACACTACCAACATGGAGTACTACAACCAAATGATCAAAGCTATTTTTGAGGAATGGGGAAAACCTTCCTCATAATTGTCTCTTTGGTTTGGTTGATGTCTTTTAAATGGTTTTTTGTCACTATTTTTTTTAATAAAAAGCAAGGATTGCGTGTATATATATATTAATTTATAAAATATATACATTGTATACTTCAAATTGCCAGCTTAAAATGGCAAATTCACTTGAAATTTAACTAATAAATCTGCTAATTTCTATCTAAAAACCAGATTCAACTACCCTGTAACATATTATAAACTTGTATCCCACCTTCCCCTGAACTATTTGAAGTATCCAAAAATTTAATAGAAGGCTAATATTGTCTTAGTTCACCCAATACATATAGATATTTAACAAAATTTCCCACACTGAGCCCAAAATGCTTTCATTCTTCCATATATTCTGGAGAGTTATCATCTTGTCCCTTCTACAAACTTGTAACTTGCTGCAAATGATTAGTGTCACACATAGGGGCTCGTATGTGACAAGCAATAGGAGCAACATAAGCTTGTGTAGCACTTGCAATTGAACCAAGTGGATATTTCCATCAGAAAGCAGACAGACATAATACCTAAAGAAAGCAACTGCAAAGAACTTCACTTTTATATTAACTTCCAGACTTGCACAAAGACACCCATTGTTCCTTCTCAAAGCTTGCAAAAAAAAAAGTCATTTTGTTTTTTGATATGCCAACTTGGTTGCATCATATAGACATCATGATACCCCTGGCATTGCTTGCACTATTTTTGTTCAGTTGTCTCTATACTTTTTAATTGTTATTCATGGCCTAAGATAACTTGTTTTTGCTATATTTAAAATTAAAAAAAACTGTTTTAATATAAGTGTTGATACCTTGAATTGCCGCTTTTAATATAAAAAAAATTTAAAAATTTTGTTTATATTATTGCTTAGATATAATTTTCCAAAAAAAAAAACCAAAGAAAAATATTTAATTACCCTATTGTAAGTTATTATCTCTTAGGACTATATGACAACCTTTTATGGCAATTAAAAATTATTCTTCCTAAATTTACGTGTATGAACTAATGAAGTTAAAAGTGAATTATGCATGAGCTAATTAGGTGTTTGAAGAATATTATATCAATGGTAAAGAAAAAAGAAATTCAAATACTTATTGATTTGGCTCATAGACCTAGAGTCAAAACAAAACAAGACAAATCACCCCCAAAAAATACTTAAAACATAGAGTAATGTTTTGAGATTCCACATAATAACAATTCAAGTTGTATTTTCTAAATACATGTGTTTAGGTGTTTTCCTTCTAATATTTTGGAAGTAGCTTTTAGAAATCTCTTGAGGGATATAAGGATTAATGATAAATAAATAAATTGTTTCACTTTTTCAAATATATTATTTTAGAGGGTTAGATATTAATAGGGTCCAAGCATTTTTTGATTGTTTTGAAATTTTTGAAAATTAATAAACGATTGTTGACAATCGTAATTTTCAAATTGATGATCTTATTACTTTGTCTTTAAAGAGAGGTTATATCTAATTTCATTTTTCCCACTTTAACTTTCAAGCCTGCAAATTTCTTGCTTATGTCTAACCTTCAATCTCTAATTCATAGATGTTGGCCTCCATAGCAAAACCTTCTCCCAAATGATCTCTATGTGTTTATCATTAATTATAAATTTGAGGAAATATCGACTTATTAATCTGATTAAAATCATGAATTAAAGGTTTCCATATATGAATAATTTTCCAACCATTTTTATAAACACCATTTTATTTAGTGGTCCTCTTTTACTAATTTTTTTGCTTGAATATTTTATTAAATTAAATTTATTTATTTTACATAATTTTATTTTGATCGCCATCCTATTTGTCTATCTATTTCTCCAATGAATAGATCCTCCACTAAACCATTTTGTCTCAACTTGTTCTTAAAGATGTTGATATGTAAGAGAGTCTTTCAATTCCTTTTATTTTCAAAATTTTGAAATGCTTTATTTATTTGTCTTTTTTAGTAGTTGTTTTTCTTTGTAACTGTTGGTCAGTGATTCCTTTTCTTGATTGAAATGATCATCATCAAATATCCTCGATGTGTTATATGCCAGGTGATAACAGCAACTGGTATTACTCACCATATTGCACACAAACAACTACTTAAGATTTAGAAATAAATAATCAAGTCACTATGAAAAAGGCAAGAACTTATTATTCCATATGAAAATAGCAACCCAAAATCTAAGCATTAACATATTAACATATTGACATAGTTATTAATATTTTATTAACTATGATCATAAACTTGAGGAAGAGATCAGCCCTGTGCAAGCTAAATGCTCACTACTATCAGCTTGCCAAAAACAGTTTCTGTGAGGGAAAAACATCTAAGCCTCCCTTCAAAATCTTAGTTACATGCTTGAATAGGTCTTGAGCAAGTAAGAGCTCTTGTAGCAAGTCATTAGTTTCACACAAGCTCTACAAGCAGTTCTACCTTTCTTTGCCTGAAAGGAGATATTTTTTTTACTATGTTTGTGAGAGCATAATCCAGCATCCACTTATTGGCTTCTCTTACCTTTTTTACTATGTTTGTGAGAGCATAATCCAGCATCCACTCGTTGGCTTCTCTTCTTTCCTCAGTCATCTGATCTGAATTTTGATTACCAAAAGGATAGATACGTCCCTGCCTGAATTTGAGACGATAAGGCTTGATTTTGTTCTCTTCTGAAATGATTGTATATCCTTTTAGTCCACTTTTGAGGTGCTCACACTCTGAAACTGATCGAATCAGAGGGTTCCTAGCAATGTCAAAGAATTCTTCTCTTATTTCTTTGGATGGCTGAGGATCCATGGTGTGATCATCACCAAAATCATTGCCTGTTCTAGTGACCTCATTTGTTGTATTCTCAGATTCTAAATATTGCTTTTCAAAATCATCATCATTAGTTTCAATAGCACAACCATCCTCTCCACCAGCTAAAGTATGGACATCCTCACCTTCATCAAATTTAGAACTTATACTGAACTTAAATGGAGATTTGTCTAATGGGCTTTCAACATCTGTAGGAATGTTGAATTGTCTGGGAAAATTAGAGTCACTTTCCCTGCTACTATCATCCTTGCATTCCGCAAACAGGCTTGTGAGATTGTAGTGATCGTCAAATCCATCCAATATGTTTCCTGTAATATCAATGCACTCCTCTTTTATCACTTGCTTGGGGCCCTCACTGGATTCGATAACAGAATTTTTTTGCGGACTGTCAACCTCTGTATTACTGCTGCATTGCACACTAAAAGTGACAATATGACAGTTTATGTTGCCATCTCCAGAGCAAGAGGAATCAACCTCACCACATTTGTTGCTATCAAGATCAGCAATTTCACTACCTGATCTGCCATTAGCACCTTGATCATCCTCACAGCCAACAAACTGTTTTGTATGACCATGAGTATTGACTTTGGATGCTGTTTCAGCCCCAGCACTTCCTGAAACATGGTCATGTTCTTCTCTTGCCTCATCTTTGGAGCATGAATTTACTAGAGAGAATGGCACATTGGGTAGACCATTAGAATCTGTCTGATTGCTGCAGTCAGTTCCAAGAGTATTTATCAAAATAAAGCATTGTTGTTTGGTATCCTCACTTTGATTGTACACGTCCTGGCAGCTAGCAGACTGCTCTATGAGATCATAAGCACTAACATCAGAAACAGACCCACACTCAGAGCTTCCTGATAGGCACCCATCTTCTTCTTTAACTTCATTATCCTCGGCAGATAGTTCCATAAATGCCTCAACATCGTCTTTACCTTCATTGTCCTCGGCAGATACTTCAACAATATCTGTCTCCACACCATGCCCTCTGTCAGCCACACTATCTGTGCCCACAACGGACCCTTCGGGCACTGGTGTGAGGCCAACCCACTTGAAGTTCTTCTGAGTCCTCAGCAAACGCCTCCTAGAAGCCAAAAACTGATTGACAGAGGGGGGCTCCACACGATCCAGATGGTTGAGCGAACAGTAATGATGTGAGCATCTAGATTCAAGTGAAATTGTCAAGTCCCCACCCTTAACAACATGTTTACAATTGGAAGAGCAGGTATCCCTGGCCACATTCAATGACTTACTCCTTAGGGTTTTGAGTTTAACCAACCCGGGAGTTTTATCAAAGGCCTTAGAGGGTTTCAAAGTATTAATTTTCACAGGACTTTTCTCACTAATTCTAGACTCCAACAAAGAGCTTTTACAAGCATCGGGAGTTTCTAATCCTAACGAAAAGCTTCTAGCCTTAGTAAAATGAGGAGGAGGAGTCTGAGTTAAAGGTTTGAGTTGCACCCGAGGCTGGTTGGATGAATTGGGTGTGACTGCCTTGTCCGCGTCTAAGCCATTCAATTCTTTAACAATCCTCCCACCCGGACTCTTTCCATGGCTGGAAAGCCTTCTCAGAGGCGCTCCTTCAGTTGACGACTTCGCTCCTGTCTTCACCACCATCTTCCACCACTGTCAAGCTTCACAAACAAACGACATATACAAAACAGTTTTCAGGAATTGATCAAAGCCTGTGCTTCAAACTATTGTAACAAATCTACAAAAGCCTGGGAATGTAAAAGGGGTAATATATATATATAAATATATGAAATTGTTGGGAGAAAGTTGGAAATGGCAGGCTATGCAGCACGTTTGACTGGTTAAGCTATTCACTGTCAAGAAATTGGGAGTCCGAAAAGGCAGCCGCTTTTCTTTTACCGTTAGAAATGGCAGAACGCATGCTTTCCATTCCAAACATCACGTCATCATTACAGGAAATATTTAGAAAGAAAGATTTTGTTAGACTGTTCACTCCAAATTTACTCATAATTTACAGCAAAAATCACGTAGATTGAATATTTAGAAAGGATTAGAAGTCTGTATAAAAAGTTTCCACTATACTTTGTCCCACCCCATTTTCACATTGTCGATTTTTGTGCCTTTTAATGAATTATTTTAGGTAGATAGGCATCTTTGTTTTCATGGACTTCATTTTCAAATAGACAAATTCAAGTATATTATTTCACATACTACAAATTTATATAGTTTTAGCATTGAAATTTATATTTTGTATTATTAGTCTATCTTTTTTTTTTTTGGTTATTTTGGATGTTGTTGAATAAAAAATAAAAAGTTAATATATTTATCTCTACAAAAATTGAATATGATAAATTTACATAGTATTAGCATAGTATAATAGTAAAATTTACAGATTTATATTATTAGTAGGATAATTTTTATGTTATTATTTTGGATATTATTGAGCAAAAAAAAAACTAACATATCTATCCTTACAAAAATTTATCTAGAATATGCGGGGAGATAACTTTCTTGAGACATCTATTTGTTAGTCAATTTGTTATATATAAATGGAATAGTGTCTTGAGAAAGATATTTCTTGACATATTTTAGATTGATTTTTGTAAAGATATATATGCTAGTTAAAAATTATTTATATTAAAAAAATAAGTTGTTATATAAAACTCATGATAATATTGATTTTTTTTTTATTATAATCATATAATCCAAAGTATAAAATATTTATCATCTATTTATCTATGTGATACCATCCACAAGAGTACATTTGAAGAGGTGCTCCAAATTTTGAATAATTTTTTTCAAAGATGGAAGAACACCAATTATCTTTGAGCTACAAGAAATGCCTCTTAATATTTGATCAATGTATAGTGCTTGGTCATCATATTTTCGATGAAGGGATCAAAATGGATCAAAAGAGAATTGAAGTCATATTACAACTAGAACCCCCCAAAACATAAATTGATATTAGAAATTTTTTGGGTCATGTAGGCTTACTACAAAAGGTTTACAAAGAAATTCAATAAAGTTGCAACACCCATACTTTCTCTTCTTTGGAAAGATGTTGAAGTTGTTTGAATCGAAGAATGTCAAAAATTGTTTGAACTTATTAATGAAAAACTAACATCCACTACTATTCTAAGAGGTCCTAACTAGAAATTACCCTTTTACAACTATATTGACATTTAAAATGATGTCATAGAAGCAGTTTTAGGTCAAGAAGATGAAGGGAGAAAATATGCAATTTATTTCATCAATAAAAACTTGAACCCAGAAATTATACAACCACAAAAAGAGAGTTAATTGTCATGGTCCATGGCATCAACAAATCTTTCCACTACATCACAGGATATAAAAATGATGTTTGTGTTTACATGCATGTGTATGTTTATGCAAAATGAGAGTTATTTGATGTTTTTTTATTTTTGATACATGATGATGATGAATTATTGATGTACACTTTGTTATTGTTTTTGCAGTGATCACACAAGATTGTAAATAGTGAATGAAGAAAAGTTGTTTAGTAATGATAAGGCTAAATTATGATATTGAGATAGTTTATCCTATTTAGCCTAGTAAGAGCCTATAATTTGATTTATTATTAATTAAGAGCCACCATATATTTGAATGTGTTTTATGTTTAGTGACAAAGCATCACATAAGACAATGATAAGGGCTTCATACTAAAATATGTTGTTTGTACATGGGAAATATAGATGCAAGGAGAGAGGAGGTGGCTTGCTAGAGGGTGGAATTAAGATCATTCCTACTTTAGAGCCAATTCTACATCTCAATCCATTGAAATACATATTCCATGTAGTATCATTTTGTGTGGAGATAATGTGTTCATCTGGAAAAGAATCAAGATTAGGAAAAGAATATGGTGAAGGGGTGTTAGCTAACTAGTTAGCCTTAACTTGTCCTTTTATTTCTTTTTGAGAGATAAATTTAAGGTCAAACTATTAATAGCATAACCCACTTAGCCAATCTTTTTGAAAGATTAGTTGTAAAGGATAAATGTTTAAGAAGAACTTAACATTGACATGAGTTTTGCATCCAAGAAGTAATGTCATCTATAGCTCCTAAATTGAAAAGATGAGAGTAAGACATTGTTTCTCTAAAATATAATACCTTCTTTCATAATCAAGTAGGATCCTACTAATATAATATATGGTCCTTTTCTTACCTTCATCATCATGTTGAGCCAATAAGTCTCTTAAAGCATGAGATGAAGTGGTTGTATAAAGGAGGAAAGATCAACCTTGTACTTGACATGCATCCAAACAGGAGGATTATCCAAATAAATTTTGATGGAGTCAAAAGCTTTTTGGAAAATCTTATCCCATTAAAATTATAATCTTTCTTAAGAAGGTGCATAAAGGCGAGGGTATGATCAACTGATTAAGAAATAAACCTTCTTATGGCCTCGATCTTCCCTTGAAGACTACGAAGTTGAGAATTTTTTTTAGGTGGAGGCATGTTTACAATAGCATTTATTTTATTAGTATCAACTTCTATTCCATGGTGAGAGATGATAAACCCAAATTTTTTACCACTGTCAATACCAAAGACACACTTAAGGGGATTTAGTCTCATTTTGTAGATTTGAATTTATTCAAAGATAAGATAGAGATTATTAGCATGTGATCTTGGTGATTTGTTGACTTAGCGAAGATATCATCGAAATAATCCTTAAGGATGTGATGGATGAAGTCATGAAAAAACAATCATGGCCCATTATAATTTATGCTAGCGTTCTTTAAGTCAAACAAAATTATTACATAATAGAAGGCACTCTAAGGGGTAGTGAAACTTGTCTTAAATTGACCTTTTAAGTTAATACGGATGATCCAATCATATCTTGAGAATCCATCAATAAAAGAGATTAATACGTTCAACCTACTATCAATTTTACAATCATATCAATGTTAAGAATAGAAAATCATACTTAAGAGACGCTTTGTTTAAATCATAAAAGTTGATGCATACATGAACATAGTTATTGGTTTTGGAAACAAAAACAATATTCAATGTCGAAGGTCAATAGTCAATAAGAAAAATAAAGCCAACTTTAAGAATATTTTCTATCTCAATCTTTACCATTAAGGAAACCTTAGAATGCATCTTACAAATTTTCTTTTTAATGGGATGGGCATTGGGATATAACACTATGTTATGGAACATGGAGCAAAGAGGGAGCGAGAAGAGGAGCGAGGGGAGAAATGTGAAATCAGGGGCTAATGTTGGAGAGGAAGGAGAAGATTCAGAAGAGGCAGATGGTTTTTTGCAACAAGGTTGGGTGTTGTTGTTGGCTTGTTGGCATGCAAAAGGTTTTTTTCTACTAGGTTGGGTGCTATTGTTGGCCTACTAGGATGTGGTGGGGTGGTGCTAGCTGTTGTCTCTGATTTTCTTGGAAGCGTTGTTGTGGGGCTTGTTGTTGTTGTCACCTTGTTGGATTGCTGTGGTGTTCCTGATTTCTTCTAGTGTTGGTTTTTGGCCTGTTGTGTTGCAATTTTCTGCTTTTTCTTTTGCTTCTGCAATTTTCTTCTAGTGTTGGTTTTTGGCCTATTGTCTCTGACTTGCTTGGAAGTGTTGTTGTGGGGATTCTTGTTGTTTTCACCTTGTTGGGTTGTTGTGGTGTTCCTGCTTTCTTCTAGTGTTGGTTTTTGGGTGCTATTGTCAACCTACTAGGATGCGGTGGGGTGGTGCTAGTTGTTGTCTCTGACTTGCTTGGAAGCGTTGTTGTGGGGCTTCTTGTTGTTGTCACCTTGTTGGGTTGATGTGGTGTTCCTTCTTTCTTCTAGTGTTGGTTTTTAGCCTGTTGTGTTGCAATTTTATGCTTTTGCTGCTTGTTTGGGCACCTTTGATAGCTCCTTATGCCTCTTGGGTATTGATGCTCTTTTTTTGGGCTATTTTTGGCTGTTCATTTTCCCCTGGTGCTTGTTTAATGAGTTATTTTTTTAATCTTTTGAGGGTTTCTTTTCAGAATGGGAGGTGGGTTGTTACCTTCCTCCTCCAGTGCTGACTCCTTGTAGCTCCCCTGGTCGTTTGAGGAGGTCATGGGTTTTTTGGGTCTTAAGAGGGTTGTGCTTAATGAATATTTTACTATTGAGACTGTGATGGAGTGGTGGTTTTCCCTCCATGTTGCTATTGTGGGTGTTTTCTTGGTTGTGGAAGGTGTTCCTAGTAGCCTCTATTCTGTTGTTGAGTTGGTGGTGTTGGTTGACCGTGAGTTCTTGAACCCCCTATGGCTTGTGATGTTTTTATTTTCAATGGGGGTTATCTTTCTCTTGGAGGATACTTTGTCTGGGTTGCTTCCATATTTTGGTTTAATGGCTAGGATTTGTTTATTCGAGCCCCTATTTTTCTTGGAGCGAAAGGGAGCCTATGCTGTCCCTATTTTTGATTTTTTGTTGTTTTCTGGGATATGTTTGAAGTTGTATGTTTTATCTTAGATGAAGTTTTGGCCTAAGGGTATCTTTCTCCTTTCTCCTATGCTACCTTTTCTTGTTGAGTTTTCCCTTTCTTCTAGAGCATTGGCTTTCTGTTGGGATCTTTAGCAAGTGTCTTCTATGGAGGTGAAGGTGGCTTCTATTGAGGTAGATTCTCCTTTTGAGGTGGATCTAGTTGTTGTGTCTTTGATGGGAAGCCCTATGTTTTGGTACACTCTTCTAAATCTCCTATTGAGATGGATGCTTGTCCTATTGAGGTGGTCCTGGAGGTTGCCGAAGTGTTGTGGCTTTGGTAGAAGGGGTTTTCTTTTCTTCCTTGGTAGCTACTCCTATAGAGGTGGAGTGGGGGTTTTGTTGAGCTCTATTCTCTCAGGATGTTGGACTATGTTGGCCAGTGGGCTGGTGATGTGGGTGATGATTTCGCTCCTTCTTATGAAACATGGATTTTTATCGAATTTGCTCGTGGGTTTAAGGTCCTCGTTAAAACCTGGTGTATTGTGAGGGATTTTGGCCCCTATAATCTGGTTGTAAGTGGATTTTAGGTTCCCTTATAAGCCTGGTTTAGGTTCAAGATCCCTTGTAAAACTTGACTTTGTTGGGTTTAACGTTCTCGTCAAAAACTTTTGATTAGTGCATATTTGGGTAGTCTTGTTGATTAATTTGGTGGTCTGTTGTTAGTTCGTTGTTGGTTGTCTATGTTGTATTTGTGAGTAGCTTGTTCTTCTTTGAGTAGGTTTTTTGTCCCCATCAAAACCTATTTGTTAATGGTTTCAGTTCCATTGAAAACTTGTTGTAAATGGTTTCAAGTCCATTCAAAACCCGCTTTTCCCATTTAATCAAAACACTATGTTATGGACCATAATAGAAGGGTCTATATCAAGCATATCCTGATATGACCAAGTAAAGATATTAAGAAAAAAAATAAGATACCTCCATGTGATTCATGTTATTCAAGAGAGAGACATTTCCCATTTTGAATTATTATATCTAGAAAGGAAGGATCCATAGGGTCATCAATAGTATCTTCCAAAACAAGGGTACTATAGTTCGAAGGATCAAGGATTTTAAAATCCTTATCAGTATTAGAAAGGGAATTTGATTTATCTAAAGTTATGATGGAGTTACCAAAATATTCTTGAGGATTCAATCAATAAGGAAATCTATGATTGTGATGATAGGAAGGTGAATTAGACTATACCCCTATAAAATTTGCTATAACTTCTTATGTAGAAGAGGACCATCTAGATGAGGTATAGATGAATATACATTGAACATAATAAGTTCAAGCTGAATAAGAGGAAGTGAAGGAGAATCTAAAGAAATCATATTTACATTTAACAAAGGTTTTAATTTAGATTAAGAAGGACAATAGCCAATAATTGCATTAGAGTTATATGGATTTGGCTCTAAGAGGATCTTGATACCTTGCTCCTTACAGACATAACCATTACCATTATAGCCTTTTTTAGAAATAATATTGAATCCTAACCCATAAAGCGATTATAACTCCTCAAAAGAAGGAAGATCACCATTAGTGGCATAGTCAATATGAGAAGTATATTCACTTGCATCATTTTTATCATCTCCAAAATAAGATGGAATTACATCTTGTACAGAAGATGTTAATGATATTTGTGGAATTTCAAAGTGAGTTGGGTTGAATTTATATTCTCCAACAAAGGATGGTGTAAATTTTAATAAACCTCATTCATCACTAGGACATACATTAGAAACATGTGAAGAAACCAAGTTAGCTCCATCATCAAGGATATGAGTCAATAGTGGTGTAACATGCTTTGGAAATGGTGAAGGAATTAAATTCTCAAGATCAAGAGAAATATTTTTCAAAGAACCAACATCAACCTTTTGACAATATTTAAAGGCATTATGGTTAAGCTTGTATTGTAAATAATTTATTATTATTAATTAATTTGATATATTGATGTAAGGTAGATGAGATTTCACCCATAACATGTATCCATGGTCGACCTAGACGAAGATTGTATGATAAATTACCAGGCATAAAATATACTAGGGTAGGTAAGGTAATGAGTCCTCTATGCATAGGTAATATTGCCATATGTAGAGCTTGTTAACCAATATTATCAAACCCATAAATAGAAATATATGTAGCAACAAGAGTAGAAGGATATGTGTGAATACAAGGTAATAGTTCAAAACCATAAATATTGAGACCTAATCCAGGATCAATGAGATTGTGTCTAATACTTATAGTATTTGTTGAAATGAAAAAGACAAATGAGAGGGGGTGAATTAGTTGTATCTAATCACATTCACCATAGATCTTAAACAATTCCACATTCACTTCAATCTATTATTAAGTGTGAGCATGAAGTGTAGATAAAAAAAATCAAACACAAGAAACACCAGATTTATGTGGAAAACCCAATAAGGGAAAAACCACGATGAGGATTAACTCACAATATAAGAGCAATTGCAAAACCAGTTACAAAGAGGCTCACTGCCAAAGGGATCACTGCCCAAGATAGGAATCATTGTCCAAATAGGACTCACTATCCAAATGGGAGGCTCATTTCCTATAGATAAAGAAAGCTAGAAAGAAGAATGTTACATAGAGAACATTATCTCAATGCAACAAAAGATCCACCATAGCAACTTGCACACATCCACAACCTTGATCAGAGAATTACAGACACCATCAACTCACTGCTTTCAGGAGTCTTAACACATTGAATTCCTCGCTACCTTAGTTCATTTTCACAAAATCTCTTGCATTTACCTTGCTTCACACACTTTTGGTGTACAATACTTAACATCTTTTCTTGTATTTATACCATCTTCAATCTAAGAAACTTTCTCCAAGGTCGGCTACACACTCTTCATTTTACAAATTCAAATTAGGTCAGCAATTCAACATTCTTGCGGTGGATGAGAATGAGAGCGGACCAAACCAACACTTAAGTAGGACCCAAAACAACCTCTTGGATCACTCACATGCTTCCTTAATTGATACTTATCCTTTTCATGACGTGTAAACACTAGATTGGCCAAACCTAATGAAAACACCAGTGATCTTTGAAGTACACACATCCATAACAAGAAGATAACATGTGGACCACATAACATGCTTTTCCATACACTAGAACACATCTTGGATGCCTTTAGATTCATCTGCAGCTACTACAACAACCTTCATACAAAGAACACTTTCCATCAATCCATTCAAACTCTACAGACACACATAGTAACTCTGAAACTAGTCTTTTGGAGCACCAAACCTTGAAAACATTTGATAGAACATAGATAACACCATTAAAAGACTTCTTCCAGATCTACAAGACTTGAAACAAATCAACTGAGGATTGTAGAGCAAATACATTTCTCCTAGTCCACAAACAAACAACTCTGCCAGACTAGTTCATAAACCGGTGAACTCAACTTTCACTCTTCATCAAACCAGAAGCTATAATATAGGATATACCACCCAAGGATGCCCTTAAACAAAAATACAAATCCACACAAGCATATAGGATCAACACATAATAAATGCGGAGCACATACTAGAGCACATTTTGAACACACACACAATTTTGTCTTCACTATTTATTAATTTTCTCAAAAGCACTTGGTAACTCATCATATTAGCACACCTGCAACACCATAAAGATAGGTCCATGTAATCACAACATCTCTACAGTATCTCAACTATACATGTACCACCTGAAATCACTTGTTTCCTTTCACTGCAACAACCTATACTGTGTTGACATCAATGACAACATTAATGACAACACCACCATACTCATTCATACTTGCAACAATATTAACAAAAACAGGTATCATAAGTGGATTGGGCTAACTTTCTACCTCAAGAAGAGGAAGTTCATGCTAATGGAATATAATTTCTAGAGTATTAAAGAAAATGCATTCCACTAAAGTATTCACATCATTCAATCTAGCATAATATGGAATGAGGATTTTATGTATAGCCTTCTAAAGCGTGTCATGATAAACAAGAGAAGTTTGAAGAAGATCCTAGAGGGAGATCTTAATATAAGTAACATGAAGTTTACAATAATATTTTAGTCTCTTGGGGATTTAAAAATAGGCTTAGGAGCATATGGAAGAATAGGTGTAGGAGAAAGAAGAGATGTAAGAATGATAACATTTTGTTTCTATTTGTTTCTTCTACTATTATACATGTGTTCCACTAAAGTATAATCAATAGTCATAGGTGTTGTGCCTATCGCACACACGCCCTATTCAGAACGAGGACCCTCTCTTCCCTCTTTTTGATTTCCAGGTCTTTTTGTTTTGCCTTGTTTTGCATACTCATTTTTGCACCCAAAAGGGTCAACATATTCTCAAAAGTCACATTTTAAGATTGACCAAATTGCCCCGTTGAAAAATGCTAAAATCTTAAGTCATTCCGGGTTTCCTTTGTCAGAATGCCTTTTTGATGTCTGTGGCGCCTTCTCGGCCCGGACCCTCGGGTTTCCCCTCTCGAATTTCTGTTCTGGTTCTGCTGTTCTGAACGACAGCTGTGCGGCGTCTTTCCAGCCCTTCGGGCCCAATCTACTGGGATTACCCTCCCAGGTTTCCCTTTGGACTTCGCTATTCCAAATGGCCTTCCTCGAGCGTCTTCTTGGACACCGGACCCCAGATCTTCCATCGTCATTTACACTTGATAGATTTTCAAAACGACCTTGGTTTGACGTCTTTCTAGCCATCGGACTCCGGATCACCCGTTGCCGCTCGAAAAATTTGAACTCACCGAACTTACCTGCCGCTGTATGGAGCATTCAATTGTGGCATTAATTGCAAGTTTGGCTATTTAAACAAATTTACACCTATCATTTTCACATGACAACGTGAAATTTTGAAAGCTCGTCGGCCCTAGCTCTTTCTGCCTTCGCGCCCGAGCACCTGTTTCGCCATTTAGAAGGATTTCGACATCGAGCTTCTTCGGGAATTCGAGGTAGGTTCGCCACCGACCCCGTCTTCCTTCTTTTTCCAAGAAATTTAAATTGAAAATCTTAAGGGGGGGATAAAATGAACTGAAACATGGTAGTATAGTGCCCCTAGCTCAAAACCCACCAGTTAAAATTAAGAAAAACAATGTCAAACCATTGGAATTCACCTACAGAACTTGACCCCTCCGTCACTGTTCTTCGGAACAGTCGACGACATTTCTCGGGTCCGGACCTCTCCGCAGCCGTCCGTGCACAAACACAAATTTGAACTTAGAAAATGACAATGTCCGCTGCGCCTTTGGGTCCCGGCCTCCGGAATTCCCTTCCTAGGTTTCCGTTGTGCCTTCGCCATTCCGATCGGTCTTCCTCGAACGTCTTCCCGACCCTCAGACCTCGGGCATGAGATGTTTATCTCAAGAATTACAGGAAAACCAAACGTCTAAATTGTCGTCGGACCCTGACCTCTAGAATTTCATGTCGCTTTTTCCATCTCAAATGACTATCCCGGGACATCTTTCCAAGCCCTAGACCCCGACCCCCCTTCTATCGAGGATAAAATCTAAAACGCTGTCTAGACTCCGAACTCCAGAATTCCATCTCCGGGATTCCGTTCTGGTTTAGACATTCCAAATGGCCGAACTTGAACATCTTTCTGGCCCCCGTGCCCTAACCTTTTGTTCACTGTCGAGCTTTCCTAACTGATAAATCTACCTTCGGGGATTACCCTTCGGACTTCCATCCCCGGATTACCGCCTGCATTTCACTGTTTTACTCATATGTCCCCTGACAACAACCCTAACTTTGGATCCTGGCACTCGGAGTGTCGTCCTCCCCGCGCCGTTCCAAATGACTTTCCTGGTGCTAAAACCCGAACGCCTAAATAAAGGCTCAAATGACTTCCAAATCCAAAACGGACTTCGACCCACTTCCTAGAATTTGGTCTTCTTTCACGCCGTCCCTTCATTGATCAAATCCAAGATCGAAAAAATCATTGGGAGTGTCTTGCCTCATTTTCCCTTCTAAACAACATTTTGCCAAGGGAATTCCGGCCCTGGGAATCCAGATTGCCTGTTTTGCTTCCTTTTGGTGTTTTATCAAGTGTTAGGAGTTTATCAAATATGAATGACTGATGTGCAGGGATTTGTTCGAGGCCACTTTTCCATGTTCAATGTTACTGATTCATGTCTCTTTGTGCAGGATTTATGGAATCCAGTGCAGAAACCTCTGGTGCCGCCAAGGAAAAGGGAAAAGGAATTGCCAAGGCACCTTGAGGCAAGGAAGATAAGGATCAGATGAAGTTAAAATTCCAGGGGGTTCCATTACACCCCAGAATCACCACCCTTTGGAGAGACATCACAAATACCAATATCATGCATGTCGATATTGACAAATTTACACAAAGGGTCAGGGTGGATCCGAAAATAGAGAACGTGAAATTAATAAGAAGAGACAAACTTGCTAAGGCTGCAGGCTTCTTGCTAGATTTGGTGGGCCCTAAGCTGGTAATGGCATGTCGAGAAGCATATCAACCCCAGAATAGAACCATAGTGGACAGAGATGGAAACATCCTTGCAGACATGTCCCCTCTTGGGATAACTACAACCTTCCATATCCCTGCCTTTGAAAGTATGGAGACCCCGACTATAGAAGAATCTAAGGCGTTATGGGAGTAGGACCCTTTGAAATGCAAGAAACTGATCATTCAGTATTGGTTAAAGGACAAATGGGGTAGTGCTAGCAAACTCCCGCAAGAGCTCTTTCGCAGCGACTTCTTTGAGGATTACCATGATCTCATTACCTTACTAAGTAGAGTAATGAGCCTTCTTGTTGCGACCTTTTTCCAGGAGTGGATGTTATACTTTGTGGAGAAAATTCTCCGAGGTGACGCTACCTTTGATTGGGGAGAAATAATCAGCAATTGCTTTCACAAGTAATTTATTAGTGTGAAGAAGACATCAAAGTTCTACATGATGTTCTACCTGGTTTATTCGCTTGCTGATTGGCAACATTATCATGGATTGAACGCAATGCCCAATGCGGCTCTAGGGAGGGAGCTCTAGTCTTATGACAGATACCCTCAACTACAATACAGGAACTTCAAGAGGGACTACTGCAGGGTGAATGATGCCTTCATCGCCTCTATCATTCGGCTGCTTGGAGGAGATTTTCAGAGAAGAGTATCCCACAGTGCCAGAGCCATCCTCAAGCATTACACCTTCTTATACATATAGTTCCCTAAGTTCACTTACATTCGCGCTCAAGGATTCACGGAAAGGCCGAAGAAGCTACCCCGATACCCCAATGACCATATCATACTATTATAGCTGACCTGGCAGCTGTCACACATTCATAATATCCTAAGCACCAAAAATCTGGTAGGGATGCCTTATCATATTGGCCTTGGTTAGGGAATGTACAAGATTCATACCTCCCAATATGAGGGGTATTCAGAAAAGGAGCTGGTTGAGTACCACTTTAGGTAGTATACAGCTCGGCCTCGAATGGACCCATATGTTCATATCAAAAAGGAACTAGGACATGAGTATGCCCACCACCACAATGTTGAGGATTTCTGGGCCAATTACAAAGATGATCTTGAAGTACGACTATGACACTATATGCGCATGACTTCCCTCTACATGCGAAGAGTCAACTTGTGTCTAGTTTCGGATCAGCTTGAAGAAGATGAGAGCACGGTGATCAATCCAAGATATAGTGTCATCGCCAATTTGCCACTACCCATGATTGATTGGGATGAGCAAGAGGTTGATGACGTTGACATGCTCACCAAGCTCGTGGAGGTCCGAACGAAGGTGTGGATCAACCAGCAAATGGCACGACTGAAGCAACAAGGAGTCACCTTAACGTGTAAGGGACTCAAAAGTGAGCCAAGTGGTTTTGATGGTGGGGTGACTACTGTTACAACTGGTTAAACTTCTAAATCTCCACCATTCATCAAAACCAAAAAGAGAAAGGAAGCTAGTGAGCAGGAGCCAAACCCAAAGGTTCACGCCTGAAAGGCTTCGGAGGGCGAGCCTTCCAAAAAGCAAAGAAAAATAGTCACGATTATAGAGATGTCGGTCATACTTGAAGATCCGCTCCTCGAGGGTAGAGAGGAAGAGTCTGACCCGCCAAGGTCTCCATCTACTGCAATTTCTGCTGCCATTACCATTGTCCCACCTATGACTCTTGCAGTATCTACTTCCTCTCTACCTGTGGTGGACATCTCTGTCGATCTTGCCTCCACTTCTCTGATTGTGCAGGTCATATTGGTGGATTCGTCTTCTGCCACGACCTCACCAGTCTCTTCATCCTCTATGTCTCCTTCCCTTCCCTCCACTTCTACTACTATAATGCGTGCCCTCAGTCTCCTGAAGTCCTTCATAAAGTACATGCAGAACGTGCCCTCTGAGCTTTCAGGGATGCTTACAAGTCCAATGGTACAAGCTACAATAGCCCAGGCTATGGCCAACCATCCAGCTCTCCCTCCCCCTACCGAACCACCAAGAATGGAGGCAACAATGCAGATATTCGATGAGCTCGAGCGACAACAACTAGAGGTTGCAAGGAGGCTCGAAGATGAAGAGTTTGTATACCATGAGCACTCGATGTTTGAGCACCGAGAAATCGATGAGCTGGCCTATGAATCTTCCAGTGAAGACAACAAAGAGTTGGACACAAAATTAATCCGAGAAACAAATGATCCAGAGCTCGACATAGAATGGAGCAAGCATCTCAAGGAGATCGAGGACCAAGAGGCTGCAGGGCAGCCTATGATTGAAGGATCTGCTACTCCGGAGACTGAAATTGGTAGGTCTCCAGCTGAGAGACATGATCAAACCCCTCGGCATGACAAGGAAACATCCCTCCATGAAGATAAACAAGAGGATAAGCCTAGGGAACATGAGTATGATCAGGATGAGGAGGAAAATATACTGAAAGAGAAGGTCCCTTTGAAAAGTAGTTGCTCACCAAGTCTCCTACTAAACATATAATGCTCAAACAGGACTCTGACGAGGAGAAGGAGGATGTAGGGGTTGGGAAGGAGGCCCTTGTTGTTAAAACCATTGAAATTGAGGTGGAGAGGAGAAAGTCTCAACATGAATCACCTAAGGAGGGGCCCCAAATGCCCGATTGGCTGGGGAATCAACTTAGGCAAAAGACTCCTACCCTAAAAGATCCTAAGGCGAGGCTAGAAGCAATATTGGCTAGAGCACAAATAAGCACTAAGAAAGAGAAAAGGCCAAAAATCAGATGAAAAGTAACCATGGATGCCTCCAGATCTAGGGCAATACAAATAGCAATGCCGGTGGTTGGAGAACAAGGAGTGACCTATAACATCTCCACCATTGACATGGGAGTGGCCACAAGGGAGCAGAAGGTTGACAACCTCCAGGAATCAGTCACCATAGTGGTGCACCTTCTCCAACAGGATAAGGTTTCAAAGGAGGAACTTAAAGCACAGGTGGCTGATCTGATGACCTATATTCAACAATGGTCATCCCTGGATGAGCAACCCACCACGTCGTCGGCCCCACCTCAGCTGTTGTCTCAAGAGCAGATCAATAAGTTGGAAAAGAGAAGGAACTTGGATAAGACTATGAAAAGCTAGTTCCGACAGGTCTTAGACATGGGGAACACAGGCATCACCTTGGCTGTCCGAAAAAAAATAGGTTACTCGAGTTGCAAAGGACTCTTGAGGGCACTAGGGAAGTTTGCGAGGAGTTCGAGAAAAAGTATAGAGCTGCCTACCCAAAGCTCGAGGCTATCCTCGTGCTGCTGAGTGAAGTTTAGGAGAAGGACCTCACCTTCAAGGATGATGACCATTGATTAGTGGACATATGGAAACGAGATTTTGATCATCGAAAAGAGGTTGGAACATATTTATGAATGGGTAGTTCTTGATATTGAATGGGACAAGGAGGCCAGAAGGGATTGTGCCACGTACCTCAAACTGATGACGGGGTACAAAATACCTGTTGTTGAGGTAAACCCAGAGGGCCTGAAGCCTCATTTCCTAAAGAGGATGGAAGATGGGATGTCAGCCGAGACTACCACAGATTTTATGAGCTTCACTGCCCGAGTGTTTGGTCGGTTTGAATTGGTCAAGGACAACGTTGCCTAATATGACGAACACTGGGGAAAGCTCATTAACGACTCCAAAGTTTTGGTCATTTGCTGCTGGTAGGTGACTGTGTAAAGTTAGTCTGGACTATAATTCCACAGCTGCTCCATAAACTTAAACTTTGTTCACATTTACATGGTGAATGAATGATGAATATCTGCAGTCCTTAGAAGATAACATATATTTCATGATACTGTAAGAATTCTGGTTAAGTGAAATCATATTTTAGGAAAATGTCCACAGCAAGAACCTCCATGATCACCGTTCATCTGTAGTTGCAGGTCCATGAACCTTCCTTCTTCCCTGCCTCTTTTCCTTTTTATTTTAAGAAACAATCTGTGCTAAGGTTCATTGCACATTGTAAATCCAAATCCAACTAAATAATGGAGTTCAAGACTGTTGTTTGAACAAGTAGCAAAGTGCAGTAATTCCCTATCTAAAGAACTCTGTTCATAGACCCAATTTTCCTACAGCTTGAAATTCTGTAAGACCGGCTTGTGATTCTAGAAAATCACATCAAACAACTAATATATTCCAAGCATCATCATGACCTGACATCTGAGAGACCTTGGGATAGTGTTCTGCAATTTGATTGTGAAAGATTGTCTTTCAAGAGAGGTAATACACCTATGTATTACCTATGTTGTGAAGTGCATAAAAACATGATTAACAAAATTGGATCTAGAAGGAGGGCATTTTGGAGATAAATTTGGATTGAATTGGATCAGTCTCCCCTGAGAGAGTTCATCGAGTCTTGAGATCTACACCGAGCAAGGGAGAATTTCAGGAATTACAACCCCTTGTTCGAGCTAGAAGAGCTAAATGAAGGGAACCATCCATTACTGATTCAAAAGACTAGATCACTTCTCATTCACCTTTGTCTTCTACATCATCATTGGAAACACCATCTTCCATCTGTCCGCTCCAAAAAACCTCCTAGGCTGCCACTCCATCTGGGCTGAACACTGCCTTTCAACCAAATACAGTCACCAACCTTGCTACTGTCCTGGCGGTTGCTGCTGCTCATTTATAGTTACAAGCCAATCTGGTGCAACCACCTCCACCGCTCCCTCCAATGGCGTGGCTGGGCAATAACCCATCTCCTTTGGCCTTCAACCTCTACCATGATATGCCAAAGAATCCCAAGAATTTCTGCACGCAGTTCAACTCCCAGGATCCACAAAGGATAGTCGATGAGCATATCAAGATTTTCTATATTTCTCTGAAGACTATGCAGATCATATACAAAGATGTGGCCTGCAGGCTCTTTCCTTACTCCTTAGGGGAAGAGGCCTTCTACTGGTATGTCAATTTTTTGGCCGGAACTATCAGTACACGAGACCTTCTGAAGAATGCTTTTCTGTAGAATTTTAAGACTCTGGTCAGCCCCGCAGACTCATTTTAAAAGTTTCATGTCGGTTTAAAGGGAGATTAATGAATCATTCAGTTCATTCCATGACTGTTTCCATAGAGTGTACACCTAGCTGCAAGTCCCATATGTTTTCAATGATGCTGTCATCTTACCTATTTACTATGCAACATTGAATAAATTCACTTCGGCTCTGGTAAAGAGAATGTGACCACCGCCCCCCAGGTTGGTCGATGCATACACTGAGGCCATTATTGCCAACACAGATTTGGGGTAGAACATTTCTAGTCCACTGCCTTCTCTTGGGAAAATCGCGCATCCGGTGTAGATTCAGGGACTCGCACAGGCCTTGCAACATCATACACCCCTATTGAATCCAGTACCACAACTACCTATGGTTCTGCACCCTGGGCAACCAATGAATCAAGCGTATCTGATACCTCACTACTTGTTGCCCTAGTAGTAGCATTCCCATCCTCAACCATCCAAAGTGTCAGCATACCTCCAGGCAGCTGAATTCCCACCCGCTCATCAGAATCAGCTAGTGGCACAACCCGTGTTCCTCCAGAACGTTGCACTGCAACCGAACAATACTAAAAAGGACAGGATTGACAAGCTTACATAAATGATCAAGAAAATATCCACAAAGATGATGCACTTAAGAAATTAGAACAACCAGCTGCAAGCATCACAAAAGAACATCCAGGCTAACCTTAATCAAAATAACCAAGATCATCGTGAAAATAAGTAAATCGGGATGCTAGCACGTCTTCCGGGAAAAATTATGACAGGAATCAGAATTTGGGCTAGAACTTTGATAGTTTTCCCTTCCAAAGGAAAAATTGGACATGGAACACAAGACCCAACAATGGAGGCGTCCCCATGCCCCTTGATCAACCCAACAACAATGAGAACCTTGCAAGTGGAATTTACTTGGTGGAGGCTGCTCTGTCTGGCTGGTGTCGCATACACAAAACGAGTTGCCACTCTGAGTTGGATTGTTTGGAATTCCAAACTGCGGCTGAGATTTTCCAAGTTGAAGTTCAGAATGCCATGGACAATTCAGGGTGCAGAGACATTGTCTTGTCTGACCCATACGACTCCTCGATGTTGGTGCTGAACTAGGCTCCTTTCCCAAGGGTGAAGTGCAACACACTAAAGCAGGAGGGTGCCAATTCGAATAGCTGCGATAAAGTGGAAGAGGTAAGCTCCGGAAGTCCTTTGGCTCAGCTTTTCGATTCAATAGATAATGGTCCCAAAGATGACCAAGAAGAGCCTAAAGAAGACGAGGTCCAGATGTTTCACCAACAAACTACCTCATACAACCTCAGGAATAAACAGGCTGGCGGTCATGTTGGAGGTCCTTTCACAACCTCTACCCCACCAAATAACTTCAGCACGCCTCCTGATCCAAATGCAAGTAATAACCCAAGTTTTCTCCATACACCCACATGGTATCTTAGTAGAAATAAACAACAGAACAACAACCAAAGACAAGCTGCCAGTTCCTCCCAAAACATTTCCTACGATCAAGAAGTTGAGCGGATGGGGGAATACATTGCTGAGGAATTCAAAAGAGTAAAGCTAATTGTGTCCACTTTCGAACTTCTAAAGGTGCCTGCAGTCAGGAATGCCTTTTTAAGAATGATAAATGGGACTCCCATAGGGATCAACTTAGGAAACTCCAACAAAAAGGGTCTCCTTCGACGATCAGCAAAGTGAGTCGGTCGTTAGGCAGATATTCAGTAATAAGGCTGACCCACCAACCGGTCAACAAGAAAATAAGCAGGCCGATAGAGTAACTAATCAGGTACCGACCCAAAGCAATGGTAGCAAGAAAGACAAGGGAAAAGTTGCCCAGGTGGACGTTTCTAGGGGATTATTTTAGGGAAAATTCGAAACTCCTCCCTTCCTGACCACCATCCGCGTGTTCGGGAAAAACCTCCAAAACTACTTGCTAGATTCGAGAGATTTGGCCAATATCATGCCCTTGAGCATGTGCAAGGCACTTGGAATAACACCAACTCCCTCTGAGTGAAAGGTGACACAACTTGACAAAATAAAGATCAACATAGGAGGGGAAATTAATAGAATACCTATGCAGGTTGTTGCTGATCCTTGGATCCAACATACCATTGAAATTCAGGTAGCTGATATCCTGGATACATACGGTATAATCCTAGGAAGGGATTTCATGAGGGCATTGAACGGATATGCCATGAATGATTACTCACACATGTGGTTGTCATGGAAAGGAATGCTGAATTAGATTTAGATTAATCGAGAACCACGAATGAGATTCATGATCACTGAGTACAACAACACAAACGAGGTGTTGTATGCTGAAACAAATTTGGGTAATTATTCCCCAATATCATATTGGAATGAGCAGGAATGCCTAGAAGATCAAGGAACGAGTGAGGTTTTCCTTATACTATGCAGCTCACCTGCTAGTTTGACCAATGTCTCTCGGAGCACTGAAGTGCTTGTAGAATCTGATGACAAAGAGCTAGGAGAAGATGATACTTGGGGATTGATGGACAAATTCCAAGATTTCATGGAAAAATTTGTTCAAGACCAACTTAGTCTAGGGGCCCAAATGAACTTCCAGGAACTCTTGCTCCCCAATTGGTGCAGAGTACATAATGCTGCCCACTCAGAGTTTGACTGGTGTTTGTGTTAGGCAGCAATTGAACACATTAAAAGACAAGCTACTCTGAAAGAGAAAGCAGGGTCTGCACCACCCGAACAAACACATTCCATCCCTACACCTTCCTAGACGGTTATTGAAATAAGGTCCCCACCGACGGTAAGAATAGGATCTATGGGTTCTACATCCAGGGATTCTCCTAGATTCTGGACGTTGCGTTTTGACGGGTCTAAATCCAAGCATGGAGCTGGGGTAGGTTTTGAATTGATCAGTCCTAAAGGTAAGTCGTACTTTGTTTCTCATCGAATTTAGTTTTATTGTACCAATAATGTAGCAAGGTATGAGGCTTTAGTCTTGGGCCTTCTGATGGCATTAAGAAAGGGTGATAAAATGCTCCAAGTGTATGAGGTTTCAAAGTTGGCCTTAAAGAAGGTCAGGAAGCTTTATTCCTGCTATGACATAATACTCACCAACTATAAACACCCTGTATGGGATCTATTGGAAGGGTTGGATGCATTCAATATTCAATTAATTCCACGCACTCAGAATCATACTACCAATTCCTTGGCACAGACAACAAGCATGCTAAAGCCACTATCCCTATCTGGCCTCAAAAGATTCACGATGGAGCTGACATCCATCCCATCAGTGCCGGATAACGTAGCCAATTTCTAGGTATTCAATGATGAAATATACATTTTGGATTTTATCACTAGTTCAAACGTGTTTGCTACGCAGATAATTGACGAGGTCAGGCCTCAAGAGGTGGACCTAGATATAGAAGGGATTATCAACCTAAAGACCAACACCATCCCTAGGGGAATGGTCTAGTTGGAGAGAATCTTTGACCTAGATTAGATAAGAGATCAGGATCAGCAAGGTAAAAAGGATACCATCAGCGGCCAATGTGACACTTACAATCTAGGAACAATCGAGAATGCTAAGAATGTGTTCGTTGGTAAGGTGTGTGATCCTAAGGAAAGAAAAGGTATAGTTGAGGCTCTACCAAAGTATCACAACATCATCGCCTGGAGCTACGAGGATCTCAAGATGTACAATACGTGCATCATTACCCACACCATCCCGCACAGACCAAATGCAAAGCCATTTCGGCAACGGTAACACCTAGTCAACATGTTGCTAGAACCAATAATATATAAGGAAGTACAAAAGTTATTGTCAGCTAGGATCATTTTCTCAGTTAGATGCTCCACATGGGTGGAAAATTTGGTTCCAGTTAGAAAGAAAAATGGAGAAATCAGATTGTGCGTAGACTTCCACAATCTAAACCAGGCTTCAGAGAAGGATAACTATCTTGTACCCTCATTGGATGACGTGTTACAGATAGTAAACGACTCCTAAATGATGTCCTTCCTGGATGGATATTCGGGATACAATAAGGTTATGGTACAGTATGAGGATTGACACAAGATGACATTCACCACCAAATCAGGAAATTTCACTTATAGACGAATGTCATTTGGACTAATCAATGCTGGTGCCACTTTCCAATGTGCCATGGATATTGCATTTAAAGACCTGATTGGAAAATGCATAATCATCTACATGGATGATTTGACAGTTTTTTCAAAGCAGCGGAGTAGTCACGTCATTGACCTATGCAAGGTCTTTGAAAGGTGCTATGAATTCGGGGTTTCCCTTAATCCGAAGAAGTGCATCTTTGGTGTCATTGAGGGGAGCTCCTTGGACACGTCCTATTAGAACGGGGGATTTCCATCGACCCCGAATGTGTCTAGTCCATCATGAATATCTAGCTGCCAGGAAATGAAAGGGAATTGAAGTCCTTTTTCAGAAAGATAAACTTTGTCTGCAAGTTCATCACCGGCTTCGCGGAGATCGTCAAACCACTCAATGCTATGTTAAAATAGGATGGTAAGGTTGAGTGGACCCCAAAAGCAAAGCAGGCTTTTGGGGAAATCAAGAAGGCAATTATTGATGCCCTTGTGCTGGTCAGCCCCAACTACCTGAAGCCCTTCTACATCTGTTTATTTGCTTCAAATCATTCTTGTGCCAGTATGTTGACACAAAAATATGACGAGGGGAGTGAACATCCGATCACCTTCATGAGCACCCCTCTGAAGGATGCTGAACTACGCTATCATAACGTCGAAAAACAAGCCTATGCCCTTGTTAAAGGAGTCAAAAATTTCAGACATTACATCTTGCGCAAAAGGGTGTTCGCTATTGTTCCTGACCCCACGGTGAAGACGTTGCTCATGTAGAATGAGTTAGGATAGCGAAGGGCAAGGTGGATTACATTGCTATAGGAGTATGATATGAAGATCCAGCCGATGAAGATGGTGAGAGGGCAGGCACCTGCCAAAACAATGGCAGAGGTGGTTATTGATGCTGAACCCAAACTCACCGTGCAACAGTACCAACTGGAGGATGTCTATCCAGGGGAACGATACGATGATGTAGTGTACTACTTGTTGAATTAAAAATTCCCACCTCATCTGTAGGCAGTCCAAAGGAAATCCCTTAGGTTGAAAAGCAACAACTACATGTTGCAGGGTGCCATATTGTAAAAAAGGAATCATGAAGGTATCTACTTGAGATGCCTCGATAAAGAAGAGGTTGATCGTGTTCTCAAGGAATTCCATGATAAGTTCAGGACAGGTCACGGTTCTAGTTTATCAACTACACATCAAATATTAAGAGCTGGGTATTATTGGCCCACCATTTTCAAGGATGCTCACGGTCATGTCCGAACCTGCCACATGTGCCAGATTGCTGCCGCTCGAGAGAGGAATGTTGTTGTCCCACTGCAACCTGTTTTGGAGGTAAGGCCATTCATGCAATGGGGCCTCGACTTCATTGGTCCGGTAAGCCCTTCATCATCTATTGGACACAGGTACATTCTGACCGCTACTAATTATTGTACTAGGTGGATAGAAGAAATATCTTGTAGACAATGTACAACCGAAGTAGTAATTAGTAATTTCAAATCGCTTTGGTTGTCCTTATGCTCTGGTATGCAATAATGGGCCTGCGTTTGCTTCATTAAAATTCACGGGTTGGGCTTTTGATTACAGTATAGCCCTTAAATTTTCATCCAATTACTATCCTCAAGGAAATGGCCTTGCTAAATCCACTAATAAGAATCTAATCACCGTAATCCGAAAACTGCTTGATAGGAATCCCAGGGATTGGCATACCTAGCTCCATTTTTCCCTCTGGGCAGACCGAACCCGTCACAAGGCAAGCCTTAGGGATTCCCCATATCACCTAGTTTATGGCTTGGAGCCCATCTTTCCCATTCATCTGAAGATCCCGACCCTCTGGTTCATCAACGATTTTTATGGAGGAGACCGTAGAGAAGCTTGCCTTGTCGAGCTGCTACACCTTGAAGAAGTACGAGACCATGCCATAGAAAATTTTTCCAAACATCTGGGCGTAGTCAAAAGATGGTTTGATCGCTGAGCCAAAATCAAGGCCTTCCGCATTTCCGATCTAGTCCTCTACTAGGACAAGGCCAACTAAAAGAAAGGGGGACACAACAAATTCGACAAGCTCTGTCTTGGCCCCTTTTAGATTGCTAAAATCCTTGGAGAAAATGATTTTCTTTTAAGGACTTTGACTGTGAAGATGTCTCATTGCCTGTCAATGGGAAACACGTCAAGCATTACTTCTAGGCCTGAGCTCTTTTAGAGTTGTCTGTGTAAATACCTGTACATAGGTTAGAATAGGTTTCTTGCTTTGTCCTTCGGTCTTGCTTGTTTTCCTGGCTATTTTGTTTTGACCTTGGAATAGTCTTCCCGTTCTGCTATGGTGGTTGTGCTTGGCTTGATAAATGATTTTCCTTGTTGCCCGCTCTTGCTCTATCCTCTAGATAAGCCTTCATTCCCTATTACTAACCTCTGAAAGCCCCTAAGCAGTGGTTTCCAACTTTCAAACTTTGAACTAACCTAGGAGGGCTATCTGCTTAAATTCCCTGCGTTTATCATGGAACACACATAAACACATTTTAAAATTTCCAAAGGATGGTGTGGTGATTACTGAAAGGGCTAGATAAGTGAAAAACCTAAAGTCTGCTCCAGTGACCATTGTGATTCCCAAGCCCATAGTAAGCTTCATTGCTTACATGGTTGAACAGAAAGAAAAGAGAAAAATGATGAAAAAAAATATCAAATGAAAAGAATCAACAAAATAAAAATAACAACCGTATGGGTGTGCAAATATCTCTACCAGCGCTATGGATGGCTGGCTGGTAGTAGAGCTATGTTCATGGGGTCACAATGACAACTCTGTCGGGGCTATAGATGCCAGACTGGCAGTGGAGCCATGTCCAGGTTAATTTTGGGGTTAGACGAACTACGTAGCTTATCTCTCCCAATCAGTGGTTGCTCGTGCTATCTCCAGGGAAGTAAATGAACTCAACATGCACACACTTTCAGGATGGTGTCGTGACATGATTCAATCCCACCTTCCTTAACCTACTCTTAGTTCAGCTTTGAAAAATAGTTTTGGCATGTGAAACCAGAGATCATGGGTTCAAAATAAATATTTATCTTTAGAACATCGAGAGCGTTCTCCCAACGGAGTCACCATTTGTTGTGTCTATCACACACACGCCCCGTTTGGAACGAGGACCCTCTCTTCCCTCTTTTTGATTGTCGGGTCCTTTTTTTTGCGTTGTTTTGCATGCTCATTTTTGTGCCCAAAAGGGTCAACATATTCTCAAAAGTCACATTTTTAGATTGACCAAATTGCCTCATTGAAAAATGCTAAATTCTTAAGTGATTCTGGGTTTCCTTTGTCAGAATGCCTTTTTGACGTACATGGCACCTTCCGGGCCCGAACCCTTTGGTTTACCCTCTCGGATTTCCATTCTGGTTTTGTCATTTCGAACGACAGCTGTGCGACGTCTTTCCAGTCCTTTGGGTCCGATCTGTCGGGATTCCCCTCCTGGGTTTCCCTTTGGACTTCGTCATTTTGAACGGCCTTCCTCAAGCATCTTTTTGGCCCCCGAACCATGGATCTTCCGTTGCCATTTACACTTGATAGATTTTTGAAACAACCTTGGCTTGACGTCTTTCCGGCCATCGAACTCTGGATCACCCGCCATCGCTCAAAAAATTTGAACTCACCAAACTTACCTGCCAACGTACGGAGCATTCAATTGTGGCATTAATTGCAAGTTCGGCTATTTAAACAAATTTTCACCTGTCATTTTCACATGAGAGTGTGAAATTTCAAAAGCTTGCTGGCTCCAGCTCTTTCTGCCTTCACACTCGAGCACCTGTTTTGCCATTTGAAAGGATTTTGACATAGAGCTTCTTCGAGAATTCAAGGTAGGTTTGTTGCCGACTCCGTCTTCCTTCTTTTTTCAAGAAATTTAAACTGAAAATATTAAGGGGAGGATAAAATGAACTAAAACATGGTAGTATAGTGCCCTTGGCTCAAAACCCACCAGATAAAATCAAGAAAAACCATGTCAAACCATTGGAATTCACCTGCGGAACTTGACCCCTCCGTCGTTGTTCTTCGAAATAGTCGACAACGTTTCTTGGTCCTAAACCTCTCCGTGGCCGTCCGTGCACAAACACAAATTTGAACTTAGAAAATGACAGTGTCCACCGCGCCTCTGGGTCCTGGCCTCTGGAATTCCCTTCCCTGGTTTCTGTTGTGCCTTCGCCATTCCAAACGACCTTCCTCGAATGTCTTCTCGACCCTCGGACCCTGGGTGGGAGACGTCCATCTCAAGAATTGTAGGAAAACCAAACGTCTAAATTGTCGTTGGACCCTGATATAGAATTCTATCTCTAGGATTTTGTTCTGGTTGAGACGTTCCAAACGACCGAACTTGAACATCTTTCCGGCCCACAGGCCTCAACTTTTTGTTTGCCACCGAGCTTTCCTAACTAATAAATCTACCTTTGGGGATTACCCTTCGGACTTTCATCCCCGGATTGCCATCTATATTTCAATATTTTACACGTCTATCCCCTGACAGCAACCCAAAATCTAGATCGGGGCGCCTAGAGTGTCGTCCTCCCTGTGTCGTTCCAAACGACTTTCCTATTGCTGAAACTTGAACGCCTAAATAAAGGCTCAAATGACCTCCAAATCCAAAACAGACTTCGACCCACTTCCTAGAATTTGGTCTTCTTTTACGTTAGCCCTTCATTGATCAAATCCAAGACTGAAAAAATCATTGGGAGTGTCTTGCCTCATTTGCTCTTCTAAACGACATTCTACCAAGGGAATTCCGGCCCTAGGAAGTTGGATTGCCTGTTTTGCTTCCTTCTGGTGTTTTATCAAGTGTTAGGAGTTTATCAAATATGAATGGCTATTGTGGATCTAACCTTGATGTGTAAGGATTTTTCTAAGATCGCTTTTCCATGTTCTAAGTTACTGATTCATGTCTCTTTGTGTAGGATTTATGGAATCTAGTGCAGAAACCTCCTATGCCGCCAAGGAAAAGGGAAAAGGAACTGCCAAGGCACCTCAAGGCAAGGAGGATAAGGATTAGATGAAGTTCAAATTCCAGGGGGTGCCATTACACTCCAAAATCAACACCCTTTGGAGAGACATCATAGATACCAATATCGGGCATGTCGATATTAATGAATTTACACGGAGGGTCAGGGTGGATCCAAAAATAGAAAACACGAAATTAATCCGAAGCAGTAGACTTGCTAAGGCTATAGGCTTCCCACCAGCTTTGGTGGCCCCCGAGCTAGTAATGGCATGTTGGGAAGCATATCAACCCCAGACCAGAACCATAGTGGACAAAGATGGAAACATCCTTGCGGACATGTCCACTCTTGGGATAACTACAACCTTCCACATCCCTGCCTTTGAAAGTATGCAGACCTCGACTATAGAAGAATGCAAGGCGTTGTGGGAGTAGGACCCTCTGAAATGCAAGAAACTGATCATTCAATACTGGTTAAAGGACAAACGGGGTAGTGTTGGAAAACTCCCACATGAACTCTTTCGCAGTGACTTCTTCAAGGATTACCATGACCTCATTACCTTACTAAGCAGAGTAATGGGCCTTCCTACTGTAGCCTTTTTCTAGGAGTGGATGTTATACTTTGTGGAGCAAATTCTTCGAGGTGACGTTGCCTTTGATTGGGGAGAAATAATCAACAATTGCTTTCACGAGCAATTTATCAGTGTGAAGAAGACATCAAAGTTCTACATGACGTCCTACCTGGTTTATTTGCTTCTTGATCAACGACATTATCATGGATTGAACGCGATGCCCAATGCAACACCAAGGAGGGAGCTCAAGCCTTATGACAGATACCCTCAGCTACAATATAGAAACATCAAGAGGGACTATTGCAGGGTGATGATGCCTTCATCGCATATATCATCCAGCTACTTGGAGGAGATTTTCAGAGAAGAGTATCCCACAATGCAAGAGCCTCCTCAGGAATTACGCCTTCTTATACATACAATTCCCTAAGTTCACTTACATTCACACTCAAAGATTCACGGAAAGGCCGAAGAAGCTGCCCCGGTACCCAAATAACCTGATCATACTATTAGAGATGACTTGGCAGCTGTGACACATTCATAATATCCTGAGCACCAAACATTTGGCATAGATGCCTTATAATATTGGCCTTGGTCAGGGAATGTACAAGATTCATACCTCCCAATGTGTGGGGTACTCGGAAAAGGAGTTGACCGAGTACCAGTTCAGGCAGTATACAACTCGGCCTCAAATGGACCCATATATTCATATCAAAAAGGCACTAGGGTGTGAGTATGCCCACCTCCACAATGTTGAGAATTTCTGGGCCAATTGTAAAGATGATCTTGAAGTATGGCTGCGACACTATATGCGCATGACTGCCCTCTATGTGCAAAGAGTCAACTTGTGTTCGGTTCCAAATCAGCTTGAAGAAGATGAGAGCATGGTGATCGATCCGAGATTTAGTGCCATCGCCAATTTTCTGCTGCCCATAATTGATTGGGATGAGCAAGAGGTTGATGACCTCGACACACTCACCAAGCCCATGGAGGTCCGAACGAAGGCGTAGATCAACCAACAAGTGGCATGACTGAAGCAACAGGGAGTTACCTTAACATTTAAGGGACTCGAAAGTGAGCCGAGTGGTTCTGATGGTGGGGTGACTACTGTTACAACTGGGGAAACTTCCAAATCCCCACCATCCATCAAAACCAAAAAGAGAAAGGAAGCTAGTGAGCAGGTGCCAAACCCAAAGGTTTACACTCAAAAGGCTTTAGAGGGCTAGCCTTGCAAAAAGCAAATAAAAATAGTTTGGGTTGTAGAGATGTCGGTCATACCTGAAGAACTGCTCCTCAAGGGCAGAGAGGAAGAGTCTGACCCACTAAGGTCTCCAGCTGCTGCAATTGTTGTTGCCATTACCATTGTCCCACCTACACCGCTTGTAGTATCTGCTTCCTCTCTGCCTGCGGTGGACATCTCTATCCATCTTGCCTCCACTTCTCCGATAGTGTGGGTCATATCGGTGGATTCCTCCTCTACCATGACCTCGCCGATCTCTTCATCCTTTATGGCTCCTTCCCTTCCCTCCACTTCTACTGCTACAATGCCTGTCCTCAGTCTTCAAGAGTCCTTTGTAAAGTACATGCAAAACGTGCCCTCCGAGCTTTCAGGGATGCTTACAAGTCCAATGGTACAAGTTGCAATAGCCCAAGCTATGGCCAATGCTCCAGTTCTCCCTCCCCCTATCGAACCACCAAGAATGGAGGCAACAATGCAGATATTCGATGAGCTCGAGCGAAATCAGCTAGAGGCTGTAAGGAGGCTCGAAGATGAAGAGTTTGTATACCATGAGCACTCGATATTTGAGCACCGAGAAATCGATGAGGCGGCCTAGGAATCTTCCAATGAAGACAAAAGAAGTGTTGGAAAATAAATGAATCCGAGAAACAAATGATCCAAAGCTCAACATAGAATGGAGCAAGTAGCTTAGGGAGATCGAGGACCAAGAGGCTGCAGGGCAGCCTATGATTGAAGGATTTGCTGCTCTAGAGACTGAAATTGGCAGGTCTCCAGTTGAGAGATGTGATCAAACCCCATAGCATGATGAGGAAACATCCCTCCGTGAAGATAAATAGGAGGATAAGCCCGAGGAACATGAGTTTGATTAGGTTGAGGAGGAAAAAGATACTGAAAGGGAAGATCCCTCTGTAAAGCAATTGCTCACCAAGTCTTCCACTAAACATATAATGCTCAAACATGATTCCGACGAGGAGAAGGAGGATGTAGGGTTTGGGAAGGAGGCCCTTGTTGTTAAAACCATTGAACTCAAGTTGGAGAGCAACAAAGCTCAACATGAATCACCCAAGGAGGGGCCCCAGATGCCCGATTGGCTGGGGAATCAACTTAGGAAAAAGACTCTCACCTTGAAAGATCCTAGGGCGAGGCTAGAAGCAATATTGGCCAGAGCACATATAAGGACTAAGAAGGAGAAAAGGCCGAAAATTAGATCAAAAGTAACCATGGATGCCTCTGGATCTAGGGTAGTACAAATAGCAATGCCAGTGGTTGGAGAACAAGGAGTGACCTATAACATCTCCACCATCAACTTGGGAGTGGCCACAAGGGAGAAAAAGGTTAACCACCTCCAAGAATTGGTCGCCCCAGTGGTGCACCTTATCCATCAAGATAAGGTTTCAAAGGAGGAACTTAAAGCACAGGTGGCTGATCTGACAACCTATATTCAACAATGGTCATCCTCGGATGAGCAGCCCACCACATCGTCAGCCCCACCTCAGCTGTTGTCTCAAGAGCAGATCAATAAGTTGGAAAAGAGAAGGAACCTGGATAAGGCTACAAAAAGTTGGTTCCGACAGGTCTTAGACATGGGGAACACAGGCATTAACTTGGTTGTCTGAATAGCAAATAGGTTCCTCGAGGTGCAAAGGACTCTTGAGGGCACTAGCCAGGTTTGCGAGGAGTTCCGAAAAAAGTACAAAGCTTCCTACCCAAAGCTCGAGGCTATCCTCATGCTGCCGAGTGAAGTTTGGGAGAAGGACTTCGCCTTCAAGGATGATGACCATTGGTTAGTGGACATATGGAAGCAAGATTTTGATCATTGGAAGGAGAGGTTGGAACAGATTTTGGAACGGGTAGTTCCTGATATTAAATGGGCCAAGGAGGCCAGAAGGGATTGTGCCACATACCTCAAATTGATGACGGGGTACGAAATACCTGTTGTTGAGGTAAACATAGAGGGCCTGAAGCCTCATTTCCTAAAGAGGATGGAAGATGGGATGTCAGCCGAGACTACCACGGATTTTATGAGCTTTGCTGCCTGAGCCTTTGCTTGGTTCGAATTGGTCAAGGACAACATTGGCAAATATGATGAAGACCGGGAAAATCTCATTAACGACTCCAAAGAGTGGAGTTACCAAGTGCTAAGATCGGACATCATGGAGGTGGATAAGCTTCAGCCAATGATCTTAAGCTTTGTGGAGTATGCAACTTTGAAGAAACGCGAGGGAAACCCTGTCATCGATGAAGAATTCCTAAAAGAGTAGCTACAACAAAAGGGCAAATGGCAAAAAAAAGACAAAACTAGTACAGTGCTGCCACTAGATGATGAATTAGGGAAAAGACAAATGATGTTTTAAAAATGTAATATATTTGGGGGTAGGTGAAACCCTAGTGTAAATTGAATCTTGGCCACACAATAGAATTGAATCTTGGCCACTCATTTTTCTTTTTGAAAACTATAAATAGGGCTCTGCTCCTCTCATTTTAGGGGAGTTGAGTTGTTGTAAAGGCATGCTACAAAAATTGCAATAGTAAATACAGTCATTTCTTGGTTTATTTTGGGTTTCTCCACATGTTTCATGATTGTTCTCCTATTAGTTAAAACTTTACTTTAAGTCATTCTGTTGTCCTTTGACTTTGGTAGATTTAGCATGTTGTCTTTGGTTATGACGTTTTCTGCTATGTGTATGCTTTCCTTATCCATACTTTTGGTCATTTGTTGCTAGTAGGTGACTGTGTAAAGTTAGTCTGGACTATAATTCCACAGCTACTCCCTAAAATTTTTCTTTTTTCACATTTACATGGTGAATGAATGATGAATATTTGTAGTCCTTAGAAGATAGCATAGATTTCATGATACTGTAAGAATTCTGGTTAAGTGAAATCATATTTGAGGAAACTGTCCACAACAGGAACCTCCATGATCACTGTTCATCGATAGTTGTAGGTCCAGGAACCTTCCTTCTTCCCTGCCTCTTTTCCTTTTTCTTTTAAGAAACAATCTATGCTAAGGTTCATTGCACATTGTAAAGACAAATCCAACAAAATAATGAAGTTCAAGACTATTGTTTGAACCTGCAACAAAGTGTAGTAATTCCCTATCTGAAGAACTTCGTTCATAGACCCGATTTTCCTACAGCTTTAACTTTCGTAAGACTGCCTTGTGATTCCAGAAAATCATATCAAACAACTGATATATTCCAAGCATCGTCATGACCTAACATCCGAGAGACCTTGGGATAGTGTTCTGCAATTTGATTGTGGAAGATTGTCTTTCAAGAGAGGTAATACACCTATGTATTACCTGTGTTGTGAAGTGCATAAAAACACCATCAATAGAACTAGTGCTAGAAAGAGGGAATTTTGGAGATAAAAGCTGGATCGAATTGGATCATTCTCCTATGAGAGATTTCATCGAGTCTTAAGATCTACACTGAGCAAGGGATTATTTCAGGAATTAATACCCCCTATCCTAGCTAAAAGAGCTAAATGAAGGGAACCATCTGTCACTGATTCACCAGACCAGCTCACTTCTCATTCACCTTCATCTTTTGCATCATCGTTGTCAACACCATCTTCCATCCGTCCACTCCAAACAACCTCCTAGGCTGCCACTCCATTTGGGTTGAACATTGCCTTCAACCAAATACAATCACCAACCTTGCTGCTGTCCTGGCGGTTGTTGTTGCTCATTTATAGTTACAAGCCAATCTGGCACAACCATCTCCACTGCCTCCTCCAATGGTGTGGCTGGGCAATAACCTGTCTCCTTTGGCCTTCAACCTCTACCATGATATGCCAAAGAATCCCAAGAATTTCTACACGGAGTTCAACTCCCGGGATCCATAGAGGATAGCCGAGGCGCATATCAAGATTTTTGAGATTTCCCTGAAGACTATACAGATCATATACGAAGATTTGGTCTGCAGGCTCTTTCCTTACTCCTTAGGGGAAGAGGCCTTCTACTGGTATGTCAATTTGCCAGCCGGAACTATCAGCACATGGGACATTTTGAAGAATTCTTTATGTAGAAGTTTAAGACTTCGCTCACCCCCGGAAACTCATATCGGCATTTCATGTCGGTTGAAAGGGAGATTAATGAACCGATCAGTTCATTCAATGAACGTTTCCACATAGCGTACACCTGGCTGCAAGCCCCGTATTTTTTCAATGATGTCGTCATCTTACCTATTTACTATGCAGCATTAGATAACCTCACTTCGGCTCTAGTAAAGAGAATGTGACCACCACCCACCAAGTTGGTCAATGCATACGTTGAGGCCATTATGAGGCCATTATTGCCAGTATAGATTTGAGGCAGAACATTTCTGGTCCACAACCTTCTCTTGGGAAAACCGCGCATCCGGTGCTGATTCAAGGACTCGCACAAGCCTTGCAGAATCAAACACCCTTGTTGAATCCAATACCACAGCTACCTATGGTTCCGCACCCAGGGCAACCAATGAATCAGACATATCTGATACCTCACTACTTGCTACCCCAGCAACAACATTCCCATTCTCAGTCATCTCAGGTGTTAGTGTACCTCTAGGCAGCTGAATTCCCACCCACTCATTAGAATCAGCCAGTGGCATAGCCCATGTTCCTCTAGAATGCCACACCGCAACCGAACAATACTGAAAATGACAGGATTGACGAGCTTACAGAAATGATCAAGAAAATTTCCACAAAGATGACGCAGCTAAGAAATCAGAACAGCCAGCTGCATGAATCACAAAAGAACATCCAGGCTAACCTTAATCGGGATAACCGAGATCATCGTGAAAATCAGGAAAATTAGGATGCTAGCACGTCTTCTAGACATAATTATGATAAGAATCAAAATTCGGGGCAGAACATTGATAAAAGGCCATTCCAAAGGAAAAACCGGACATGGAACACAAGACCCAACAACGACGGCATCCCCATGCCCCTTGATCAACCCAGCAGCAATGAGAACTTTGCAAGTGGAGTTTACTTGGTGAAGGTTGCTCTATTTGGTTGGTGTCGCATACACAAAATGAGTTGCCACTCCGAGTTGGATTGTCCTGAATTCCAAACCGCGGCTGAGATTTTCCAAGTTGAAGTTCAGAATGTCGTGGATAATTCAGGGTGCAGATACATTGTCTTGTCCAACCCATATGACTCCTGGGTGTTGGTGCTAAACCAGACTCCTTTCCCAAGGGTGGAGTGCAACACAACAGAGCAGGAGGGTGTCGATTCAAATAGCTGCGATAAAGCAGAAGAGGTAAGCTTCGAAAGTCCTTTGGCTCAGCTTTTTGATTCAATAGATAATGGTCCCAAAGATGATGAAGAAGAGCCTAGAGAAGATGAGGTCCAAATTTTTCACCAACGAACTACCTCATACAACCTCTGGAATAGACAGGTTGGTGGTCATGCTGGAGGTCCTTTCACAACCTCTACCCCACCAAATAACTTCAGCACCCCTCTCAATCCAAATGTAAGTAATAACCTAGGTTTTCCCCATACACCCACATGGTATCTCAGTAGAAATAAACAACAGAACAATAGCTAAAACCAAGCCACTAGTTCCTCCCAAAACATTTCCTACGATCAAGAAGTTGAGCAGATGGGGGAATACATTGCTGAGGAATTCAAAAGGGTAAAGCTAACTATCCGCTTTCAAAATTCTAAAGGTGCTTGCAGTTAGGAACACCTTCTTTAGAATGATAAATGGGACTCTGTCACAAGGATCAACTTAGGAAACTCCAACAAAAAGGGTCTCTTTCGATGATCAAAAAAGTGAGCCGGTCGTTAGGTAGATATTCAACAATAAGGTTGACCCACTAGCTAGTCAGCAAGCAAATAAGCAGGCTGATAGAGTAACTAATCAGGTACCAACCCAAAGCAAGGGTAACAAGAAAGACAAGGGACAAGTCACCCAAGTGGATGTTTCTGAGGGATTGTTTTAGGGAAAATTTGAAACTTCTCCCTTCCTAACCACCATTCGCGTGTTCGAGAAAAATATCCACAACTGCCTGCTAGATTCAGGAGCTTTGGCCAATATCATGCCCTTGAGCGTGTGCAAGGTACTTGGAATAACACCAACTCCCTCTTGGCGAAAGGTGACACAACTCAACAAAACAAAGATCAACATAGTAGGGGAAATTAACAAGATACCTATGGAGGTTGCTGGTGATCCCCAGATCCAACAGACCATTAACATTCAAGTAGTTGATATCTCAGATACATACAATATAATCCTAGGAAGGGATTTCATGAGGGCATTGAATGGATATGTCATGACTGATTACTCACACATGTGGCTGCCATGGAAAGGAATGCTAAATCAGATTCGGATTGACCGGGAACCACGAATGAGATTCATGATCACTGAGTACAACAACATGAACGAGGTGTTGTATGTTGAAATAGGTTTGGGGAATTATTCCCCAATATCGTATCAGAACGAGCAAGAATGCCTAGAAGATCAAGAAACGAATGAGGTTTTCCTCTTACTATGCAACCTACCTGCTAGTTTGACCAATGTCTCTCAGAGCATTGAAGTGCTAGTAGAATCCAATGAAAAGAGCTAGGAGAAGATGATACCCAAGGATTGTTGGACGGCTTCCAAACTTTCATGGAAAAATGTGTTCAGGACCAAATTAGTTTGGGGGACCGAATGAACTTCTAGGAACTCTTGCTCCCCAATTGGTGTAGATTACATAATGCTGCCCACTCAGAGTTTGATTATTGTTTGTGTCAAGAAACAATTGAGCACATTAAAAGACAGGATAATCCAAAAGAGAAAGCAAGGTCTACGCCACCCAAACAAACACGTTTCGTCCCTACACCTTCTAGGATAGTTATTGAAATAAGGTCCCCACTAAAGGTAAGAATTGGATCTTTGGGTTCTACGTCCAGGGATTCTCCTGGATTTTGGACGTTGTGCTTTAATGGGTCTAAATCCAAGTATGAAGCTGGGGCAAGTTTTGAATTGATCAGTCCTAAAGGTAAGTCATACTTTACTGCTCAACGACTTCAGTTTTATTGTACCAATAACATAGCAGAGTATGAGGCTTTAGTATTGGGCCTCTTGATGGCATTAAGAAAGGGTGTCAAAATGCTCCAAGTGTATGAGGATTCAGAGTTGGTCATAAAGTAGGTCAAGAAGCTTTATTCCTACTATGACAGAAGACTCACCAACTACAGACACCGCGTATGGGATCTACTGGAAGGGTTGGACACATTCAATTAATCCCATGCACTCAAAATCATATTGCCAATGCCTTGGCATAGGCAGCAAGCATGCTACATCCACTATCCCTATATGGCCTCAGAAGATTCACAGTTGAGCTCACATCCATCTCATCAGTGCCGGATAACATAGCCAATTTCTAGGTATTCAATGATGACAAACACATTCTTGATTTTATCACTAGTTCAGACATGTTTGCTACACAAATAATTGATGAGGTCGAGCTTGAAGAGGCAGACCTAGATATTGAAGGGATTATCAACCTAAAGACCAACACCATCCCTAGGGGAATGGCCCAGTTGGATCGAATCTTTGACCTAGATCAGATCAAAGATCAGGATCAGCGGGGGAAAAAGGATACCATCAGTGGCCAATGCGACACTTACAATCTAGGAACGATCGAGAATGCCAAGAATGTGTTCATTTGCAAGGTGTGCGCTCCTGAGGAAGGTAAAGGTATACTCAAGGCTCTATGGAAGTATCACGATGTCATCACCTAGAGCTATGAGGATCTCAAGATGTACGATATGTACATCATTACCCACACCATCCCGCTTAGACCAGATGCAAATAAATTTCGACAGCGACAATGCCCAGTCAATGCGTTGTTGGAACCAATAATATACAAGGAAGTACAAAAGTTATTGTTAGCCAGGATCATTTTCCCGGTTAGACACTCCACATGGGTGGAAAATTTGGTTCCAGTTTGAAAGAAAAATGGGGAAATCAGATTGTGCGTAGACTTCTGCAATCTGAACCGAGTTTCAGAAAAGGATAACTATCTTGTAACCTCATTGGATGAGGTGTTACAGATAGTAAACGACTCCCAGATGATGTCCTTCTTGGATGGATATTTGAGATACAATCAGGTTATGGTACAGTATGAGGATCGACACAAGATGACATTCACCACCAAATGGGGAACTTTCTTTTATAGATGAATTCCATTCGAACTAATCAATACTGGTGCCACTTTCCAACGGGCCATGGATATTACATTTAAAGACTTGATTGGAAAATACATAATCATCTACATGGATGATTTGATAGTTTTTTCAAAGCAGTGGAGTAGTCACTCACTGACCTATGCAAGGTCTTTGAAAGGTGCCGCGAATTCAGGGTTTCCCTTAATTCGAAGAAGTGCATCTTTGGTGTCACTGAGGGGAAGCTCCTTGGACACATCCTATTAGAACGGGGGATTTCCATTAACCCCGAACGTGTCCACTCATTTTTATTTTTAAAAACTATAAATAGGGTTCTCCTCCTCTCATTTTAGGGGAGTTGAGTTGTTGTAAAGGCATAAATTGCAATAGAAAATATAGTCATTTCTTGGTGTATTTTGGGTTTCTCCACATGTTTCATGATTCTTCTCCCATTAGTTAAAACTTTACTTTAATTTATTCTGATGTCCTTTGACTTTGGTAGATTTAGCATGTTGTCTTTGGTTATGAAGTTTTCTATTGTGTGTATGCTTTCCTTTTCCATACTTTTGGTCATTTGTTGCTGGTAGGTGACTATGTAAAGTTAGTCTGGACTATAATTCCATAGCTTCTCCCTAAAATTTTTATTTGTTCACATTTACATGGCGAATGAATGATGAATATCTACAATCCTTAGAAAATAGCATAGATTTCATGATACTGTAAGAATTCTGGTTAAGTGAAATCATATTTTAGGAAACTGTCCACAACAGGAACCTCCATGATCATTGTTCATTTGTAGTATCAATTCCAAGAACCTTCCTTCTTCCCTACCTCTTTTCCTTTTTATTTTAAGAAAAAATATGTGCTAAGGTTCATTGCACATTGTAAAGCCAAATCAAACAAAATAATGGAGTTCAAGACTGTTGTTTGAACCTGCAACAAAGTGCAATAATTCCCTATCTGAAGAACTTCATTCATAGACCTGATTTTCCTACAACTTTAACTTCCGTAAGACTGCCTTGTGATTCCAACAAATCACATCAAAGAACTGATATATTCCAAGCATCGTCATGACCTGACATCCGAGAGACCTTGGGATAGTGTTCTGCAATTTGATTGTGGAAGATTATCTTTCAAGAGAGGTAATACGCCTACATATTACCTGTGTTGTGAAGTGCATAAAAACACCATAAACAATAGGCATGTTAGAAGTGATATATTTAGTAATGTGAACATAATAACCTAGAGGTCATGGTGTATTAGGGACACTATAAATGATTATTATGGGTTTTGGCTAAGTTTCTTCTACTCCATAAATATAGATCTTTAGTTTTGTAGGTGTATTAGGAACACTAGAAACAAAAATCATTTTAATAAGGTCATAAGAATCATTATGAGAAGAATTTTTTGAAGGAAGAAGATAAGTAGAAGTAGATAAAGAAGAAAAATTTGAACTAGGAATAAAGGAGGAAGAGTTTGAAGGAGTAATATTTTTATAACAAGATATTTGCTAGAAATCATAAGAACTTCATCTAGCATATCAAAATCATCTCTAGAAATTACATTATTAAATGCATGAAATGTTAGGAGATATAGATCCAACATGATTATACGTTATACATTTACCAAACTTAGAATAGAACAAAAAATGTAAAGAAAGGAATAAACATGATTAAAGAGACGTGGTGTTTCAAAGAGAGAGATTTCAAGACTAGTTGCGCAAGCAGAGTGACATGTTGGTTGTCCCTAACCATACTTTGTGCAGTGGGGCAATGGTGTCGAGGTCCTCAATATCAAACCATTTCCATTTCTTTGTATATTTTAATTCCTCTTTATAGATTGTGAGAGCCAGATGACATTTTATATTCATCCTCTTCTTGCAAAAGAAGGTTCAACTCGGTTCGTTGGGTTCTTTATGTTAGATCTCCCTTTTAAATTTGTCTTTCTGTTCAGAGATAAGTAGGAAGTTGTAATTTCTCATTCATGAAATGATTCATGAAAAAGGATTCTCTCGTAGCTATTACAAAGGCCTTTCATTTGTTGTTATTTTCTTACATGGAAATTTATAATGAATATCAATCACCTTATTTAGCAGAAATGTGAATACCAATCCATACATTGTCATCAATGATGCTTTGAAATGGTTCACATGCAAGGTAGTGGAAAAATAACATATTATATTATATCTTTATGAAATTAAATAACAATAGCATAGACAATAGTCACAATGGAGGAAAGAAACTCCATAAAAAAAACTCTTAATGCAAAAATTGGCATGCAGGTCATTGTTAGATGTTTGATATATTTGCTAGATAGTAGTGAGATGGCATGAGTAATGAAAAATTAATGGAAAACAATTTAACTACCTTACATGTGAACCATTTCAAAGCATCGTTGATAACAACATATGGATTGATATTCATTACTATGTGAGGGGGAAATCTACAAGTGTAAATAAGATCAAAACAACGGATAGAAACTAATCTAATCCAAAATAATGATCTAGATTCATTCCTTCACTCAAAAAATGAACAATTAAGAACAATGAATTCAAGCTACATAAATGAACTAAAACAAGAACAATTGAATTCACTACACTAAATTGTTACCCATCTCGTGTCAGAGTGTATTCGCAAAGATTTGGTTGCTCGTATCAATGCGAAGCCTCCATAGTTGCATTGTGAAAGCTTGAAGCATGTGCGTGTTGATCAAAGATATGTGTGAAGCTTCAAGGATTGGTTATGGATCAATCCTTTTTTGTGAGGAAAGAGGTTTGTTATATAGATTTCATGATTTCAAATGAACGCTCTGGATTGTGTAGTAGAATATCCAGATCAACGATTGAGAATAGTTGAGGATTTAGATGGGCATAATCTGTGTAGATTGATTACATAATTGGTGTGATTGAGGAAATAGATTGATCAGTTAGGAAATAGATGGCTTAGTTAAACAATAATAATTTTCTCAATCAGAAAATGGGTGAGGATAATTGATTAATTGATTTAATTAATTAATTATTTTTGGAGTGGAACGTGCAAATCCAGTTTGACTTTTTGTAAACAAATTTGCATTTGTTTGATTTTTATTTTTGAAAATGTTTTGAATAGTTTTATTCAATTTATTCAAATTTGGAGGGAAAGTGAGTTCATTAAATTATTATGATTTAATAATTTAATCGACTTAGCTGAATAAAGTTAATTAGTGGCATAATTAATAATTGGTGTTATTTAATTAATCAAGAGGAATAAAGTTAGATTAGGACTTTATTAAATAAATGAAATTTATTTAATTTGTCAAATTTGATGAAAAATTGAATTAATTAAACAATGTCGTATTATTCAATTAATAGCAAAAATTAGGTTTTCAGGACTTTATTAAATAAATGAACTTCATTTAATTGGTTGAAAATGATGAAAAAGTGAATTAATTAAATAATGTCATATTATTCAATTAATAGGGGAAATTAGGGTTTTTTTATGCGTTTGATGTGAAATGTAGTGATATGTCGTGCTATTTGATGATAATGATGTCGATGATGCAAAAATGTCATTTAGGATATGTGATAAGTGTTAGGTCAGTTTTACATGTCTACATTTTTCCCCTCTTTGAGACTAAGTATTGGTTGCTTTATTTCAAATATTTTGATATTAAGACCAAGTTTTGAAAAAAAAATGCTCCATTGTGCCTCGACGGTCGGTGGAATGATGGTAGGACTTTGTGTTTCCCCCTCGAGAGGTTGGCCGAGAGTTTTGATTTTGAGGTAAGGCTCACAACACTGTTCTATTTTAGTTACGATGTGTAGAGGACGAAAAATTAAGTGTATAAGTCTTTTGTTTCTTGTTCAAATGTTCCCGGGAGCTCCTAATTCTATCTTAGGAAGATTTCCTAAGTAAAAATTAGGGTTTTAATTACCTCATTTGTATTTTGAGCCTATAATGATTTCTTTCCTTTGATTTTCTTGTTTTGTCAGTTGTCAAGGAGTAATGTCGAGGATTTGAGGTGCCCCACATCACACTAACTCAGTTCAAGATTTTGGACAACCTGCAGGCATCAGTGCCCCAGTATGTACCCTATCGATTTTTGCTTTCATCCTTCCATGTTTCTATAATTAATGCTTTAAGTCAAACTATTTAAAAGTGCAAATTTTGAGATTTGGCACTATTGCATTGGTTTGGCCCCTTTTGTCATTTTGAAATGGGTGTTTCTGCTATTTTTCTATGTACTTGCTCTATTTTTGGCGTCTTTGACCTAATTTTGCACATTTGACTTTAGCACTTGCCATATTTTTGTGTTGTTTTCTGCTTGTTTGGTTGAACCACTAGAGAGGTCCATGTCTGGGGTTTACAAGATGGTCGAGATGCTATTGTTGCTTCATTCATAGCTCTTGGCCTAGTCAGATGGGATTGGCTAGAGGGCTTAGTGGATCCGAGTACTACTCTCGATTATGATCAAGGGTGGGCATGATGTGTGCCATTGAGATTTACAGATCCTGGCGGTGATCTTGTAGTTGGTAGGGTTGGCATCACAGGTCATCGGTGGGAATGACAACTTATTGAAATCCTTGCAGAGTAGCTGGGTAGGGCTAGATACGACAATGCCTTAGGGTGATCAGATCCAAGATCAAGGTTAAGTTCTAGTTCCCCCTCCACCACCTGGGGATGGAGGTGCATAGTTATTATAAATGACAACTATGAGAGATGTCAAGATATTGTGGCAACAAGTCGCAGGGACCAGATTGTCACTCTCACTACAAAGTGAGATGGTTTTAGGGTGGAGTGAGACACAAAGATTGGGTGTTGTCTCATTGCTAAGATGTAGTTGTAGGCTATTACTATCAAGAGGGATATTTTGAGGGTAGAGCATGAAAGTCTTCATGCTGAGCAAGATTAATTTCTACATAGGTCTACATATTACCAAACTTTGTATGATTCCTTTGTTCCTCGAGCACAACGACAACCATAGTTTAAAGAGTCAAGTGCTACTACTACTATTGTGTCAAGTGATCAATCCGTCAGACAACCTGATCCTGATGCGCAACCTAATCCTTAGTGTCCTCCTCCTCCAGTCGAGTAGTGGCACATTTGTACTTGATCTTTATGGTGTTGTTATTTAGAGACTTATATTGCAAACATGATTTTTTATATACATTCATTGTCCCAATCAAGGCTTTATATATATGATTTTTGTAAATTATCCTATCACACATGCTTCATTGATGATAATGTACCATGACATTCTCTTTTTTTTTATGATGATATATATGAGATATACTTGCTTTGATTCAACATCATTATATGTTTATGTGATGATTATGGATGATGATGTATGTTTTATTTGTACTTTTTTATGTATGCATAGGATGTGGATGGATGGATTGATCATATTTTCTTTCATATGATGTTTTATTATGTATATGATGAATGTTGATATGATAGATGTATGCCTTATACATGATACAGAGAGGTATAGAATACCTAACATGCAACTGCTACACGAACTGTTTCAAAAAAACTTCCATACTCTTAATAAAGAAAGTATTCATTGTGGTAGTATCACAAAAATATCTTACAAACAAAAAATTGAAATGGCACTCAATTGATCCCATTCCTTCTTCTTTAAATCCTTATGGACATCCTTGAGAGATCCTGGGAATGAGTCAATAAAATAAATCATAAAGATAAGACTATAAAAAGATAAAAACAAAGTCATTGTATCACTTGTCATATTTGTTTGGGTTGGAGATATTATCCATTTTTATCATGTCTATCATAGTAACAGATTTGTTAAGACATATCTCAGGATGTTGTTGGTGATTTGTCAAAATATATGTAGCTAGTACTTAGGAATTGTTTTTAGTCTATTTGTGATCGAAGCTTTGTGATTGTTTTCTTGAAATTTCTATTTGTTGATATTTGCTTTATTTATTTGTCTATTTTGTCAAAGGATGAGAATGATGATTTGTTTCTTATGGGTGAAGTTTTTATTGTGGATTTGTGATGATGGAGGTAGAACTTTTTTTATTTTCAAAGTTTTATGATGCTTTTTTTGTTGTTTTTAGGGGACTAACCTAGGTCCTTGGGGGCTCATCAAAGATAAGCCTTTCCTATTTTGTACACGTAGAGGCTCATATTTTTCTTGGTTTGAATGTGAACATGTTTTTGGTCTTTTCTATTTTGTGAATGTTTTTGGATTTTTGAATTTTTTGATGTTGTTTTCAGATTTTTAGTTTTTTGACCAAGTTGAAATAAAGTATGATAGAAACCTAATTGGATTGACCTAAGGCCTCAGGGGCTTATCATAGATAAGCCTTGCCTACATTATACACATAGAGACCACGTAGTTCGACCAGTTGATTCAAAGCATAAACTTATTTTTGTGTTGAAACAACATTGATAACTTGGATTGATATTCCACTTCTATTTCTAGAGGATATGTTGCGGTAAGTCTACTTGAACTAGCTATGAGGTTCAAGAAAATGTCGATATCTTAGAATTTTGAGTGAAAGAATAATCCATTGATGTTGTGTTTTAATTGTATGTTGTTTTTAGATGTTTTTTATTTTTGTTGTTTTTTGGATGTTTTTTATTTTTGATGTTTTGACCATGATAGGATGCTCAAAGATCTGATCCATGACCACCTTTACGGACTTTCCCCCAGTTGGAGACAAGACCACTTTCCTAAATCAGTAACAAGCTATGGTTGGATGCATGCTTTATTATGGAAAGAATGGTTGAATGCTTTGGAATAGTACCGATAGATAATGATGCAAGTCTTATTCAAACATAGTGCTCGTTTGCCAAGTTTTCACTATGGTACTTGTTCTAGAAGTGACACAAAGTGGTTGTCACTAGAAGAACATTTTATTTCTCTTTATTATTTTTCTTTCTTTTTGATTTATTTATTTATTTGCTTTTTGATCTTTTTGGATTTGTACCCTCTTGCCTAGGGTATTCTGACGTGCTTCAAGTGTAGAATCTCTTGAGGTGGTTGTTGTTCAACAATTCAGCTAAAGGTTCTCCTTTAGGAGTAGCCAATTGATAAGATCTAGACCCGTAGCTTGTTATAATAATAAATGGGCCTAACTAGTTGGGTTCAAATTTTCCTTTGCCATTTTCATTTAGTTGTACCTTCTGATTCTCTTTGAGTACCAAGTCCCCAACCTGAAAGTTCTTGTCCTTGATCCTTTTTTCATAGATTCATTTGAGCTGATTTTGATAAACCTGTAGATGGTTTAATGTGCTCAAACATCATTCATCTAGGAGCTCCAATTTATTTAACTTGCATACCCGATATTCTTCATTGTTGACCATGCCTTTTAGTGAGATTTGCAATGAGGGGATTTTGACCTTGATAGGTAAGACAACCTTTGATCCATAGACCAACGAGAAAGGTGTGGAACCTATAGGTGTTCAGATGCTAGTTCGATAAGCACATAGGGTTGGGTTTAGTTGTAAGTGCCAATCCCAACCAACATCACTAATAGTCATTTTTAGTATTTTTAGGGTGGTTTTGTTAGATGCTTCAACCTAACTGTTTCCTTGGGGGTAATATGGCATGGAGAATCTATGTTGGATAGAGAACTTGGAACAAAGTTCCTAGACGTCTTGATTTTTGAAAGGGGTTCCATTGTCCATTATGACAGTTTGAGGAATTCCATACCTACAAATCAAATAGTTCAAGATGAACTTTGATATCTATTTACCGACAATGTAAGTTAATGGAATCACTTCTATCCATTTGGTGAAGTACTCTGTTGCAATAATAATGAACTTGTGGCCATCAGAGGAAGTAAAAAATAAAATACCTACCATATGTAATCCCCATTGAAAGAAATGCCATGGTGTGGTGATAGGTCTCAATTCCTATGTTGGTGCATGAAAAAGGTCACTATGCTTTTGGCATTGAAAACATTTTCTAGAATATTGGATACATTCTCATTCCATGGTAGGCTAGTAGTATCCAGTTCTTAGCAACTTTTGGACTAGGTTCGGTCTGCTAGATTGGGACCCACAAATATCATCATGTACTTCTTGTAAGGTCATTCACACTTCTTTTGTGTTAAGACACCAAAGTAATACACCATCTAGACTTCGACAATATAGAGTATCTCCTAGGATTGTGAATCGGGAAGTCCTATAGGTGAAGGTTTTATTTTGAGTGGATGTTAGGTCAAGTGGTATGATACCATGTTGGATGTATTCAAATGTGTCTTGGTACCATGGGATGTTAGGAACAAAAACAATGCATACTAGTTCTAATTTTTGGATGTCAAATGTAGGTAAAAGAAGTTGCTCCATGAGGAACTCATACTTAGGAACATTTTATGGAATATCAAGAAGTGAGCCTATTGTTTCCATTGCATTTGTAGCTCTGTTGTTCATTCAAGGAATTTTTTAAAAACTTATTATGAAAAAATAGTCCTTGAAGCTATCCACCATCCTTTTATTTGACATGAACTTATTGTATTTTATTTGGGACTCATCATTCACCTATTTGATCACTAGCTGAGAGTCTCCAAAAAATTCTACATGTAATTCTTTCATTCTGCATTCAATATCCATCTTAAACCCCATGATTAGAGCTTCATACTCTAATATATTATTTGTGCATGGGAACACAATTTTTTATTCTTTGGTTATACTATCTCCTTGTGGTGTGAGAAATATAATACCTGCTCCAAAGTCATGTTGAGTATGGGACCCATCAAAGTATAAGATCCAATCGCCCATTTCACCTGATGGATCTTCTACCCACATACACTATACCAAACTTAGAATCATCACCCATTTAGCAATTCTACCTGTTAGGGTTGCTTTTGCTAGTAGGTATTTTAGTGGGTCTACTTTTGAAATCAACCTTACCTTTTTGTTTAAGATATAGTGCCTCAACTTTTGTGTCATGAATATGACTGAGAGACATGCTCTTTTATGGGTGATTAGTTCAACTCATAGCCCACCAATGTTCGGTTGATGTAGTAGACCGCTCTTTCTTTATTATCATCATCTAGTTGGGCTAGGAGATCTCCCAATGCTTATTGTGTGGTAGACACATAAAGTACAATATCTTTGTCTAGAATAGGTGGCATGAGTACATGAGGAGTAATTAGGTACTCCTTGACTTGTTGAAATGCTTGGTCACATCTCCCATCCCACTTGAAGGTGATGTCCTTGTGTAAGAGATGGGTGAAAGGGTGACATTTGTTTGATAGTTGTGTGATAAATCACCTGATAGATTATAGCTTTCTCTGTAAACTTAGTTGTTTTAATGTATTTGGTGGAGGAATTTCTTGTATTGCTTTTACTTTTTTAGGATCTACTTCAATCCCCCTTCTTGACACTATATACCCTAGAAATTTTTTGGATGTTACTCCAAACACACATTTTTTTAGGTTGAGTCTCAAGTTGTATTGTTCAAGTTGATCAAACACCTTTTCAAGATTCGTCAAGTGATCTTCCCTTTTGAGGGACTTTGCTAGAATGTCATCCACATAGTATTATATGATTGTGTGTAGCATATCATGAAAGATGGTTGTCATTTCTCTTTTATATGTTGCTCTTGTATTCTTAAGATCAAATGGCATTACATTCTAATAGAAGGTCCCCCAAGAACAAGTAAATACCATTTTGTGTTGGTTATCAAGGGATATTTTTATCTAATGATACCCAAAGAAACCATCCATTAAACATAGTATCTCTTGTCCTAATGTTAAATCCACGATCATGTATATACTTGGAAGAGGAAAGTCATCCTTTGGAAAATCCTTATTTAGGTCTCAGAAATTTGTGCAAATCCTTATGCCCCCAGTAGGTTTTGACATTGGTACCAGATTTGATATTCATTCTGGATAATCATTAGGTTTAATGAAACCCACATCTAGTAACTTCTTTAGTTCTACCTTTACCAATAATTCTATTTGGGGATGCATTTTCCCGAGTTTCTGCTTGATAGGTTTTCTCTAGGAAATAATGCTAGATCTAGTCCAAGAATGTGTGGATAGGTCAATGCAAAGTTGATCTTTCTATTGTTGAGGAAAGCTACAAAATTTTATTTCTCTTTAGGATCAAGCGACGTCACATGGTATGTGATATTTGGGTTCTCCGTTGTGCCAAAATTTATGGATTATGCTTCTTCCACTAGGAGTGTTGATCTTTCTTGATATTCAAATATGGGGATGTAACCCTCCATCCTCGGGTGCCTTAGGGAGATTTTCATCTTCAAATTCATCCTTTATTTTCTTCTTTTTAGGATCTGATAGAGCCACATCGTGGCCCTCTCCCCTCTCTAGGGGATCTCATTTTTATTTTATGTTTTCTCTTTCATTTTTGTGACTAGAGGAGTCAATATCTCCATTGAAGTATGCATCCTTGTCAAGATCCATGATGAACCATGATTTATGATCTCTTGTTGGTACATCAGTTTGAAGTCCCATGAATTCTATGATTGTTTCATCATTCTGGAAATGATCTAGAATAGGTGTATGTTGTTGGTCCCAATCAATAAATTATGGGTAGCAGAGGGATAGGCTCTCACCATTATCCTCAAAGCTTACAAAGATTTTTGAGATGGTTAATATGGATTTAGCATTGTCATCCCATTGGGTGACTAGGTCATCATCACTAGAAACGAGGGAACCATGCCTAGTGATAAAGGAAGGAGAATCCCATTTGTATTTGTTAGAGTCTATTTCAAAATAATAATAGATATTGGGAATAGTTTTGATGGATTGGAGAGGGAACCTATCAATGCTATTTTTTTTTAATAAGTCTTTGATAGGTAAATCGTTGTCCATAATTTTGTATATGTCCAATGTATTAACACTAGAAGAAGGCGCTTGTTTCTTCAAAAAGGTACATCCAATTTTTGGAGTAACCACGTCTTTTGGTTGATAACCTAGTCCCATATTTTTCTTTCTCTGTTCCACTATGATAGGATCCCATCATCCTTGTTTGTGCTGCCCAAGGCCACATGTTCCTTGATATCCCATTTGTTTATCAAATTGATAACCTCTACTATTAGGATCAATTAGAATGGGTTGTGGCTTTTTTGGTTCCTTTTGGCCCTTTTTGTAAATCATGGATGAGAAGTCCTCCTTGAATATCTCTTCTTCCTTCATATCTCCCGACTTGGTGAAAATTGTGGGTTTGGCTATCAGTTGCACTGTTTGAGCATACTTGATCTTTCTTGAACCTCCATAGACTTTGGGTGTTGGTGGAAGCATGCCAATATAGAATGCTTGGTTGAAGTGATAATTTCTATTACCCCTATCCAATACTTGAACCTTGGTTTTAATTTTTGGTTGGTCACTTGATGTGATCTTGGTTGAGGTCAATGGTAGCATGGAAGGGTCAACATATGAAAATGAATGGAAGGATATTGTAATTTCTTGGTATATGTTGGATCTTATTATACTTCTCTTCCAACTTTGCACAGAAGTGGAAAGGTTGAGGATCGACGTATAATTTCACCTCTTTTCCTTCATGCAAAAAATTTAGGAATTGGTGAAAGGTCAACGAGACCACTTGTAATGTGTGGATCCAAGGGCATCCTAGGAGGAGATTATACAACAACTCAAGGCCAAGTACTTGACATGTAGTTTTTGTGATGGCTGGTTCTATCTATACTAGTAGTCTGACTGTCCCTTCTGAATTTCTTTCAAGGTCATCATAGGCCCTTATAGTGATTCTCTTTCCTTTATCTATCACATCATCAGAATACCCTAACTATTTGATGAATTTCAAGGTACAAATGTTTAGACCTGCACTGTTATCTATCAACACCCATTTGACCATGTTTTTATGGACACCAACCTCTATGTAGAGAGCTTGGTTGTGGAATTTCCTTTGTGGAAGATCTTTCTAAGAAAAGACTAAATTATTGTTGGCTATGATTTTCCAACCATGGCTTGGAACTAATCTGGATTGAGGTCATTAGGGACCGATATTTCTAATGCTTTTTCTAGTATCTCCCTATGTGCAGGTGATAGTTTGAATAGTTCTAGGATTGAGATTAGAGCATGTGTCTTCTTCAGTTATTCCACAATGTTGTAGTCATTTGATGTCTTAGTCATGGGATTAGGTGGGGCTCCTTGTATTGTAATTCTCCCTCAATAGGTAGCTACGTTACAATCATTTTTTTCACCTCGTATAGTCACTACATCCACCCTATTGTCATCTACTTGAGATAGGGTTCCTAGAACTATGTCACCATAAGTGTAGTTAGGATTGTGATAGTCTTGGTCCTTTCCTTTGTCATTTATTTTAGTGTGTTTTGGGATTGGTTTTGTGTACATCTAGAGATATTTTTTTCCCAAATGATGTTTGATATCCACTTCTCCTTTGTCTATTAATTATTCTATGTTGTTCTTGAGTCTCATGCAATTGTTTTTTGTATTTCCTTTGACTTTGTGAAACTCGCATAAATCCTTCTCATTGTACCATGGTGTTTTGAAGCTTGATTCCTCATAGTTTGGGTGATCTTTAATCTTGATGAGATTTTGTTGCACTAGTTTGTGAATGACCATATCAAGTGGCTCTCCCAATATAGTAAACGTTCTCCTTGGTTGATTGTATTACCTTTGTTTCCCTCCCTAATATGCTTATTGGTTGGTTGTTTGATTATTTTGGGGGTAGGTTAATTGATTATTTTGGGAATTTTTATTAGGAGTATAGTTTGTTTGTGCCACTTGTGGCTTGCTTTGTAGTTTATTAGGGCTTGGACCATTCCATACCATTATAGCATCCACCACCCCGTCATTGGTAACGTTCTTATTTTTTACCAAAATTTTAGGTATGTCGGTTGAACTAGAGAGGTTGTTGTTTGGATTTTTCTATTTAATAAATCCCCTTGCTATGAGAGCTCGCTCGATGTGAAATACTTTCTCAATAGATTCCTCAAATTTTGTGGGACACAACATTGCAAGATGATAGTTCACCTCTACTTGGACATTGGAAATGAAGATGTCTACTAGTTCTTGGTTGGGAATGGGCCACTTTCATCTACTAGAATTATGCCTCCATCTTTGTAGGTATGAGGTAAAGGGCTCCCCTTGACTTTGTTTAATTTTGTAGAGATTTAAGATGGTGAAATCTTGTTCTATATTGAAGCAGAAGTGGCTTATGAATTTGGAATTCAGTTTGTCAAAGATTTTGATCCCTGGTTGTAGATGAGAGAACCATTCCATTGCATGTCCTGTAAGACTGTGGGGAAATAGTCTCATGAGATACAATTTGTTCTTTTGGACTTCCATGCATGATACGACAAAGTCTCGTATGTGCTCCGTGGATCTCCCTTTCCCTTGTATTTTTCAAAATTTGGTATCTCAAAGTTTTTCATAAAGGGAAGCATAGTAATGGAATGATCAAAAGGAAATGGACATATATCTTGAGGGGTATAAGTCTTCTTTGGTTTCCCTACCTAGATGTCTAATATATTTTGGTTTATCGCCTCTAGTTGTAGTTCCATCTCTATTTTTGGTATGCTTGTTTGGGAATCCTACATGTAGTGACCTTGTTGTCCTATAATTTTTTGATCATAAGTTCAATATTGTTGAGGTACATGACCTTGGTAACTATCATGGGTGGAATGAGAGTTAAATCCTTATGGAATGTAAGGAGGGTTAACTCCTTGTTGGATATAAGGAGGGTTAGCTCCTTGTTGGGTGTAAGAAGGGTTAGCTCCTTGTTGAATGGAAGGAGGGTTTGCTCCTTGTTGGATGTAAGGAGGATTAGCTCCTTGTTGTTGGGGTGAACTATATAGAAGGTTTCCCTGATGGTGCATTTGCAGGTTACCTTGTTGGTGAGATGAATTGAGAAGGGTGCCCTATGGCACACCTTGTTGTTGGTTTGAACTATAATGAAGGTTTCCTTGATGGTGTGTTGGTGGGATGAATTGAGAAGGGTGCCTTGTGGCACACCTTATTGTTGGTGCGAATTATACTAGAGTTTTCAATGATGGTGCATTAGCGGGTTACCTTGTTTATGGGACAAATTGGGAAGGGTGCCATGTGGCACACCTTGTTGTTGAGACACATTTGGAAGGGAACCCTATGGTCCACCTTGTTGATGGTACTAATTTGGAAGGGGACCCTGTAGCCCACCTTGTTGATGGTATTGATTTGGAAAGTTCCCTTGTATGTTCTGTGAAGGGTCAAGGTACAAAGAATTTTGAGGCATGTATTGTTTTGATGGTGGATTGTTTCTTTGTGGCATATATTATGATGGACCCCCTTGATATTGTTGAGCCACAATGACTTGTTCGATTTGCGTTGGTTTTCTATACAAGGGGTTCTCCACTGGTTGATCCTTTCCTTGTGCAAATATGGGAGGCATATTTGAAATCTCCAACGGCTTGGGTATTTATCTCATGATTGAGTTATCTCTTAAGGGAATGAGATGAGGATCCTTAAGTGCTTCTACATTAAATTCTATTGGAAATTTAGCACCACTTTATGCTAATTTAAAAAAGTGTGAAGCACCATTGCTAATAACAGGTGATTACATTGTTTTTGATAAGATAAGCAATATTTACAAGGTGTTGTACCCTTTACATAGAAAGCCCAAAGGGCCAGAGGAAATCATAGTTCAAAAAAACCTTGAAATAGAAGAATAAACAAAAACAACTGACTGACAACTATAGAACAACCAAAAAAGATTAGGCAACCCCCAAGATAGAGGGTTCTAAACTAACTCCCCGAATGCAAGGCCGTGAAGAGGCAAAGACTTTGGGGAGACCCTTCTTCTTCTATAGAACAATCGACCAAGAAGGCTCAAAATCAAGAACCAATGAGTGAAGCGAGGGGAGCGGATCCACATAAGCCTCCCCAAGAGAGGAGTCACCATGCAATGAGGGAGTTGGCAGTGAAGCAACAGAGATAGGAGAAAACAAAGGACCAACAAAAATAAAAGTAGGATCTGACCAAACAACGACAATAGAGGGCTCTAACGGAATAGAGACAACAAAAGGTTTCGTGGAAGGGATATCTAGAAGAGGGCCCTAGGAAGTCACGGGGGGGTCAGCCTCCAAAGAGGAACTAACCAAAGGAACTCCGGAAGGAGGAGAACCTATAGTGATATGGTCTGAGAGAGCGTCCTTCCACCAAGTCGTAGCGCCCTTTCGACGGGAAAGAGGACAAGCAGAGGCCAAGTGACCGACCGAAAAACAACTCCTACACCGAAAGGGGAGACCCTCATAGTCCAAGAGCTGCTTCCAAGGTCTGTCCTCCACCAGAAAGACCAAATCACCATGGAGAGGTTTGGAGATGTTCAAATTGACTAACAACTGAGCAACCGTAGTATGTCCAAGCTTCCTAGTTGTAGAGTCTACCATTAATAAGCATCATATGGTGTTGCCAATAGCTTCATAACATGATTCCTCCCAAAAATGGAGGGGGAGATTCAACAGATGGACCCAGAATGGTCTAGTGTTCAATGACTCCGTAAGGGGAATGAAAGAGTAAGACCAAGCCTGATGGACAAAGAATTAACACCCCACATCCACCCCCTATCCAACACATAGTTTCTCTCCACAGAGGAAGTAAAACTAGCAATAAAAAAACCCCTGGCACTAGGGTAGAGCTCAATCTCCTCAGAGACCAATGACTTCCAAGAGTTAGACACCCAAGAATGGAGATCGGGGAGGGAAGGCCACATGCCATTAAACCTATAGACCACTCCCTATGCCAAATAATAAACCTCATTCTCAATGACCTCAGAACTGTAGACCACCATAGGAGAATCCCAGGCATAGGGCAAAGGTTGATGAGCCAAAGCAGGGGGTCGAGCAGCCACCTTAGCAGCCCCAGAAAAATATTTCACCCAGCTAGAAGAACCCCCAGCAGAAACAGGAAAATCCACGCTAGGAACATAATCCACAAACACAGCAACGGACGAAGTAGTGGTCACCTTGGGAGGGACAACACCAGGAGGAACGTGTGTCGTATAGTCCAAAATCTTCATAGAAAATTGAGGGCGACCAGTGGGAGGGTCCCCACCAGCAACACCCTCCCTAGATGAGACTGTACCTAGGCCAGGCACAACGCCAAGCACAGACATGCCCAAACCAAGCTTGTTGCCGAACGCACCACGCCCAGATCAGCGCCATTCAAAATCATTTTCCCACTCGCCATTTGTTTCCAATGATGGAATATGTTCTACAACAAAAATGTGCGGTGATTACATTGTTGAGAAAGGACAAAAAATAATTTCATTTATTGAAAATGATGGGATTGCTAATAGTAGATATGATCCATCTAATGAAAGCAATGTAAAAGGGTTGTGCATATTCTATAAGTTGTCATACTTGAAGAATATAGAAATTAGGCATATTGTTGACTTTATGCATACTGAGAAAAATATAGCCTATGCTATTATAGAAACCCCTTTTGGTGCTTTTGATACTAATTCATCATCGGAAGACTTTCGACAACTAAATATTTGTCAAAATATTTGGGTTGAAAAATATGATGAAAAATATAGAAAACCTAGTGCTCCTTATGTGTGGACAAAGGAACAACGTGTACAATTCTTACACTTGATGTCTCAGACTCGCTTTCCCACAAGATATGTAAGTAGTAGTATTAGAAGTCAAATTGAAATTAATGTCTTAAGAGGCCTCAAGACCCATGATCATCATGTCATAATTGAGAATATTTTGCCTATTGTGGTAAATATATCAAGATTGGTAAAGGGGCCAAGATTGGAAATTATAAGATTGGGCCAAATATTAAAGAGAATGAGTTTACATGTATTAGATCCTTTGAACTTTGATAGTTTGAGGGAGGAGGTTTTTGAAGTCCTTTGTTTATTAGAGCGGGAATTTCCACCAACAATCTTTAACATTTCTATGCATCTTTTGATACATCTATAATATGAACTAGAGCATTGTGGCCCAGTAAGAACGAGATGGATGTATCCTATAGAACGATATATGAAGGTTTTGAAAAAAATTGTTTGTACTAGGGAAAAATTGTAAGGAAACATGTCTGAGGGATATTCAATGTAAGAGGCCATGGGACTTTGCACAAAATATATGAAGGATTTCAGAAATGTCAATCGACTTGTATGGGATGATGATGAAGATGAGAGAGTTGCAAGTGAAGTATTAGAAGGAAATGGATGTTGCTTCAAGCTATCACATCAAGAAAGAAGTGTGATACATGCATATATTCTTCAAAACACATCTTCATTCGATAAGTGGCTTATGTAGAAAAAATTACACAATAATTTATTTACTCAATTACATTTACACATTCATATTATTAATCTTACTATTTGTACGTTAATATTCTATGTAGAAAATGTGAAGAAGAAAATAAAGCTTGGATGCAACATCGACCTCAAAAGTGTAGATGTCATGATTTGATCGGAGATGATTCTTTTCCAAAATTTAAAAAATGTATTGCTAATGTAGTTAGTGATGCAAACGAAGAAGGTCAAGATATAACAATAGAGGAAAGCGAGCTTTCACAATCTCCACATTTATGGGCTATGCGTTTCAGTGGAGTGTGGGCCTATGATAGTCATTTAAGAGTGGAAGAAAAATAAAAAGGAAAGACAAATTGTGATTGTGTTGTTCGTGTTGAATTTCTTCACAAAACTGAGAAGAAATTTTATGTTGGATTCATCCAAGAAATTATTCAAATGGATTTTGGTGAAAATAGTCCTATATTATTAAAATGTAAATGGATCTAACCATCCACAGTACAATTTGATGAGTATGGATTTGTACACACAAATACAAGATAATTTTTATCAGAGATGGATGAGTTGTATGTTTCCCCTCTTCAAATTAACAAGTCATTTCTAAGTGATGATGTAAGAAGCCCATGATGGTCGTATGTCATTCAAATAGAGTTTTGTTCAAAACAAAAATTCATGGATGTTGTTGGTATAATGCCTGATGGTCAATATGTTAATTTACAAGGAACATTCAAATAAGTGGATGAAGATGATGTTGGAGTTCTTAAAGAAGATATTTTGATTACCAATGAAGAGATTGGGAGAGAGAATGTATTGCATGTCATGGATGAGGATGATGAGGAAAAAAACCAAGCAAATGCAAACACGAGTGATCAAGATTTTGATCTTGCTGGAAATGCAGATGATTATGATGATGTTTTTTCACCTTAACTAGCATGTCACCTTAGGAGGTTATCTTGTCACCTAGATTTGGATAATAGTATGGTGTAATTTATTATTGAATTTAATAAAGCTCTGAGGGTAGGTATGCTTATGCACTGTTATTTTACCAATACATTTTTTAATGTAATATTCATTATTCTGTTGGTACATTGTATACAAAACCTGCTACGTTCACTATTGATTTGAAGTGCATTTAAAGTTAGGTTCAATCATTCTTCTTAGCTTTTTTACTTTGGTTGAAATTAATTTTGTTTAGTTAGAATATAATTTCTTGTATTTCCTATACGTTTTCTAGATGCTAGACTTTTATTATATGTCCTAGATGATAGCTTTAGTTTGTGACACAACTTCTAGCCTTCACATGCATTGAATATGCTTGTGTGAAGGAAACAATAATAAACATCTATAATTTAACAATACATATAGATATCTTAACATTAGGTGAACTAAGCCTCCTCATTACAAACAAAGAGATGATCTCTTAGGTCTAAATGATACTGAAAACTATAAATATGTGAATGAGGTGTTGTGAAATAATATTTTAAGTGAAACCAATCGATGCCTATTCCTATTGGGCAATGGAGTCAAGATGTGGGTGATATACGTGTCTTAATTATGGCTGCAACTCTAATTATTTGGCATAGTGAGAGCCTATTGCTTCCATAGATGTGTGATGATGCAATTATATAGTTCTTCTTATTGATCTGGATAAGACTTCTAGGTTACTATGATTTATTTAAAGGGATTTAATACTTACTTGAAGGAACCAATTAAAATAAATCACACAATGAGAGAAAGTGTGTATTGACAAATTAAAAATATACTTGATATGCTTAATTTGAATAACAGGGGAATATTAAATTGGAGACAACCATACAATCATACACAGTATTACCAAAAAATAATTAAGACCAAAATTCAAGCACCAGATTATATATTCTTCTCCCTTGATTGCTTCAAATAGATATTACAATATAAAAAAAGTATCCTCATATATGTTTCTATAAACGCCTATGATGATAATATCAAAATTTGGTCTTGGTTTCTCTTTTACAAGAGAAGCAAAAAGCTTCAGACCATTACAAAAAAAGGCATCTTTTCAAAATTCATGCCTCTTCGTATAAAATAAACATTAGTTTTTCTTAAAACGCAATTAATAGAAAACAAATAAAGTAGACAATATTGATTGGAAGCTTGCAACACTCGCAATACACTTGTAGTTTGTTAATCAACATAGGAGACCTGTGATCATCCCGATCTGGAAAATTCCCCCTCTCCATGATAGAGTGTTTGAAGGCTCAGTTCTTCCACTATAACATCTTCAAGGCCCTATTATTTTGGAGGAGCCAAATACTTTTGCTCCCATTGGTATACTATGTAGTCATGAGACCATTTGTATTCTTGAATCTTTGATATATTTGTTAGGTGATTCCTCCATTTGTTGTCGAGTAACCCTATGGCATTTGTAATAAATTTAAGGAATATCTAGTATCCAAGGCTATTATTCCATCCATGATCAAATGGAGGTTGTGGACATTCAATTCACCATCCTTTTGTACATGAGCAATGCAATCAGGAATAATTTGGCCAAATTCCTTTCTCCATTCACTGAGATTTTTTAATTGGTCATCATCCTTTAATATTCTTGGTACAAACCACTTCTTCAATGTATGAAATTATTCCATCCTTGTTTTGATCTTCAGATCTTCTCCATTTATATACTGAGATTCATCTATAACTATCTTAACCATCTACTTAGTTGGCTTCAAATTTGAAGGAGCTTCCACACTTCTCTGTAATACATTGCATAAAGTCATCAAGGTATGATGAATTGGCTACCACTTCTTGAAAAGAGGATCCAATATAAGTGCATGAGCTTTCATCTAGTCAATTTCTTAGGATAATGAAGTGTTGCAATCATACACACTTTCCAATTTTTCCTCAATTATTTTGATCCTGTGATCCAAGATTTTTTCCAAGGCATTGATGATCTAGTCCCTCACTCCCTCCTTGGTTTCATTATTGGATTTTTTTACCTCTTTGATCTCCTATCTTAGTGCATTCATTTGTTCAAAGGATGTACTTTCTATATCAGTTGATTGGGTAGTAGGAGGTTGATACAATACTATTTATTTACTCTGTGAGGGCCCTAATCCTTTCAATTTCTTTTTTAGTCTTACATTTTCTATGAACAGTTTATTTACCTCATCATTTAAGAATTTTTGTTCCTTTTCATATTCTATGAATTTGTTTTCCATTTCCTTAATAGCAGCTCAAGTGAAAATGGATGAGTGCATTGTCATGGTTGCAACTTAGAAAGGAGATTTGTCCTTCAATTTTTTATCATAGTTGTTCCTCTCATCTCTTGTACCACATATAACCTTTTTTTTGTGTGTTTCTTTGCTTGGCCCAAAATTCCAAGGTCTCAATCTTAGGGTTGTACCCTGTTCCACTTATCCCCTCATTAGAATAAAATTCAACAATCATCATTGGGTCTTCTTGTGCTCTTACTTGGTCAAGTAAGAATATATTCTTTAGTTCCATACCCGGGATAATGATTATATTACTCTTCAAAACCATATCCCTAGCTTCTTGTGGGCTAATATCAACATTATCAATTCTCAATTCATTGAAAGTCTTGGCTACAATCTGATCGTTCTGAGACTCTTCAACACCCATCTTGTTTATCTCTACCCTTTCTTCAAACTCTCTCATTTTCATTTTAACCCAAAATATTTAAATTCGGGGGTCTTAATGAAATCATCATCTTCAATAAATTTGTGAGCTGCAATTTCCCTCTCATTATCCTACATTTCCATTTCTCCCTCCATATGGATATCAATTCTAGCCTTTGGTTTATGATCTTCAATTTCATGGGCTGGTTGATCTACCTCAACATAATCCTTCAAACTCCTCAGTACACTGGCCACTTCTTTTGTATCTCCCACTTCTTCTGTCATTGCATAGGAGACCAATCTATATGCCTCGTGTGTCTTCTGTTTCTTAGGAAGTGGATTCAGGAGGTGATTATTGAGGAACATGACATACTAAAATAGTGTCAGGAGATGGATCTAAAATTACAATACCACTTGGCCTTTTGGGAGATAATTTGGTGGGCCTCTCCTCCTCTTCTACAGACTTAGCATACAATTCATCAAACTTATCAATTATCAAATTTATCATCTTAAGAAGATCTTTTTTTTCTACAAAATACCCCAAGAAGTTATTGTTCTTCTTCTTCCTTTCTTCCTCAAGCTTCATCATGATCTCCCATTTTCTTTTCCTTTGATATACCTCTTGGGGAGTGAAGTAGTTTCTAATCGCATCCTCTTCATAATCCACTTGATGAGTGATTGTGGCCTTTATGAGGAGGTTTTGTCTTATAAAATTCATATGACCCTCAGGGTCAAAAACCCTTTCACTTCCAGGCCTCAAAGAATATCTTGTCTTAAAGTAATGTTGTAATTCTTCAAGGTTGTCATATCCAATAGATAATTCTTCACATTTTGTCAATTTAGGTAGAAATTTACCCTTCTTTTGTTTGTGCATGATATCCTTTTCCATCCACAACATCTACCACATAAATTCTAAAAAGGCTAGCCGAAGAGGAATATTTTTTGGCAATATATGTGGGGCCTGTGGGCACCCATAAATCCTAATTATTATGACATCTTGTAGAAAAAACCAATCACCAAAGTTATGAGTATGAACTTGTTCTAGTTTCAAAGCCAAGGGCCTCAATAGTTGTAGTATACGTGTGTGTAATCTTGGTGATGAGTGGCCAACTCTCATAAATTTGTACACAAATTCATAATGGAACACTACATAATAAGAGTTTTTGCATCTACTATCCCATTTATAACACCATCATTGCATAGGCAATGAGTTCCCTTGTCGATCAATCCTACCCAAGCACATGATTTTTGTCCATCTATCTTTGTTCTTGCACAATATTAAGTGACACAATAAAGAATAGTGCCTAAATGTTATAGGGGCCCTGTTCTCTCTGACTTCCGAGAAGCCTTCATGCAATACCTTCTCAAGATATGAGGCAAAGTCATATTCAATTTTTGTCTCAGGGTTTTGAATTCTCATAGCCATCATCATCAAACTAACTGGCATTTTTTCTTGTGAATCTATCCCAAGTACTTGATAGAAATCAAATTAGGTTTTCTTGAAATAAGTCTAAAAATATTGTACATTTAATAGTTCGGTGGTAGAGGGGGAGATAGGTATCACCTTGTTGTTAACACCCCTTTTCATGTATATGGGGACTTCATCACTTTTGTGTTTTCTCCTTAACCTAGTATATTCTTCCTCACTCTTTTGCAAGTAGTGAGGGCATGTTTGTTTAGATTAAAGAATTCAATGATTTGCAACTTTTGTTAATATTACCAACGGTGATCCATCTATTATCCTCAGGGACCCGATAGTAGGGTGGTAAATTTGGGTCTAGAACTCTAATGAAATCCACATCTATGAAGACATTTAGGATAATTATCTTAGCCAAGTCTATTGTCCACATATTTGATATTGGAATTCTCCCTTCCCTCTTTTCATAGAAATACCAAAAAAATTCCCACCCTGAAATAGGAATAAGTGCATCCCTACAACCATGAGTTGTATCCTTGAAAACCTTCTTGTATCCTTTGTCAGCCAAGTTAGGCAAAATATCTAAGATGGATTGTTATAATGATCTCTTTTTACCCTTAGTCTCTTCCTTCTTAGTCTCGGGTTCTTTCTTTTTAGGCAGCATGATATATAATGTCAACCTCTACTCGAGCTTTCTAAGTGTTTAAATGTAGGATTTCAAACAATTCTATGCTTGTAAAGATGCTTCAGTAAGTTCAGTGTACTTACTCGGTATGTGATAGTTGCATAACTTTTCCCTATTGTTCACTCCTATCTTCATGCATGACAATCCTTGCAAATGAATGCCAAAACAATGTCGAGTTCTCAATTTTAATGGCTTATGAGTTCAGTAATGTCATCATTAATATCAACCTTATGCCAAATATTTTGTGATCAACTCATATTTTGAGTTTGAATGTGTGCCATTGATTTTCACAAGATCTGAGGTCTTTTAAGAGTTATGCATTTAATTGCAACTACTAATAATGCCCTGATAACCTATACCACAACACCATTGCCTCTTTCTTTAACTAGTGTGAGATAGTAGGGTCATGAATATTTTTATTTATCAAACTTACCGTTGTCTTGAGATTTCTCTATCACGAGATAGCAGGGTGTATATTGCTATATCACAAGCTTCCTTATGCTTCATTGTAGGGCAACGAGACTCTTACCACACTACCACTCTTTATTATCTCCTTCCTTGTGGGGTGGTGGTTTTTACCCCACTATACCACACTATTCACTTTTCCTTGCCATAATTTTGCGGTTATAATGTAATTAAGCTATTTTATACTACCAAACCGCACCTTTATTATAATACGCTCGTGGTATTGTGGTGAATACTTTTATGTTGTCTGCTATATAGCGCCAACCTGCTAAGGGTTCAAATTGTTGCTACGGGATTGTAGTAAAGGACTTTTATGGATGTAAAATAGCTAGACATGTTTTTTCTTAAGTATATATGATAAATTTTTGGCTTTGTATAGTTCTTTTAGTGTGATTCAAACTTAAAAAAATTATATGTTTGTTTATAGTGGGGAGACTCAGTCAAAAATAAAAAGGAATATAAGGGTCAAGGCTCGGGTAATGGAGCTCAAGGTTAATTATGATGATGGAACTTGGAATTTTTTTAAGGTTCTAACACACCTCATGATGAACTAGAGTATGTTTTTCCTTCATCCTTCTTGTGTTATGTTTTTATGAGTTATTTTCTTATGAATATATCCCTAAGGAAAATTTGTCTAATACATGTAATTGTAAACATCTTCTTGGTTTTTGACTACAAATTATTTTTAATTTGTAAACTGAACTCTATTTTAAGTTTCCATTTGTTGTTATCAATGGATTGGAAAGTCAATAGTTATCAACTTATGAACTCAATAATTTTTTACTGATTCGAGTTGATGATTTATACCTTATTGTTTATTTGGACTTTATGAAATGAGGAAAAGGACTATAAGGAAAAAATTAGATGATAGTGATAATAATGCTAAAATTCTAGTGATATTATGAGCGCTTTCATAGAGAAAAAGTGGCCAAGAATAATGAATATTATCGCATCTTGGTTTGAAAAATAGGCAAGTTGTAAATCCACTAAGTAGTATATTATTTATTTAATAGTTTTTAATGAAATTTTATAGGCAAGAGCTTCATGTATATAAGACATAATATGATTTTTTTTTTGTTTTATAGGAAAGAAAAAGAGTGCAAAGAAAATGCAAAGAAAAAACAAAAGGAATGAAAATATATAGTCTTGTCATCTCGTAGAAGCCAACAAATTTGTGATTCAACAAATACAGTTGGTGAAAATAATAGTTGTGATGATGTGTAGCTTGATAATGGCATATGGTGATGTGCAACCCGATATAGCACATGGCTATGTGTAGCTTGGTATAGCACATGGTGATGTGCAACGTGATATAGCACATAGAGATGTGCAATGTCAAGATTATCTCTTAGCACAAAGTCTAAGAGAGATTATTGAAAAACATTATAGCAAAAGAACAACAGGTTTGCAAATGATTTATTCAACATTAAGGATGTGTTTGAAGTGAAATTTGTGGAGACTGATATTGATATATCTACTCACGCCACACCTGATGTGGCCAAGGAGCATGAAGTTCTGATTAATGAAAGTTATGAAGAGAGACCGCTTGCATCTATTGTGCCTCAAAGTGCACCTGTTGCATCTAGAACTTTTGATGGAACTAGTGGATCGACCAGAAATATTGGTAGTGATTTAATAGAAGATGTGTCTCCTTTTGTGAAAAGATAAAAATTGAGTCAAGATTTGTACAAATCTACAAAGAGGAATGCAAAACAAAGAAAATTAGAAGGCAAGAATCCATTCTTGGTTGAGGTATCGATATATGGTGAACCCATTGGGTGAAATGCTACAAAGTGGGCCTCTGAGTTGGCTGTAAGATGTAGGGCCCATTTGGATATTTGTAAATCAATTTTTGCAGAGCAAGATCCATGAACTGTGGAAAATTTTATACAAAAAATGGAAAATTCTTTTGAGATTACTAGTGGACAAATATCTATAAAATATTACAAGAAAAAGATGATAATTTTAATGAAAATTTTTAGATATGATTGCAGATAAATAATCATTGAGGGAAAAGAGAGGTTACATTCCACTCTATCTCCCAAACAGTGGGAGGCATTGAAAGAAAAAATGCATTCCAAAGAATATTTGGCAAAGAGTAATAGAGGCAAAAGAGCAAGAGATAATGTGAGGGTTGGATATACATTTCGTTGAGGTGGGTTGCATGCCAAAATGGAAAAATTTACAGTAAGTGTATGGATTTTTGGTTCAATTTACATTGTGCTATATATTTTGATTTTTTATTGAACTGACTATATGTTGAAATTGACAATATTGTATTTTAGGTGGAAAATAGTAATAGAGAAGTAGGTGTAGAAGATATTGTCCATTATATTGCAGCACTAGATCCTAGTAAATCTAAGAGTAGGATGAAGTGGAAATCTAGTTCGTCAACAGATATTTCACAGACATCTATTAAATGCCCGAAAGGAGCCTCTCTAGATCATGTCAACTCAAATGAAGGGTACCAACATGTAATGAGTTTCATATTCGATCTCACTCAACAAGTTTCACAGTTGGTTGCCTCCATTCACCCTATAGTTTCTGCATGGAATGAGCATAAATCCACAAATTCAAATGAGGTAAGAGGCTCTATTGATATCATTTCTTCTTGTTTGGAAATTCGGTATACAAATGCCTCTTAATATGTAGATTATTGAAATTTGAGAGTAGGAGAATCCAACCTAGTTTCTTTATTGTTGGACTGATCCAGAAAATGTTATTTTTGAAAAATTTATAGCTTACATTCTTTACTTGACTATTGAATGCTTTGTATATTTTTTTGCATGATGGTTAAACCACATGTAGAGAAATTTTATCAAAGTAGCACTAGGAAAATGAAAATTCCTTCATGATGTGAACATATTTGTTGATATTGATAGTGATCGTGATGAACTAGACAGGAATGCACAACACAATCATCATAGTTGTGTTAAAGTTGAGGTAATATAATAGTTGTCAGTTATCTATCCCAATGTTTGGTCATTCTTCATGCTTAAAATGTTCTTTTGGACAAAAAATTGTAGCTTTTGCTTTCTTTAAGTTGTAAGTTAATCTCTCATTTTTTTGTCATTCTTCTTTTGGACAAAAATTTACATCTTTTGCATTCTTTAAGTTATAAGTTAATATGTACCAATGTTTTGTTGTTCTTCATGCTTAAAATGTTCTTTTGGAAAAAAAATTATAGCTTTTGCATTCTTTACTTGACCTATATTAATTTTTGCATGATGATTAAACCACATGCAAAGCAATTATATGAAAGCAAAACGAAAAGAAAAAGGCCCTATCAATAGAGCTCTCTGCAAAGTTGTACAACTTCATGTCAATGTTGATAGTGATTATGATGATGAACTCGATGAACATGCACATGATATTCATAGTAGTAGTCGTGTTGAACTCAAGGTGAGTGCTATGAAACCACATGAAATTAAGTACTATTCAAGTAAGTAATGGTTGTTTTATTATGTAAATAAGGGTAATCATTACCTATTTGATAGAAGCTGGTTAGAATAGTAGTAAAGTGTAATTAGCTAGTATACATAGATTGTGGAAATAAGGGAGAACATATAACTTACATATGGAAGCTTGGAGCTCAATTGTAATAGAGTGCATAAATAGATTTTGACAATGCATTAGTGTATTGTGTTAAGGGATGTCATGGTCCTCAATTTGGGGGACTTCATTACCAATCCATGTCTCTTTTTGGGTTACTCATATAGTCTAGCACTAATATTGTAGTCTTTTCCTCCATTTGTTTGTACCTTGTAATGGGTTAGTTTTTTTTTTAGAGTAAAAAGTTGCTTCTTTGTTATTCAATAGAATAAAAAAAGCACATACAAAAACTGATTTGTTCCAAGACATAAGACATTACATACAGTTGTCAAAAACAATATAATGTATGTTTTATATCTCAATATAATGTGTATTTTTTTTTGCATACATTTATTGATAAACTCCAAGAAGAGGATAAAGTTGGGGTGTTGGATCTGTTTGATGGTGCTACTGTGGGCATTGGGTGGATTCACTCACTATCTATTGTACATGGAGTCAAATTGAAAGGAAAATGAGATGCAAATGTAAATATTTTAAAGGTCACAGGTAACATACCCCTTTCTTATGAACACAAAATAGATGGAGTTGTTCGTCTAAAAGAGAAAGAAGGGACCTTTGCATGGTGCCACTAAAATATTTGAAAAAAATGACATAGTTGATGTTTATCATGTACTAGTGGTTAGATAGCTTGGTCGACTGCTTTATGAAATAATTTGAATGTGTTGTTTCAGGATCTTAGTGTTTTATGTCTGTTTTGGAGCTGTATAAGAAAAAAAAAGGCATTATCACTCAGTTTTCTCAGTCACAGCATTGGGAAACACACTTTGTAACACATTTTTCAAAGCAAAGACACATATTTATGTTTTGTATCTTCTATAAGAACACCTTTTCTCAATAAATTTTTTGCATTTTTCCTTCTTAATAGCTATTTCATTATGTGCAAATGAACGATTGATTATGTTTTTTTGTTTTATGCTTAAACCTCAAATGCATTGTCTCATTAATTTCCAGCACTTTAGGCAGAAATCAATGAACAAAAACAATTAAATAAACTACCGATTGACTAAATATAATACCAATTGACAAAAATAAGTGAATAAATGACTAAATATAATGATCATGCAATTAATAAACAATGTATCAATATACTACTAGTTGATAGAAATCAGTGAACAAAAACAATTAAATAAACTACCAAATTGATCAAAATTAATGACTACATTCACTAACAATGGACAAAAATTAGTGAATAAAAATGACTAAATAAGTGACCAGTTAACAACAATCAATGAATAAATTAATGACTAAATATATCAGTGAATAAAAAATGACTAAATAGGTGACCTGTTTACAACAATCAATGACTAAATATACTACCAAATTGATCAATCAAAATAACCAATAAATTACTAAAGATTGTTTAGTCGTCAATTTGGTTGTGTTATAAATTACTGGAAATAAACTACTAATGGTCACATGATCATGTTTAGTCATTTATATGTAGGTTTTAGTATTGTTTTTAATCATATATTGTTGTTTCTATACTAGTGTCTTAACTCTGATATGTTCTTTGATGACGACCAATCTATAATTGCTTGTATCTTTTCTTGGTGTACTTTCACACTATCAGCCCCAATCACATGTACGAGATAGAGTATCTCATTCATTTTGAACTTACACTTGGAAGCCTTCATGTAAAGCGATTGAGCCTCCATGATACTCACTACTACATCCAAATGATGCAGATGATCATTCCATGTCCTACTATATATCAAGATGTCGTCGAAGAAAACAAAAACAAATTTCAATAATTACTCATGGAATGTGTGATTCATGCATGACTGGAATGTGGTTGGAGCATTTGTGAGTCCAAATGACATGAACAAGAATTTAAAATGTCTGTAATGACAATGGAAGGCAGTTTTATGAACATCTTCTTCTCGAACTCCTAGCTGATGATATCCTAAATGAAGATCAATCTTGGAAAAGAACATGGCCCTGTGTAACTCATAAATCAGCTTATTGATCTTGGAATAGGGTATTTATTCTTTATTGTCTTCTTATTCAAGTCCATGTAGTCTATTCACATATGCATAGTCCCATCCTTCTTCACTAGGACAACCGACGAGGAAAAAAAACTAGAATTGGGCCAAATGTGTCCCATGCTCAGAAGTTCCTTGATTGTCTTCTAAATTTCCTCCTTAAAATAGTGTGGGTGTCGATAGGGCATAGTTATTACTCGTATATCCCCTTCCTCAAGCTCAATTACATGCTCGAACCCATGATCAGGTGGCCAACCTAGAGGAATGTCTCCAAATACTACCCCATGCTTATCCAACACTATCTAGATGTCAACATGGTAGTGTGGCTTACTGTTAGAGGTAGGCTTAGTAGAAAAAAAAATTGTGTTGTCCAATCCACCTCTCCATGTCTAAATAAATCCCCCATCCTCTTGGGTGACACTACATGAGTACCACCATGAAGCGTAGCCTTCAACACAATATTTTTACCATCAACCATAAATTCTAACTCCATTCTATGGAATTCATGAATGTACCTCTTGAGTGACTGCAACCACTGCAAACCTAAAATTGCATCAATATTACCAAGACCCAATACATAGAAGTTATCAGTCAAGGTTTAATCTCCAATCTGGATGTTAATCTAGGAGACCATCCTAGTGCAACTCAACTGAAACCCATCTGCTACAGTCACATTGAATCTCAAAAACTCCTCAACTTGTAGCCCACGCTTCACCACTAGACCTTCATTTATGAAGTTGGGCATGGATCCACTATCCACCAAGTAACACCAAGTGTTGTCCCCTGAGGAAACCTCTAAAATGGAATGGATGAAGTCTAGGGACTCCAATTAATAAGGCTATGGTGCTCTGTGGAGTTCCCTTAGCTCCAAAATCATTCAAATCTAGATGTGGAGGTGACTCTTCCTATCCACTGTCATCTCTAGTATTGGTCTCATGACCATCATGCTCCTCATCAACTAAGATGACCTCGATCAAATGAACCTTTCCTTTCCCAAGGCAATGGTGGAAAGGATCCCACGACTCCTTTCAAGCAATGGTGGAAAGGATCCCACGGCTCCTTTCAGGTTTCGGTGGGGTGTTCTTTTGTTGACTGAAACTCTTTTCTTTTGATGTAAATCCATTGAAAGGATTTCTTTGAGGTTGGAAAGGAGGTGTAGTCTCCAAATCAAGGGCTAGGCCAATGGAATCATGTAGTGTACTAGGCTTATGGGCCTTCACTAAACCCCTCAATCTATCACTCAATCCCTTGATAAACAACATAGTAACTCAAATCTCATTCATATCAAGAACCATGACTGCTATTTTCTAGAACTCATTGATGTAGGCCTCAACATGTGCAACCTACTTTAGCTGAGCCAAATCCCTGTAATAGACCTCAAAATCCTTCTGGTCAAAATGTGTTATCAGTTTATTGAAAAACTCCTCATATGAACATATCAAGGCATGATCTTGTGATACCAACCCATGCTGCCACTAGTCATATGCTACATCCTCCAGATGCATCGTAGAAAATTTTATAGCCTATCTTCCTCCATAGGTTTTAAGGACAAGAATGTGTCGATTTTATGCACCCATGATCTAGCACTTATTTTCCCACTTCAATCAAAGCTCGATAAAGAAACCTTATTCAATTCTTCCTTGTATTCCTTAGGTTGAGTGCCTTAACCGATTTTTCTTTTGAGCCCCTATCTTACCTCTCCAATCTGAATCTGGCTTTATCTTTTTGGTGGTTCATAAATTGATTCGGATTAATTAATTATCTCACATCAGGTGGAAGAGCTTTGTATTCATCGTAGGCCATCATAACATCATTATTGATGTGTGTCTCTTCTTCCACTTCTGAAATTACTTCTTCAGTTTGCCTTGGCACAAATGTAGGATGTAGAGATTGATCAGACCTTGTACTCACTATCCTAACAACATTAGAGGCTTCTCTACCCTGATTTCCTTGTCCAACATTGCTTCTACTATGATCAATGCCTAATATTCTCAATCTTGCATGACCCATTCTCATTTGACCCATAGTTGTAATCATACGACCTTGGAATTGTTGTAATATTTGATGTTGCTATTGGGTAAAGGTGGTCAAGAAATTTCCAAGTTGATTATTCAAATCCCTTGGCGGGCTTTCAGCTCTTCTTTCACCCATCTTAGCTTTAATTGGGATAAAATCAAGCCCTTCATCTTGCTATCCCGACTTGATTCTAGTGAAATATATGTGTGATCCTACCTCTCTAGAGTGCATATAATCAAATCAAACTGATCAAACATAACATGCAACCATTTGGGTATACTCCAAACTGACATGCAATGTTGAAACCCTAATAGGTTGGCAAGATTACCAGCTTTGATACCACTGAAATATGCCTTTCCAGAGTATGAAGATTTTATGTGAATTTTTCAATTTGATAGATGTTTTATTTCAAAAAATTACACACAAAGTATTGCTTGAATAGTAAACAACTTCATAAATGGAAATGCATGTAAATTTAATGATTTTTTTTCAGTTTTATTGCAAAATTTGTTTGATAATAGCACAAATATATAGCTCAATCCTAGCACACTTACAAGATAATACTAACATGGAGTTTTCATTTTCAATGCCCAGTTCAATTCCAAGGGGGTCTTAACAGTGAAACCTTTATTCAAAATTGCAAAAATTTGATAATGGATCATAATCAAACAAAGAACCAAGGAATAGGAACCAATTTGTATTGTACAATAGCTGGATGAGCACCCAAAACCTGTTAGAAACCATTCATTAAATTTGGGAGTCCTTTAATTCTGCAACTAACATATATCAACTTTTAATCACCATGTGATACTCAAAAAGTCACAAATTAGACCATGTCTTCACTCAAAAATGCAACAAGTCAGTTCACAGGACTAGTGTGACCTCCCAAAACTAGCATGAAATGCTTGAATCTACTACAAATGCCTAATGGCATGGGGTTTTCGTCCCACTCATATCAAGACGAAGGGTTTTGTCTTGGAGAAGACCTCATTCATGGCACGGTTGAGAAAAAACAATATCAAAAATGTGTTGTGTATATTTTCCCCCAATCGAAGCTTTTTATCTTTTCTTTTTTTTCCAATCTTTTTCTTCAAAAATCCATCGACTCCTTTAAAGAGCTCTTATCTCCATTTTAATAAATTTCCCCCTTTTTATAATAATATACTTAAGCTTATTTTTAATTTATTGACCATCTTGAAGAATCACCTAGTAATAAAGAAGTCTTCACTTTAAAGTGGCCCCCATATTATTCAACATGAATAATTAAATAAAATCAACTGAATTATATCTTTTTGGCCTTAAATTTAATTATTCTCATATCCCTTAGTAACATTTGATTTTCTAACCTCTGGGAATGAAAAGGCTAGAAATTTTATTCTTGAACATTCATTATGCCGAAAGGGACATTACATTCCATGATCTTAGTAAAGATTCATTAAGATATCACTATCATGTCTTCTCCAAGGAACAAATACTATAGATAGTTCCCAACATATATTGACTTTCCTTGGTATATTTTTCTAATTCAACTAGATATAGGTTAAAAAAGAAGATCAATATAAAATAATGTTTACCAAAAAGTGGAGAACCTACACAGATGCCAAAATTCCATTTGTATTGTCAAACACAGTATATACTTTCCAAAGATCCATGGACATTGACTTTGGTGAAATTCTACTAATTAATAAGAGCAATATGATATATTTAGATGACCTCACCATGTTCTCAAAAAACAAGGAGGATCATTTTGCACACTTAGAACAATTTTTTCAAAAATGTTAGGAATTTAGAGTCTCTTTGAAGATGAAATTTATTTTTGGAGTCTCTTAAGGTAAGCTCCTAGATCATGCTATTTGTAGAGAAGGAATTTCTATTGATCTTGATAGAGAACAATCCATTTTAGAACTTTATTTTCTAGTAAAAAAGAAAGAAGTTCAATCCTTCCTTGAAAGTATTAATTTTTGGGTAGATTCATATCTCATTTTTTGGATATTTTAAGATCCATGACCCTTATTCTAAAAATATATAGATAATTCAAGTGGACTACGAAAGTTAGGGATGCTTTTGAAAAAATAAAGAAGGCAGTAACAAAATCACTAGCTTTAGAAAATCCTAACTTCTGCAAGGATTTTATGATATATTTCTATGGTGGAAACTATAATCTTGTAGTAGTACTTACACAAAGGGATGATTGTAGAAAAGGTGAGAATCCCATTTCTTTCAATTAAATAAACCTTAAATATTATGAAGTGAAGTATAAATTTGTTGAAAAATAAACATATTATTTTCTTACAGGTTTGATGAAATTTAGACACCTCATATTAGAAAATATAATAACAAATTTTTTATAACATCCTAGTATAAGGGATTACATTATGGGAGAGATAAGTGAAAAAGGGTAAAACTAGATAACTAAATTAATATGGAATATGGCATTTACATCAAGCCCACAAAGTTGGTAAGAGGAAGGGAATTGTGCCATTACATTTCCAAGGATATAAATTTAAATGAAGTTGAGGCCAAAGATAATGAAAAGGTCATAATCATTGAGGAAAAATATCCAAAGATGTGGATTGAAGAAATAATACAATTTATGAAAATAGGGGACCTCGAAAGCATGTCCTATTTTAAACGAAGGGAATATAGGCTACAAATAATCTATTTTTCTTTAATAGATGATTTTTGTTTAAAAATAAGATTTAATGGAGCTTTATTAAGATATGTATTAAGGAATGTGACAAAGAAATTGTTGCATGAATCACATGAAGGGATACCATTGGGGAATTTCTTAGCCTCAACAAGTATTACAAAAATAGCCATGCTAACTATTATTGTCCAATAATTTTTATTGATTATTATAATTGGATTAGAAAATTTTCAAGATATAAAGTGTATGCCAAAAAGAGGAGGAATGTCACAATGCCTTTGATACCAATTATGATAGAAGAGATATTTTACTAATGTATTTTAGACCTCATTGGAAGGATTAATGTGGTCTCAAGCACAAAAGTATTTTTAAGAATTTGGCTATCTAAATTTATTTTGAAATATTGGATTTATTTGAAGAAATCCTCAAACTATTATCCACAAGGAAATAATTTTTTGGAATAAAAAACTAAAAATTTGATCAATATAATCAAATGAGTGGGAGTATAATACGAAAGAGAATGAAACTAAAACTTGAAACTAGCCTTATGGGATGATCACATAGATCATTGGGACTTTTTCATATGCATTAGTATAGGAAAGGAAGTTGTTTTACCTATATCTTTAAAACTCCTAGCTCTAAATTTGGTAAATAATTTAAAAATAGAGAAATATGATGCAATGAATGTGAGGATTATATAAAATTTGAAATTAAAAGAAAAACGAGAATCAAAAAAATATTCCATAGTTTGACATCAATAAAAATTCAAACGGTGGTTTAAAAATAAATCTTCTTATCTATATTTCAAAGTTGGAGATTGGGTCCTCAAATGGGAGGAATGTGCAAAAAAGCATGGTCACCAATCCAGGTTTGATTCATCTTGAAGTGGCCCTTACACCATTGTGACATGCAAAGAATATAATGTTTTCAACCTCATGATCGTTACAAGTTAGATCCTAAAGATTATAGTCAATAGGGTATTTCTTAAGCATTATGAGTATGATGCATGCTTGTAACGCTAACTATATGTACTTAATTTTTTTGTTTTTCTATGTTTTTCCTTCTTTAAAGGCTTTCATTTTTCTATGTCATTATTTTTGGCATTTTGATCATGGTGGAAAATACTAATTTTTGTCATGAAAATTTAAATCATATCTTTAGTGTAGAGCTTACAAGGTATATTAGTTTTTAAAGGATATAGCACATCTTCATTGTATGAGGCATTGTGCTATCAATTGGGTGATCCCACAATATTGTGTCCCATTTTATGGCCAAATTGGGACATTGAAATCAACATTTTAAACTAAATTTTCACTTTCTAACACCTATATGTTGAATGCACAAGACAAGTGAGAGGGGGGTGAACCGACTGTACATTAAAACATCAAAAACACTTATTAACATTTAGATCTATATTAGCCTCTTAAATCCTTGACAACCATTAAACCCTTACCATGCATTAGCAGAATGTAAACATGAGAAATAATGATGAAAACACATCCAAACACATGAGAACACCATATTTACATGGAAAACCCAAGAAGGAAAAAACCAATGTGAGGATTAGATCACAGTATAAAGTAATTACAACACTGAATACAATAGGCTCACTACTAGAGGGCTCACTACCCAAAAGAAAGGAGGGATCGCTACAAGATTACAAAAAAGAAGAAATAAGATTTTTACAATGATAAATCCATCTCAATGCAATAGAAAATTCCAACATAGGATCACTAACACCTTCACATCCTTTCTAAAGAATGTAGACACCTTCTGCTCACTACTTCTAATAGTCTAACTATACTAAATCTCACACTACATTTCACAAAATTCATACTTCACAACTTTGCACTTTGCATCATACACACCACACTTTTTTTGTCACTTTCTCCATCAACACAACACTCATTTATACCATCTTCAACCTTGAAAATAATATCCAAGTGTAACTATGGACCTCAACTATACAAATTCAAATTAGATTGGCACCAAAGCATTCCCACGGTGGAAAGGAATGAAGATGGACCACATCACACCTTAACTCAGACCTAAATCCACATATACACACCACTCCATGCCTTCACAAACACCAAAGAAAATCCAAAATTAGTTTAAACACCCAAGGTCAATTGAACCCATGTAAACACCATCAAAAATTTAAGTACACACTTCATTTGATCAAAGACGACTCACGTAAAATATACATCACTTGAACACAATCTGGAATATTCCACAAACACCTTGAAATCCAAAAAATTCCTTTGCAAAAACTTTCACCTAAGGAACATACTCATCTTGTACAAAAAATTAACCTTCCACACACTATAACTCAAGAAACCATATTACAAAGAACTAAATCATGAACAACTTAAACTAAAGATAGATACAAGAAATATCAACACACCCTCTGATCTACAAGGCTAGAAACCATACTATGGAGAAATGTGAAGTAAAACCATTTCTCCCAAACAACAAAAAATACACAGTCCATGCATTGGTGAACAAAAATTTCTCTGCACAATGATCACGAACAAGGAACTCTGGATATAAAACCTTTGATCAACATATCCAAACTGCACAATAAGATCTTCAACCTAGAAGAAATTTGGAGCAACACTAGTACACTACTTTGGAACACCTCTCAACCATATTGTTTCTTCTTTTATTCAAATTTCCTCAAAAGCACTTAGAAACCAAGCACCACAAACACATTCTCATCATCTGCAATGCTTCTTCATTACTACCAAACCAACTGCAACACAACAACACATGCTTATCAAGGAAACACCAGAGGTTTACACTAGTGACACTAATAATGACAACATAATGCAACTAATCAAAGCATCACCAAGGTTAACATAACCTTCCAACAATCTCCTTATGGACCCGTTAGCATCAATGCAACAACATAGATCTGTTGACATCAATGACAACACAAAATTATTATAGTTGCAATAATTGCCCTCTTTATCATTGATGGCAATGCATGATGTGAAGAACCACCAACAACAAACACAATAGCTCTTATTACCAACACAATGATCCATACCAACTCTTTTTCTTGCTCCTTTCACTTTACTCTCTCCTCCTTTTCAGCTTATTTTCTCCTTTTTCATGTTATACTCTCCCCCTTTGACATCAATGGAAAAGTATGACATGTTTTCTTTTGTCTCCCCCTTTGACATTACACATAATTGTACCTACTCACCACTGCTCAACATACTCCCCCATAGGAGTACACAACATATTGTACCAATAAGTAATTGTTGCACATATCCTAACAAATGATAACACTTACTCCCCTGGACTACAACAATGCTGCTACCTACTCCCCCTAAGAGGTAACCCCCAACATCAATCCATAATAAAAAATGAATCTTTAAACTGGACTGATCATATCCTTATGCATCGAGTTTAAAAAAGGAGGGGTAATAACCCCTAACTTCTCTCAGAGATACTCAAAAGCATCCTTAGGAAGATCCTTAGTGAATATACCTGCAACTTGATCCTTTGTAGGAACATACTCTAGCTTCACCTCATTCTCTGCAACCTTCTCTCTCAAAAAGTGCTATCAGATTGAAATATGTTGTCCTTGAATGCATTACTGGATTCTTTGAAATATTAATCACTTGTATTATCACAAAAGATAGAAATACTTTCATCATATACCACTCTAATATCCTTCAAGGTTTTCTTCATCCACAACACATGTGTGCAGGATGATGTTGCAACAATGTACTCTGCCTCTACAGTAGAGAAAGATTGAATCTTGCTTCTTGATTAGCCAAGACACCAACCTGCTTCCAAGAAATAATGCACCACCACTTATACTTTTTCTATCATCCACACAACCTGCCTAATCTGCATCTATATAAGCACTTAGAGATAAATCAATATCCTTTAGATGCCACAAGCCATATTTTGAAGTGCCCTTAGAGCATCTGAATATTCTCTTTACTGCTGCAATATGTGACTCTTTGGGATCTTCTTGAAATCTAGCCACAAGAGGAACTACATGCATGATATTCCATCTAGTAGCAATAAGGTATAACAGTCCTCCAATCATTGATCTGTATGTTCTCTGATCAGCCTTAGGAAATTCATCATTCTTTCTCAACTTGCAACTAGTAATCATAGGAGTACATATTGATTTGGAGTCTCCCATTCCAAACTTCTTCAAAATTTCCTTGACATATTTATATTGTGAAATAAATATACATTTTTCTATTTGATTGATTTTTAGTCCAAGGAAGATATTCATCTCCCCAAACATTGAAATTTCAAACTCATTTTGCATCTTATGTGCAAATATTTTTCACATAGCTTCATTTCCTCTAAATATTATATCATAAACATGCACAACCACAATCAAAATTTAATCTTTTTTAACTTTGAAATAAATATTACTATTTGTGGCGCCTTTATTGTAGCCTTGTTGTAACAAGTACCTATCCAACCTTCCATAACAAGCTCTGGGAGCTTGCTTGAGTCCATATAATGCATTCTTCAATCTGTAGACCATATCTGGTTTGTCTGATAACTAAAATCATTATGGTTGCTCAATGCATACTTCTTCCAATTTTCCATTCAAGAATGTAGACTTTACATCCATTTGAGAAACTTTGAAATCATTATGTGTTGCAAAATCCAAAATCATCCTAATGGCTTCCATTCTTGCCATCAGAGAAAATGTCTCCACAAAATCTATTCCTTTTACTTATGAGTAGCCTTTACAAACAAGTCTTGCCTTGTTTCTCACCACTTTTGTATTCGCATTTAGTTTGTTCTAGAATACCCACTTTGTTCCAATTACATTTTTGTTTTATAGTCTTGGAATAAGTTCCAAAGTCTGATTCTTCTCAATCTGCATTAGTTTTTCTTCCATATCCTTGATCCAATACTCATCTTGGTATGCTTCAATCACTGTTTTAGGTTCAAATTTAGAAAGTAAACATAGATTCACCTGTTCTTTTGTCATTGCATTCTTTCTTCTTATCAACACACCTTTTCTTTTGTCATCAATGATTTAGTCTTCAGAATGATTCTTCTGCACACACTTAGGAATCTTGTGGATCCTTTCTAGAGCTTCTTCCTCTTCAATAAAAACTTATTTTTCCTTACCTTCATCTATGTCATTTTTCCTACAAGAGGATTCATCTGTTTCATATCCATCTATCATCAATGAATTCTTATGTATATCCTCATCCGCTTTGACACTTGCACTCTCAACAATATTCTCCAGCCTTTTGTTGTAGCATCGATAAGCTTTTCTCTTTGTAGAATATCCAAGGAAGAAACCTTCATCAAATTTTGCATCAAACTTTCCTAAGTTCTCTTCATCTCTTCTGATATAGCATTTGGTCCCAAACACTTTGAAATATTTCACAGTAGGAATCCTTCCATACCATAGAGTGATCCCAAAATAATGGGTTACAATTCCCTTAACGAATAAAAATTTCCAAAATGCTCCCATGAATTTATTTTTGGGTTTTTAGGGGTTCGCTCGAACACCCCCCCCCTTCGAGTGAACCCCTTTGTGATGAAAACCCATTAAGTGGGATTTTTTTTTATGCAATCAATAGAAAATGGAAAAAATGGGGGTTTGATCAAACCCCCCTTCTAGCGAACCCCCTTTGCTCTAAAAGGTCTAGGGGGGTTCACTCGAACCCCACCTTTTTGCCCTTCTCCCCCTCTAGCAATTTTTTGCAAAAAAAATCCTTTTCGAGCTTGGGTTGAAGATGAAAATGGAATAAACTTCACAGACCCAATTGGATGATGGTATTCCTTGGAATGAGCTATCCATCAAATAGAATTTTAATATATTTTGGTTTTATTATGTATTTTTTAGTTTAATTAAACATAGGTTTTTCACTAAAAATCAAGCTCTTTGTTTCTGAAAAAGTAAGCAGCATTTACAGGGTATTGTACCCTTGACAATGAGCCACAAGGGCCAAAAAGGATCAAGTCCAAAAAAACTAACAGTAAGACAAAAAGAACAAAAACAACACAATAACAACACAACGACCCCAGACAGGCAACAAAGACACAAAACACAAGCCCAAGAAACAACTAACTGGCATTGTCCCAGTTTTTGAATAGGAGGTCCACAACATCATCCCCGACCCAATCTTGATTCCCCTTGGCATTATTGCCCTCTAACTCCTCTTTAATCGCCGTGGACAGGGTGCTAGTCACGAAATGACCCAACTTCATTATGAAGCGATTCAAGCCTCTGAATCTTTTTATCAAGAATGTCCATCTTCTTTCCCAGAGCATAGAGCTCCTCACCATCATTTGTGGTTCTCGGGACCTCGCCATGCTTAGCAACCAGAGGGTGCGAAGAGTGAGAGACCAAAGTCTCTTTCAATATTTTGTTGTTGTCCGATGTAGAAAGGGGCCCTTCCACATTTTCTTCCTCTTCCTCCTCGGTCTCCTCTTCCTTATAATCCTTGTTGTCCATCTGCTCCTCCTCCGAGTCCTCAATAATCTATCTTTTCCTATTGTTTTTTTCCAATCTCCCCGACCTTCGGATGGTAGTCTCCCCTCCAATCATGATCATGGTCCCCATGACCATATCACCTTTAGAATCTTTCCCAATAATATTCTTCCCTTTACCCTCTTTCACCATCGGCTCCGACACACCTTTTTTATCATCTTTGCCTTTTTTCATTGTGGTGGCTCTATAAGTAGACTTAGTCGAGGTGGCCTTGAGTTCACATAGGCTAGCCACGACACTAGTATGTGCATTACCCACACCGCCCTTAAGGTTTTTAGTAGCCTATTTGGTTTTTGGGTTTTTAGTAGTACCTAGGTGGGGTTTTCTAGAAGGGCTTTTAGATTCAACAGGGGAGATATTTGCGACAGCCAGGGGTTCAATCTCTTCAATACAAACAACAAAAATGGCTCTAGGAGGACATAAGGCCAAATGAAAATGATAAAGTCTCAAGATAAGCCCCTGATGGAGAGGTAGAGGCAGAATGTCATTCGAGTTAAGACTAGAAAATTCTTTGCATTTTTCAATTGAGTTCTCTAGGTCCATGAGCAGAAAGAAAGGAAAACTAAGTAGGATTTTATGCCTTAGATGATTCAAAAGGGGAAAATGATAGAAAAAGTAGGCTTTCAACCTACCTTCAAGTGTGGCATACTTCATAAGGGCTGCAGAAGGGCTTCACATTCAAAACCCGACTGGTTGTGGACCGGCTCCTCATTCCCCACAAAAAAAGCTTTCAAATTGTCATGTTCGAAGTCTGTGTATGCTTAGGATATTTATTCCTAGTGCATTGCATTATGGTAGCTTGCGCTATCACCTCTTCCCTGACTTCAAAGGAAATTCCACCCAATGTAACCCTTCCATCCTTCCAGGAATTAGCGAATTGGCCAGACAGGTTAAGGTCATGGCCCACCAGAATCTCCATGAGAGGAGCAAGGCCACCCTCAGCGCAGATATTCCAGACCAAAGGATTCTTACGAAACTCTACAATTATCAGGCTCAGTCTTAACATGGTCACCACTCATGATGTTTACCTGCATATGAAACCAGAGAGCTTGCAATAATAAAAGGTTAGAAACACCGTAGAGCAATAGGCTTCCTTCTCATTGTGGATATTAAGGCAAAGATTGCAACATTGGATAATAATGCTAGTGTGCAAATCACACGCGCGAAAGGAAAGATCACCAAAAGAAAACATAATGATGTCATTAATTTGGATCTTAAGGTGATTGCAGCAAGCTAAGTAGGAATTGGTGGGCGTGCAGGGTTTCTTGGTCGTGATGCAATTGCACAAAAAACTAGGCATGGTGGCCGCATGGCCAAATTTAGAAATGTTAATGTATGCATGTTTAGAAGCCAACGCTAAACTAGCAGGATCAAAGGTGCTAGAAGGTAGCTTTCCCTCATTATGAAATGTCATATCAACATTCATAACCATAGTCTTACGAAGGGCATAATGGATTAAAAAAATCCCAAAGAGAAGATATCGCACAATACAACCTCTCAAAATCATAAATGTCACATACTTTCCAAAACTCTTCATAGAGCCACCTTCATTAACCATGTGATTAACCTTTAATTTCAAAATCTACCACTTGTAGGCCACCTTAGCATTAGAACTCGTCCACCAAGCCCAAAGAACAACCAAGTGGACCCCCCAAGCGACACCCATCAACCGAATATTTGAAATCATCATAATAAATGGGTGTTTTGTTCTTTCAAGATGAGATCTTGAATCCTTGGTGGTAAATTCCCCATATTCCTCCAACATTTAGAGTGACCCCAATAGGTACCACAATTAGCTAAAGCATCCACCACTTGGTTACCCTCCCTAAAAATGTGTCACTTTTTTTGCTCTTAGCTTGGATAAAAGGAACCTAGTATCCAACAAAATATCCTTCGTACTCCACCCAATTATTCTACCCAGATTCACAATATTAATGATGGAATTAGAGTCCCCTTGAATGTGGAGGTTCACAATCCCCAAAGAGACAACAATTTGGAGGCCCTTGAGCAGCGCACGAGCTTCCGCCACTATAGAAGATTGGAAACCAATACTTCCCGCAACTCCAGCAGCCAGAACCCCCCTTGGGCCTCTAATCACTCCTCCAATGCTAGCCATGCCTAGGTTGCCCTTAGCAGCCCCATCAAAATTGAGTTTGAACCAGCCTCTGTTCGGAGGCTCCCATTTGGTATTTTTCTTGGCCGGGGATTTAGAATTATCAAACGAGCTAGCATCTAAATTATGGTGCTAGGCCTTGGCCATTCTTATTTCATAATCAAAAGGTCCCATCTTTGGGGGTTTCTCATTGAAGAGAGCAATTTTTTCCTCAATAAGTCGGACATTGATACCAAAAACTTCCCTAGGATTCCTCTCAATATTCCTGAAGACCCTATTATTCCTTTCCTTCCACATACACCAACCAATAATAGGAGGGACCTGGTTCCAAATTTCTCTAGGAAAGGGGTGGATCTAGGGACCATGCCAGCCCAAGATGAAGGATATGATATCCTTACACATGACCCAAGAAACACCCAGTTTTTCAAAAGCCAACCCCCAAACTTTAGCAACAAACGAACAATGTAACAATAAATGATTAACAGTTTCCTCATTGCATTTACACAATAAGCATCTATTGGGGATATAAAATCCTCGTTTCCTCAAATTGTCCTAAGTAAGAATCCTATTATGGCATGCAGTCCACCAGAAGAAATTAATTTTAGGGATCATATGGCAGTTCCATATCTTCTTTCAAGGGTCCACCACAGTACCTTGGTTTGTCAGCAGATTATACGTCGACCTAAAAGATAGATCCCCCTATTTGTCAAGGGTCCAAAAAAACTCATCACCCCTGTCATAGGAGGGAAGCCTGGTAAGAGAGTAAGCCTTGGAGAGACCTAGCTCTTTGTTATGTACATGTGGAAAAATAGTAGATTATCAAAAAAATTATGAAAAATGTCTATGCACTAGATATTGATGTCCTTGATCCAACAAAAATAAATAAATTTTGACATACAAAAAAAATGTGTTAGCAAGTAAACCTATGTCTAAATTATAAATGGTTTGACTTCAAAACTTAATTAAGAAAAAAATATTCAATAAAACACTATGAACCTAATTGCATGCACTAGATATTGTAGTTACAAATCTAAATTCGAAAAAAATAGAATTTTATCCTTCATAGAAAAAAATTATGTGTTAGCAAGTATATGTCACTCTTTAAAAATGGTGTTTACTATTAAAAAATAGTTTTCAAAGGAGATGGAAAAAGAAAGGTAATTTGATTCGAAGAATTTAAAAAATATATATTTAGAATCTGCAGATAAAATGTCACAAATCACTAGTTTGCATCATCTTTGAATTCCTCATGGTTTAGCAGCTATAGGTGCCTGAAAGTGAAGATTTAGTTAAAACAATTCAATTCAATGTCAAGTCTAGCCAAAAAGTGTAACCCACTATTGTCGGATCACCCCATAACTCATAGGGACTCTTTGAACTATTTTCCCTTGATTGCACTTGTTAAGTATACAGACTGTAGTTTGAATTGTTTCTCTCTAGTAGACTTCTAGTAGGTTTTCCTATTTCATCATTCTTCTTGTAACTTCTTGAACAATCTTATTCTTTCTTTCAACTACTTCATTCTGTTGAGGAGTCCTATGGGCTGATAAATGTCTCTTTATTCCATGCTTCTCACAATTTTTTTAAAACTCATTAGAGGTGAATTCTCCAACTCTATCAGACCTTACACATTTTATTTTCATATCCATTTCATTCTCAACCATAACTTTGAATTTCTTAACCCATGTCATTCTATAATAATCATTAATTAATAGCATGAAATACTTGTCATCTTGAAAACTTCTTACTCTAGTAGGTCCACAAAGATCTATATTCACCAATTCTAATATTTTGGTAGTAGATTGTTCTTTGGCTTTGAAACTCCTAGCTTGCTTCCCAATCTAATATTCCTTATAAGCAAAATTGATGGGATTTTTAATCTTTGGTAGATCTCTCACATCTTGAAATTAATTGATTCTTAGTAGGCTATCAAAATTGATGTGACACATTCTCTTATACCATAGCCAAATTTCATTAATTTGAGTCATAAAGCAAAGACCATCAACACCTTTAAGTTGATAAAGATTTCCATATATCCTTCTTCCAGCAGCAACCATAGTTTCAAAGCCTTTTCTGATCACACATCCATCATCCTAAAACATAATATTATATCCTTTTCTACATATTTTTCCAACACTCAAGAGGTTATGCCTCATACCCTTAACATAAAGAACATCATTTGTATTATGCTTGGCATCAAAACTGATCAAACCTATTCCACATATCTTAGCAAATGTATCATCACCAAAATTAATAAGACCTCATTCATACTTCTCAAGTTTAACAAACTTACTTTTGTCACTGGTCATATAATTTGAGCATCTAGTGTCAATGATCCAATTTTTCTTCTCCTCTCTAGCATGAAAATTGGTCACCATATTTCCTTTAGAATTATAACCTGCTTTTTGATCACTTTCCCTCATACATCTCTCAGAGTTAGCAAAATTAGTTTCAACATTTATAGCCATAAAAAAGCATTCATTATCTTCATCATCTAGATAATCATATTCATCGTCAAATATACTAGCATCTTCTCAAACATAATAACTTATCCTAATTGATTTACCTTTGTTCTCCTTACTTTTTTCATTTGAAGCTTTGTTTGGACATCTTGAAGCATAATATCCTATCTTTCCACAATTGAAACATTTGAATGCTAACTTACCTCTATACTTTCTAGTACCCTTTTTCATTCTCCTCACAAATTTGTCTTCTATATCATCAAGATCATCCTAATCTGATTCCTTAGTCTTCTCTGATTTTCCAGCCTTGAAAGCAATCTCAACTTTTACATCACTTCGACCAAATTCTCTTAATTGAAAAGAAATAAAGCACCATACAACTGATCTCTAGTATATTTTCTCAAATCCTGAGCTTCCTCAGTAGTAGAAACCTTGTGACTATATATTTTAGGAAGAGTCCTTAGTACCTTCTTTACCACTTCATCTTCATCAAGTTTTCCACCAAGACCCTTGATGGAATTGAAAACTTTGTCCATCTTATGCATGTAGCTTTGAATATTTTCATCCTCTAAAATTCGCATGTTCTCAAATATGATCTTTAGATTTTGCATCTTTTCCTACTTGACCTTATCATCTCCTTCATAAATAATTTCCAACTTTTTCCAAATCTCTTTAGCGATTTTAAGATTCATAACTTTCACAAGTTTAGTATTAAAAATTCCACTTAAAAGAGAATACCTTTCTTTACCGTTGTTCTCATAGGAATTGATCTCATCATTAGTACTTGAACCATATGTAGGCATAGTATATCCATATTCAAAAGACTTCCAAACACCAAATCCAATAGAGACAAGGAAACCTTCCATCCTAGTCTTCTAGAATGCATAATCTAATCCATCAAACATAGGAGCCTCCTTCTTGTGTGTCATCCTAGATCTACCTCAAGTGGTTAAGCTTTTTTCTAAGGCACCTTGCTCTAATACCAATTGTTGAATGCAGAAGACAACTAAGAGGGGGTTGAATCAATTGTACATTAAAACATCAATAACCTTTACTAACATTTAGATCTGCATTAGATTCTTAAACCCTTGACAACCATTAAACCCTTATCATGCATTAGCATAATGTAAACATGAGAAATAGTAATGCAAACACATCCAGACACATGAGAACACCAGATTTACGTGGAAAACCCAAGAAGGGAAAAACCACGATGAGGATTAGCTCACAGTATAAAGTAAATGCAACACTAAATATAATAGGCTCACTGTTGAAGAGCTCGCTACCCAAAAGAAAGAAGGGCTCACTACCAATGGCTCACCGCCAAATTAAAGAAAAAAAAGAAAGAAGATTGTTATAGTGAGAAATCCATCTCAATGCAACAAAAATTTCCACTGCAGTATTACTAACACCTTCATAGTCTTTTTGAAGAATGTAGACACCTTTTTCCACTGCTTCCAATAGTCGAACTACATTAAAGCTCGCACTACATTTCACAAATTCGCACTTTGCATCATACACACCACCTTTTTTTGCTTCCTCCTTCAACATAACACTCATTTATACCATCTTCAACTTTGAAAACAATCTCCAAGGTCAGTTTTGCACCTCATACTTGCAACACTATAGTAACTAAACCATTATGAATTTAAAGATGACATGAGCTAGTGATTTTTGAGAATTCATGTGTAGATTTTGAAAGTATTTTATAATAAATTTTTAAAAATAATTCGTGATTTTTTTACGTAAATTTTAATAACTTTTCTTCATAATTAGTTTTTTTTAAAGTGGCGTTTAACAAACAATATAGCTTTTTTTTAATATTCGGGATAAAATTATAAAATTTTAAACATATATTTGTAACACCAATATCCCATGAGTAGATATTTTTTCATAATTTTTTGTTGCATATTTATCTAAATTAATTTTTGAAGTAAAATTAATTATAATTTAGACATAGATTTATGCCATACAACAAATATATATATATATGTGTGTGTGTGTGTGTGTGTGTGTGTGTGTGTGTGTGTACCCAAATTAACTTTTTTTTTAACAAGGAAACTATTACATAGTGCGCATATATTTGTAGCACCAATATCTAGTGAGTAGATATTTTTCATAAATTTTTGTTGCATATTTATTGAAATTAATTTTTGAAGTGAAATTAATTATAATTTCTAATCATCATGTGCCATGCAAGCCCCCAACCCAAACTGAAACCTCTACCCCGTCGGTTGGGGCCAATCACACCAACAATGAGTGCAACAATGAACAATCTGAATATGGGCACTCGGGCTCTATATAGATCAAGATCTATCTACGAACTAACCAATATGATGTTTTCATATCACAAAAATGAACAATATGCATCCCTCCTGGCCTTTGTGTCATAAATAACATGCTCCCCATGGATGGGAAGACATGGGATCTGCCACACATCCTCAAGTGTGATAGTAGCCTCACCAATGGGCAAGTGGAAAGAAGAGGTCTCATTGTTCCACCTCTTAATAAGCGTCACCATCATGGCCAAGTGGGTCCAGACCTTTGGTAGGAAAGCGATGAAACCTAATCCCAGTGTCCCCAGCCTCTCCACCTCTCGATCATCAAAGTCTTGCATCGGTGCCAAAATATCAAAATGATGTTCTCGCGACATCAAAGGCGGTGGATCCTCCAGCACGCATCGCATGTATAGTGTCAATTTGCCTAAAAGTTGGAAAACTGATCAAAATTAGTGAGTCTGCATCCTCAAACATAAATTGTGTCACTGAAATCAATAGCGTTACTATTTTAAGGGTGCATCACTATATAAATTTTGGGGGTGCATCGCTAATTTTCCAATGTGTGTCATAATACTCAATTGTGAATCAACATTTGCACATGTTGTTATGGATAAAAATCATGGTGTGTCATTATTTGCAATGTGTCTCACCCACCACAAGTGAGTGACACTAAACTAAAAAACCTAATGTAATGCCCACATTTAATGTTGGAAATTAAGTGTGGGCATTACATTTGGTATCAGAGCAAGGTTTGCAACACTCGGTCTCTTGGAATGTTGATGGGTCTTGTCTTGCCATGTGCTCTTGTATATCCAATACTTTTTCCTAGTTTTGAGTTCTACTAATAGTTTCTTGTTAAGTGAATATATTATGCATGGAATTGCTAGACCCTACTATTTTTATTTTATTACCCCTTTCTTGATGCTTTTTATGCTTAGAAAGATGCTAGCTTTTGAATGGTAGTCATTTGAATGATTATAATAAGTTTGAATTATTCCATCGTGATTTATATAGTCATATCTTGAAAATATGTCATGATGGAAAAGAGCATTAGATTTTGAATTTTGAATGACCCTTAGTTTACATTCTTATGAATTTACACATGTTAAGAATAAAAGGCTTTCATATTAGTCGGTTAGAATCCTTGTTTAAGGAAAAAATATGAAAAATAAAAAAATAAATATATTATAAGCTCTCTTATATGAGTTGTTCCTTAAAGGTTAGCATGTTGAACACATGCACACTTTTGGTGCACCATGTCAAGATTAGTATATATTCAAATTTTCATTGTGTTTTGTAAAAAGATGATGGCCATGCTACAATGGTATAAAGAGTGCACAAAGTTCTGTGTGGTGCTAGTGGTGTTCATTGATAATGTTTTCATTTTTGTGTTTTAGCATAATATGTTTTTGAGTATGTGAAAGAAGACTTTGCAAGATGAATTAGGTCATATTGGATGGATGAACTTAGTCTCCAAGTGTGATACTAATCTATTCATGTTATTTGATAGACCTAGACACTACACACATTTATATAACATTATATGATATCTACTAACAATTAAGTTGGATAGAAGAAAGCTTGTGTATGCAGGTGCTCTTATAGATATTATATCTAGCCAAGATATGTGCTTGTGATGAAATAAGTTACAATTATGTGAGTCAAGATTCTTTCTTCAACTTACTTAGAGTTTCAAAGGATACAGGTATATTGAATACTAGATATCCCTTTGTTGATTTTAAGTAGAATGTTATATTAATTTTATACATGCTCAAAAAAGTTGAATTAAATGTTATGATTTTTATTCTATTTTATTTTATTATATGATTATCATCATAATTGATGGTTGAAGTTGAATTATAAATGAATCTTATAGGGGTTATAGTGGTAAATTTAGATGACTATAAGAATAATTTCTATATGAGTAGGTGAATATTTACATCATGTGACTATTTTGTCAAAAGGGCATTGCTATGCTCATGAACTTTAATTTTTTTGTGAGTTGTTAAAAATGTTTGAATAGAATATATGTTTATAAAGATATTTTTGTGTAAATATGATTGAACTTGTCTTATGAGTATTATTTATGTGGTCATTGAATAATGAAAGGGGAAATAAATGGTGTTATTAATTTTTATCTGAACATCAGTATCCCCATATGGAATTCATTTACATTGAGTTGTGGTATATTTGAAAGAAGATGTAATTGGATGTGCATTATGTTGTGAACACCTATGCTTTATTTTTTGTGTCCTTGTGAATGTGGATACCATTTGTATGTTATATATGTGATGTTTCATGTATTTGTACTTGCTTTATGTATCATTTATCTTGTGAGATTGAGTATTTCGCCTTTCATACTTGTTGCTTGTAATGCCCCGCCACACAACCCTAGAGGAAGTTGCAATTAACTACTCAAACGAACTAATTTTTTTTGTTTAAGTATAATTAACATGCAATATCACTACCCATTGCCAACAACCCCTAAGGTTACGAGACTAATTTTACTTTAAGACCCAAACAAAAAACATGAATAGAAACCATAACATTTATTTATTTCAATAACAATAACTTAAACAATAATATTACATCTCTCATTCCCCGAATGAGGTAAATCCAATAAGCATGATTACAATTACAACTTTCCACCTTGATAACAAATGAGGGGTAATAAATTAAAAGATCAACTAAAATGAATAAAGCATGAAATGAAATTGGATCCCATGAGCTCTCCAACTAGAAATCTCATCAACATGAACAAGAAGAAAACCCAACAGAGTAAGGTGCACATTCCACCCAACCAAGTGGAACCCAAAGGCCCACCCCCTGTGCTAGGAGATAGTAACAAGGATTCCTAGACAAGACCATCAACCTCTAGACACAGGATGACACATACTAACTCATACTGACACAACCAATCACAGGAACAACACAAGTACAACTCTAACATGGTCACATTGCTTTCAGATATAAAACAGATCAGGTATGCTAAGAAACTCATACACCTAAAATCAAATACCAACTGTTGTCATAGAAAGAGTGTCATCACACAACTTGACATGGGTTTTCCTCTAGGAATCTTCATAGGCTTCGTCGCCCACTATGGGTTATTCTGGTGGCCTCAATCGAATCCTAGCCCCCATACTCACTCATGTAGAATCAAATACCTTCCGTAAAGACAAGATAGATGACCTTTCCATTCCAGGCCTTCCCACTCATCCCAAGCCTAAACGAGCACTTGTGTCTATGAGTGAGGCAAAATTATCTTGATTAGTGTGAAATACTACCTAATCTTCTAAGTACATTGATCTAGTTATCACTTGATTAAACCACCTCTGAAGGTTATCTAGTTTACCTCTTTGGGCTCTGGCACCTAACAAGCCACTCTTCTACTTGACAACATACCAAACAAAACCAATCACCAAGGGTGCCAAAGTGCATACAAACTAGATAAAATAATCACTCCAACTTTAGGAGGAAACAAATAATGAAACTCACTCCAAACATTGGAGACAACAATTCACATAGTCCACTCCTTCCAAAGGAGGCACAAATCATCCTCATTCGTAAAAACTAGGTAATTTACTGACAACGCACCATGCACTACCCAAGGGATACAAATAGGTTGGCAAACATAATACGACACACATAAATAAAACTCCATCTGGAAGACTCATTAACCCCTACTGAACCATTTTCCCCAAGGCGAAAACAAAAGAAACTTACATTTCAAAGAGCAATTAAACAAGAATTAAATCTACTTCGGATTTCCTAAATCCACTTCCTTAATAAAATTCAATAGTTATTGCCTGAATAAAACTAATTAAATTAAGTCTCTTTTAGATAAAGAATAAAATTTAACCAGATAATTAATTCCCTAATTGCTCTTAAATAATAATAAAATAACACTTACTTCTATGAATCAGGATACATTGGTTTAAAATAAATATTGTTTCCTCTTTTCGACATAATCATTTTTAAAACAATTAACTTATCTTAATAAGCATATTATTTAAAATCAAATGTATTGTTCTATCAGATATATTATTCTAACATAAAATCAATAATTTGACCAAGAATACCATATTTTCATTTCCTCAGTTAAACTCAAATCATGCCCTCAAATAAATCATTATTTTAATATGTATACACATAATATATATATACACTTATGTATTATATATATATATAATTATCTAATATAAATATATATAATATTAAATATTAATACATATTATATTAACCATAATAATAAAATATTAATATATTATATTTTATTTTATTTAAAAAAAAACAAACTTCATACGCGTCTCGAGTCGCATGCCAACCCTAAGGTCGGTCGGTTGTTTGGTCGTGTGCAGATTAGGTTGGGCAGCCGACTGTGCAATGCATAACCGACCCCATGGTGGCGGCAGTGGTGCTATGCACAACCGTCCACCACAGTGGGTGGCTTGGTTGTGCTTAGCACAACTGACCACCACCATGGTGGCACGGCTGTGCTTAGCACAACCGACCACCACTGTGGTGGCGGTGGTGCTAAGCCACCGCGCGGGAGGAAGGGGTGTGCTGGCGTGGCTCCCCACAGTGCCTCCCATGGGGGCGGTTGTGGGTTGAGCCCCAACAACCCTAAATCAAATTTAATTTTAACTTTTGTTTAATAATTTATTTTTTTATAATAAAAACGCCTGCGGATCTTGAAATCCGCGCACCTCCACAAGGGTATTTTAGAAAATTTTGATACAATAACCCCCCTAGATAATATATATATATATATATGGATTTAAACTTCCCCATAAGAAATTGAAGAAATAAATTGAGCAAATAAAATTTGAAATAACCATTTATAGTCAAGAACTCATTTTTTTTTGTTTTGAAAAATTCCATTTCCAAATACAAGTTTCAAGTTTTGAGAACAAGATTTAAAATGGGTTTTCTTGCAAACCAAACAAAGGTTTTGAATGTTTTCAAACAACATTATAAAATCTTGAAACTTTCAAAATGAACACTAATTAAATAAGAAGAAAACCTGAATTCAAAAGCTTGGAGGTTAACAATGGTGCTCTGGATTCCTCCTCTAATTCTAGCTCCTCCAACAAATTCAACTTATTCCTCCAATCCAAAACCAAAAACAACAAAATTCCTTTCCTCTTTTGTTTTTCTTTCAATTTTTGCATTCTCTAAAAACTCATGAAAAATCCCAATAATAAAGAAAATTCTCCAAATATCTCATCAACCACCCTCATAAATTTTCCAAAAACAGAATAGCAAATATCTCCATTTTTCATTTTTTGCATTTAAAATTTTCTAAATATGCAATTTCAAACCTTTTTTCTTTTATTTTCAATTTCAAACAATAAATCCATAAATTTCAAAATGAATAACTTAACTTATTTCATCACAATCAATTAAATTAATTAATAAAATAAATCTAATCCAAGATTAAATTATTTATTAATTAAATTAAATTAATTAATAAATTAAATCACATTTCTAACATAAAACCAAATAAATTTAATCAACAAATTAACTACAAAAAGCATATATTTACCCTTTTCTAACATGCAGTTAAATAATCAAAATGAATGAACAACATTAAAGCAACTTGACCCGACTAAAACTCAATGACACACTATGACTAGGGTGATGATTTGGCACGGAAAACTTAGCTACTATCTCCCAATCAAATGTTGTTGGGCAACAGACACGCTCAAACCTGTGAAACCAAGTGGAGTCGATGTCCTGTACCTGTCAACTTGCGAACAAAGAGCATATCAACATGTACATACATCATAATAAAACACATCGTGAAGAGGAAATCGCAAAATCGCAAGGTGCTCGCAAGCGAGTGGTGCAATCTTGTCCCCTTCACCAATACAATATTACTAACTGACGAATCTAACATCAATAATATCATCAAAAGCGTAAAGCATCAATAATTCCAATGTCCACTTATGCTAATCTAAAGCATGCCATAATGATAACATATGAATAAAATACCATCACATCAAAATACATCACCACATCATGATACAAATAGTGATCAAACAATAACCGAGTACCATAGTCAAAGTACTAACAAAAAAACAACATAAAAGAGAAGAACATTTTTCACACAATAGAGCAAAATGGAGTGGTACTACATTGCTTGGTTGGATGTGTACCCCATTGAGATTCAAACTTTATGTTGATGATGTCAATATGTGTGGAGTTGGGTGGGGTAGTGGGAACTTAGGAATATATGGTGCTATGTTGCTATATTGGCCAAGGGGAATCCTTAGTGACCATATATTTCCTTTGCAAAGTACTGACCTACTCCTTAGAGATGGAACCACTAAGTGGATTCATAGTGCTAATCTATCTTATCTTGATTTTTTTCATGGTATTATTGTATCCTAATATAAGATCTTGGTTATGGTTATTGTTATGGTTGTGAGTTGTGAGTTGCTAACTTATTTTTCTTGGATACTTGGTGGGAACTTTATAAATGATACTCCAGTTCCATGTCGAGGCAACACTATGTTCCAACATGTGTTGTAGGGCATGATGCCATCTCTCACTTGTGTTTCAACAGGAGTGTAGGAGATGATGCCATGTCGCTATAAGAGCATATGAGTATGTGGCTATAGGAAATGATGCCATGTCACTACCAATGTGATTGGAGTACATGAAGGTGCACACATATTTATTATTTTGAGATCCTTGTGAAGAATTCTCTATCTTTTTTGACAAAAATTCCCCTCCTCCCTTGTTAGTGGCTAGATATGGTCACATAGTGAACACAAATGTGCAATTTCAAGTTTGTGAATCTTATAGTTAATTACTTTTGAATTTTATGTTTGCTTATGAGGGCCAATAGTTAAATTTTTATTTCATCATTGGTTGTGAATAACTTAGCCACAAATTCTCAAAAATTATTTTCATTTCACTCTTATGGGTGTATATGATTTATTGTTGAAATTGAGCTCATTTTTCCTTATTGTTGGAATTAATAAATTTTTTTGGCATTCTTGAAATTATGGTGGCTATGTTAATTTTATTATTGTTCTATCCTTTTGGCCTTGTGTTGTATTGTGCTATCTCTACCATATTCGAGTTGGATCATGGTAGGATTGTTATAAGGGAGTAGATCATGGAGAATATTGTGTGAGGATGGAGGTTGCAAATGGGACTATGAGTATTTCTAGTCATATCCATTCCCTCCTATACTATTATGTGATCTCTTTCATCTTTCTCTTGGAGGCTAATCCCCTTAAACAAACAAGAGAAATGGATGCCTTGGAAATGTACGGAGGGGTCCTTGGAGGGCCTTGAGACCACCATTCCATTTGGTTCTTGGATAATATGGTGTTACTTTGGAGTTATCATGGAGCATTACTTCAACTTGTATTGTTAAAACTTGTGATGTAAATGATTAAATCATGAATTGTATAAGTGTATGCATTAAGTGGAATATCATAATAACTAGTTGATGTTATAATTTATGCATTAGATGCATTATCATGTGAACTAAATAGTTTTTGTGAATCAATTACAGAAAAAGAGTGAAAGCTAGTGTGTAGGAAAGTGAAAAGAAATATTTTGATTTCTATTTTGCATTGAAAAAAAAAGAATATATATCATTTCTTTGTGAATGAGTAGATCATTGATCTCAATAAAATAGTAATACATTGGATATTAAAATTCAGTTATTGAAATGTTTAAATTGATGAAATAATTGTAAATTGTTTCTATTATTGCCTATGTAATATATTGTAAAACTTATCATTTACGATTATTATTCATAGTGAATTATTTCTCATGATTGTGTGTCTTGTGTGGTGGCTGACGTCAACTAATGCAAAAATTTAAAGTTGTGCTTCATTTCAACCATTGTAGACTTCCAAGAGTAAGTTTAATCCTTGGGGAGGAGAATGTAAGACCCACCTATATGTTTAACTCTTATCTTACTATGATTAAGTGTAATTTGTTTGATATAGTATATGTGATCTAAAATAACTAGATACTTAGCCTATGACAACATTCATATTTATTTATGCTTAATTACTATGTTATCATATTTATGCTAACTTTTCTTGAATGACTCGTAAAATTATATTTTCATTCTTGAATAGATGCTAGGACTTGTTATGTCAATTTTTAGGCTAATGCATCACCATGCTTAATGTTATAAAATTGATTAGAAACCACTCATGTTCTAATTAAATGATTAATTAAGATTGATAATATTTAAAATATCATAATGAGATTTCATAGAACATGGTGAATTAACACCACATTTATTCAACTATGATTTTGTTGTTAGATTTGATGTGTGCAATTAAGTGTGTAGGTCCTACAAGTACAATGGCCAATGAGGTGGCATGTGGAGAAGTGGCTCATGGATTTTCCTAATAACTATCTTGCTTCATCTAAAGGAGCAATGAGACCATTCCTTTGTGTCAACCCATTCACCTTGTCAACATGGGTATGGAAGACCTAATGGCATTTATAAGTTCACAAGTGTGTTAGTGTATTGTGTTCTTCTTCTATTCCTTGTTTGCATGCTTGCACTTCTAGATGTGTTAGGATTTGGTGTTATTTAATAGATTTTAACTGCTTTTGGGATTGCTTAATTAACTTGACATTTAAGCGTTTTTTTTTTTTTTTTTTAGAGAATTTTATTTATTTATTTATTTAAAATTATCTTGTCAATTTATTTATTTTGATGTGAAACCATGGTAGTTGTCAACCCATGTAGTTGATATACTTCCTTCAAGTGAAATTATATGACCTTTTTGAATTGTGACTTTTTAAAATATTTATATCATATTTTTAAAAATATTTAAAGTATTTAGATTACATTATTAAGTTTTGTTTTTTGGGAGGCTTGAATTTAATTTTTGGAAAAAAAATATTATTTGGGTTTATGGGATCAAGAGTTTATTTTGAATATAATTATATTAATGACAAATTAGTTGTTATTCAAATGTTTTTCTTAAGGTTTTTATTTTATTTTATTTCTTGGAGATTTTGCCCATTTTGAAATATGCCCATATACATATATTCCTATTAAAAATAAATAAAGGGGAAGCAAAATAATAGAAAAGGGTGTGGGAGTGAAGAGGAATTATTTTTTTAGGGCAAGAGGGGGAAGAAAAAGAATAGGTAGAGGAGAGGAGAAAGGTTGGCCGCCATAGTTCAGAGGAAGGAATTACTTTTGGCCCATATTATGGGCACCATTTTGGCAGATTTGAAGTGGGTTTAATTGGTTTTTTTAACAGAAAGCTTTCTGCTTAGCCTAGGCCATTTTAATGGCTGCTTGTGAGCTCTTTTTAGGCTATTATCCAACAACAAGCTTATACTTTTTGATATCTAAAATTGCTGCAATGTGTGACTGTGATGGGTTTCTAAATTCTCACTTGGAGCTGCACATTTGGATTCAATACTTTCTTTATTACATACACTTCCTTGATTTCCATTAAAGAAGCCATCCTTCTCTTATTTAAATTTATTTTGCTGCCAAAGTATTTATGAGTGACCCTCTCATAGTTTAATCCAAAGCTATTGATATTCATCATTCAGTTAGATGCTTCAAGTGAGCTGGAGATTTCCACTGTTTTGCTAATTTATGTCGTTGGTTTTACACTTCAGAGATGGACGTCTAGGGTAGAATTCTTCTTGTATTTTGGTTTGTGATTGAAGGAGAAAGGTATTCCTCTTTTATATTATGATATATTGTTTTCTTTATATTATGAATTAATTTATATATTGTATATGCTTAAAAAGAGAGAGAGTTTATGATACCTTCATAATATTTTGGTTGCTGCATATAAATTATACTTTCAAATCATGTAAGTTTTGTAAGTTTGAGTGAGATGTTTATCTAAAAAAATTCTATTTCTTTTAGTTATTGCATAAGTATACTCAATAAACATCATTTTTCAAAAAAAAGAAAAAAATCATTTCAAATTGAAATCATGTTTAAACTTATTCTCAAGAAATGAGTATACGATCATCTCATTGATATTACCTTCCATTTTTTTGAAATCATCTCATCTCACTAAACTTAGAAATGGGGAATAATGGTTCCCAATAAATTCTACACCATATTAAACAAACATAGAAGTGTATGGTTATTTTTAAAATATCACTATAGATCCATCTTGAGGGTGTCTTCAATTTATACATATTAAAATGAGGTTAACTTAATTTGAGTGAAATTTTAATTGGGTTATTGAGCTATGCATGTATTTCTTGTGAACTTACTAATTGTTCACTAAATTAATTTTGATGGTATTTTGTGCTTTTTTTCAAATCAATTTCATTCAATACTCTCTTGGGCCTTAAGTTTGAATTATAAACCACTACCCTTGCTTGTGTTGTGTGGATCTAATCATTGGGTTTTTTTTTTCAGAAATATTATATTTTTGGATGGGTTCTTGTGATGTCTTGTGGTAAGAGTTTTTATTGTGTTAACCCACTTGTAAAATCCATGGATTGAGAAGTGAATGTGCTTAATGGAGTCTATGTGTATATTTAGTGTTAAACCTATTTTAGAATCCACTTTCGAGACTTGTGCAAACCTAGTATGTTTGTGTATTGGTGAAAACATTTTTAGATCCTTGAGTATCAAATGCTTTTGGTTTTTCTTGGATCCATGACTCTTCTCCATGCTAGGGGGATGCCTAGAGTAGCATGGTATTCTCATATGCTCTTGATGATGGTATTATGGTTGGGTGGTAGCTAGCTTGCCCCTCTTCGGTCTTGGATGGTTTTGATGAGTATGGATCGTTTGAGATGTATATGGAGTTGGGATAAAAATCTTATGGATTATCAGTTTGATGTAGTTTTCTATTGTTGTAGCATAATAAAAAGTTGTACATGATGATCCATGTGATACATGATTATTTATTATGATTAAATGTAGATTTAGTATAGTTGATATTTTTAATCTATCCATGTACTAGAATATGAGAATTAATTATTATTTATAAATAAATGTTATTCAATCAAAGATATGAAGTGTTTTGTGTTGTTTTTTTATAATGCAAGTAGTGTAAGTCATTTACATGTTTAGGCCTTCATTTTGCTTCACTTGAAAAAATTGTATAAATAGAAGTGGCATGCTAATTTTGGGATGTAATGTGTGCTTGAATTTGATTGGTATTATAATTTCTTACCCAATTGTTATGTGGATCAGTTTGTACTTTTAATTACTATCTTAGTTGTATGATAAGAAGCCATTGTCATGTGTGAATAGTGATTTTGACTAAAAAAAATAGACTTAATTGGTTGGTTATATTTCCGGTAGTTATTGAATTTGAATGGTTAATATCATATTCACCCACCTCTATGGGTGTAAATGTGGTGATTTAATATTTGGTGCAACCCTTCTAGCTTGCACGGAGTTACCAAGGTATGAGAATTTATCCCTTTAATTTGAAATGCTTTTAAGTTTTAAGAAAACATTTTTTATGTTTTATAGGATTTTAGAACTCTATATTTTATCTTAAATTTATTTTGGGTGAGTTGGAGTGAGTTGGTCAAGTGTTGTACACTCTTACACTCTTTCTTTTTATGATCAATTCACTATTTTTTTTAGAAAGGGGGCAGTTGTGTGTCAAACATAACAATTAAATGGTCATTTGGGTTAGCCCCAATTTTGGATATATTGTTTATAGATGAGTACTAGTTGTAGACCCTAAATTTGACCACTTCCATATGGTCAAAATCTTATCATTTATTCATCTAATTTGTTGAAATATTTAATTAATATTATCTCGTTCTCTAAGGTTCCTAAAAGTATTTAATTAAATACGTTATCCTTTACCATTTTCTCTTTAAATTAAATAAATCAATCAATTTATTTAATTTAGTCAATTATCCTCTTCAATTTTAAATTCACTTTTTCTCTCTCTTTGTCCCATCCTCCATAACCTTTTTATTAATCTGGGTTAATCTAATTAATCCTTCATTAGGATGTGCATATTCTTAATCAAGATTAATGTCACATCCTCCATATTTAGCCACTTGCCTCTAATCTTCATTAATTTTTCTAATCACCTGTTTGCACAACTTTAATCCTAATCACTTACCTTTTCTAGCATGTCCTTAAGTCAACCCTTTATGATACTTACCTTATTTGGTTTGACCTCTTCCCCATGTGAATTAAAATTTCACACTTATTCCTCCCATGCATTTGTCTTCCCCATGACTTCTCAAAGGTCACATCAAGTACATGGGACAAGGACCTCCTTTTGGAGGACCTTGGCTTATCCATGGGTTTCTTCCAAGCTTGTGAATTTTAAATTCACTTTTATTTCTCCAATGCCCTCTCCAATGCCCATGGTGACAAAAGTGGACTTTCTAAAAGTCCTCACTTGTCACTTTCAGTCCCACTTGGGGACAAAGAATCCCTTTTTAAGGAAATCTTCTTCAATCCCAAGGTACTTACAAGTACTTTGGGACCACATGACATTTTCCATGTCACCTTGTACCTCTTTCATCTCACCCTCCACATGACAAGATGTGAGAGCTTGTGAGTCCTCAACTCACCACAACCCTTCATCTTGTCCATGGTGGATCAATCTCAATCGTCCATTTATCTTTAAATGGAGGGCCTTGGCCTCAAGTTAAGGAGGTTAGAATTTGGAGATTTAGCATACAAGCCATTATTTCCTTCAAGCCTTCAAACCATCCAAGCCATTATTGCATAGTCATTATTGCAGCATTTACATTCAAAAGCCATTTTTGCATTCTCACCTACCATCTTCCATCATTCAATCACCTCTATTATTGCAAGTTTTCCATCAAGAAGCACACATCAAGAGCATCTTAAAGGGCCAACCACTTCATCAAGCTAGAAAAATATAAGGTATAATCTTTATTGTTGTTTTATTGTTGTTCGTTAGTTTCAACTAGGCCAAATTGTTGAGGTGTTGTGTTTCCTTTTTTTATTGCATTCATTTTGTTTTGCATTTTAGACTAAGGATTTTCACTGCACACACTAGTTATTACCTTAAAATATTAGCTTTCTATAGTTTTTTAATCATTCCCTATGGTTAAAAACAAGTGGGATATTCCACTATAGTTTTGCAACAACCTGTCATGCATCTCCTAAAATGTTTATTGTTTCTTCTTTGTTATGAATTTTGTAAAATCATTAATGGGTTTTTTAGGACAATTATTCTTATTTCTTTTCCATTTTAGAAGTTTAAAAAAAATGGTGTTTTGAGCAAGTTATGGCTATTTTAGCTCAGACTATAATTGTGTGATTACTGCCTCTTTTTACATGATAAGACCAACTTATTTACATTGTTAGAAGGATCTTGAGTTTCTCTAATGTTGCTTTGAGTGTTTGGAGGTGTTTAGAGTTATTATTGTGGTGTTTGATATGATTCTCTGTATGAAAATTCATTCCCTTATGAGAATTGCTTAAAAATATTATGCATACATATTTTCTTCTTGTAAAATGAGACTATTCTCAAGTAGTAGGTAATGGGGTCAACATATAGAATTCTAACTCTAATTATTAGTGATGCTTATTCCCAAACTAGTAGCATTTTAATGTGGCATATCTTCACGTTCTTATCTCACCTTGACTTGATTCAAGAGGACATCAAAATTTATTGTGAAAGCTTTACCCCACTTTACTATAGCTAAGGGTTTAATTATATTCATGATTAATAACCTTTTATCTTCTTGGTTGTCCTAGTACTTTATTGAAGTTGAAATTAAACTTTCTTTTTTCTAAATGGAAGATATCATCTATTTTTCTAATGATTGGTTTCAATGGTTAATACGATGTAGAACCTGCATGGCTAGATTGGCATTCCCTCTCTTTTATAATGTCATGTAGATGTAATAAATACCTAAATAAACCTCATTAAGAGAACTTCAAGTGTGATTTATTTTACATTGGGTTTGAATGAGAGATGTGTTTTTACTCTCTTTAGTGTTGTCCTACTTATGCATTTAGTTATAAAAAATGTAGAATGTATAATACTAAATTTAAGTTCACTAATGATAAGAGTGCTCAAGATGGAAATATTTTACCTTATAAGAGGGAGCTTCCATGTACTACTATTTATATATTTCAATGAATTGTTGAATTTAAAATTGATCTTATTGATGTTATGTATGTTAAACATCTCTTAAGCTAATGGTTAATAATAGATTTGTGTTATGGTAGTTTCCTAATCAAACCAACCCATATCTTGACCATAATATGAGCTCTAAATAAAGATTCATCTAGTGCCTTGTTCTTTGGTTTAGCCTCTCATGGTTTTGTCAGATTAATATGCAATTGGTTGATGAATGGAAATACATCTCTTTTAAGGTATTCATTGATTTGTGTTTCCTTTTTAGAGATTGTGTCATTTTAGATGATTATCACTCTTCCCTTATGAGATAATGTAGTAGTCCTCCTTTGTTTGTGTCATCTATATGTCTATTCCAAATACATATTGGATCTTGTAATGGTAACATTAACGTGTAAACAACTCTTGTGCATGTTTTTTGTGCAAGGTAACTCTATAGTTGTTTTTGAAATGTTAATCAACATTTATAGGGCGTCGTACCCTTCACATCGAGCCACAAGGGCCAAAAAGGAGCAAGACTAAAAACCAAACATTAAAGTAAACAGAAACCAGAGACAACCCACAAACAACACAGAAACCACAGAGAGGCAGCCGAAAGACAGGACACCGACACAGGCAGCAGCTAATTGGCGTTGTCCCAGTTTTTGAGTAGGAGGTCCATGGCCTCATCACCAACCCAGTCTTTGTTCTCCTAACTGTTATTTCCCTCCAGCTCCTCCTTAATAGCATTTGATAGGGTTCTAGTGACAAAATGGCCCAAATTCATGGTTGTTGATGGTGAAAATGACACAAACAACGTTAAACAGAATATCTCTACTCTATTTCTCCTAAAAAAGAAAGACAACATATAGTAGCCTAACTCCCAAGGTCCTGGTAGTTGGTTCTCAACTGTCTGGTGTCACTCAAGTGGTCCATGCAACTATAATATTCAAGGGGCATTAAGGAATGAAAGTAATGACTGATTCATCGAACTATTTTTAATGAAAAAGGGGTTTTAAATAAAAGAAAAAGATAGATCAGGGCGTACATCAATGAAACATGAATAAAAATTATCTAATATCCAGACATATATTTTCAACAATGAATGTTATTCCAACAGATCAAGAAAACCATAGCATGATGCAATTTACAGAACAATCCATACTATTGCATGCATCTAAGGTGCTTAATTTAGCCATCACAATCACACATCATAAATACTTTAAAGATTCCAAAAGAACACACTCTCATTCATTGCTAGAATCATAGATCAACAGACTTTCAACAATTCAATCCACAAATAATCTAATCAAATAATCCTTAAATTTGGTTCCTTCTAATGATTTTCATCACATAAGAAACACGTATGCTTCAGCACAATCACTGGCATACAAATAGACTATAATTCATTAACCTTATCCAATAAACTCAATTCCAACACCATATTGCATTAAAAAAAAAAACCTATATTTATATTCAACTGTAACTAATCAGAACAAAATATCTCTGTAAAAACTATGAAAAATCCTATCTACTACTATCAGGTGGCTAATCTTATTCTCATTAGCCGACCTTTACAAAATGATACCCCACAGGTATATATAGATGTACAAAATATGAAGTCCTCCCTATTTAAAGTCAAGATCCACCTTTTTAGGAACTTAAATTTTCTTGGAAACTCGGACCAATTTGATCTCTAGTTCCCACATTGATCATCTAGTAAACTGGAGAGAAGAAAAGAGAAAAAGAAAATAAAGCCATGCGACCCCAAAACTGCCAGTCATGCATGTGGAGGAGAAAAGAAAGCCATGCATCCATAAGACCATCCGTTATGCATGCAGAGTTTTCTCTGAAGCGTACTCATCATAACTAGAGAAGACTTGTTGAAGCACATCCAGATTCGGTCCATCAATCCAACTATCCTTGAACTTGATCCTCTTTAACTCTGTAGCAGCAAACTCACTCATGTCTCTTAGCTTCGTTACTTCCCTTCTTGCAACCTTCACCTTTTCTCTAATATCCATCAATCGATCTAACAGTAGATCTTCTCCATCATCTCCTTTTTGTATCACCTCTTGAATTATACTATCCCATTTCTCTTTCATTTGACTTAAAGGAAGGCCTTCTTTAATCATTATATCAACACTTACTAAAATAACCACAACAGTTTCTAGTTCCTCAGGTTGTTCATTTAGGTCCTTTCTAGAATCCTAAACTTCATTCCTATGCTTGTATATGAAATCTAATCTCAAGTAGATTATGCTGGAGGTCTTTTCCAATAAATTTGTGTTGTCCTCTTCAAGGATTGACTGCTCCAGTAGAGTGGATTTCGGCAATTTATTAATCTCTTTCAGCTTCTGGATATACCCTCTATATTCCTCCTCTTGTTCTCCCAATGCTTTAGCATGTTGACTCATTTCTTCTACTAACCTAAAAGCTTTCTCATGAATCTCATAACTACTTCCTATCAATTCCCCTACTTCCCGATTAAGCTTGTCAGTCCATTTATCCATCATCCCAGCCTTACTCCTTATCTGCACTAAATCATCTACTTCTCTTTTACTCAACAAAACTGGTGCTTCTATGGGGGTGACCTGTTGTGACCTTGGAGCAAAAAAATCTTTCAAGAATGGGTGTAATTGATCCATTTGATCCTTAAGCTCATCCTTCCTCTGTTTATCCTTTAGCATTCTTGATTTGGTGGATGATGTTGCCACATCAATTAGGTTCATCTGTTGATTCCTAGTGGGTCTCCCTAAATTGACTGTGCCTAACTAGTAATCAGTTAATTGCATATCCCCTACATCCTTATCTACCACTAGTATTGCGCACTCAGCAACAATTTCTCCTCCTTCTGTGAGTCTAGTGGAATGTAGGATCTTGGCCTTCTTTTTGGGTCTTTCTTTTTCAATCTCTTTCATCATGTCCTCCCAATTAATAGGTTGTGAGGGTGTCACTGGTCTCTTTTGTAGATCAAGTTTTAACCAAGTGGGAGCACTTGGAGTAGTGGCCATTACAGTAGAAGAAGAATCAGTTGTAGAGGACAAGGGCACATTAACCTTAGGTTGAGAATCAACCTCTTGTAAATTCTATTGTTCTTGCTCTACATTTTCTTGTACAAGCTTTTCAGCTTCTTCTTTATCATTTTGCTCTTGCACCCTCTTGTCTTCTTCTTCCTTCTTCATTTTTTCCTCTTCTAACTTCTCCTCAAGTACCTAATTTCTCTCTTCTTCCAATGCTTTAAGTTTGTCTGAGTCTTCCTTTTCCTTTTGTAGCTGCTTGGCCAGCTCTTCAGCATCTTTCTCTTTTTGTATGTGTTTTGCTTCCTCCTTCTTCTTATAGGCTTCTTCAACTAGCTTTAATTTGGCCACAAGGGCTTCTCTTTCCCTTCGCTACTTTTCCTTTTCCTCCTCTAGATCATGAATTTTTTGCACCAACTCCAGCTTATCATTCTCTTCCTTGGTCTTGAGCTCCTGCTCCTTTTTCCTTTGTTGTTTATGTACTTCATCAACTCTTCGCTTGGCTTCCATTTGTTTTTGTTGAAGTAAGGCATCTTCTTGTGCCTTAGCATCTTTTGCCTTTTGCTTCTCTACTGCCTCTGCATGTGCTTTAGCATCTGAGGCTTTCTTGGCTTCCTCAAATAGTGCCCATTGGTCTTCCTCAGTTAGCACATGCTCATTTTCCTCCTCTAGAGGAATCTTTTCTTGTGCATCCTTCTCTGATAAGGTCTCATCAGAGTCTATTTCAACATGATGAATCTCCAATTCTACTCCTTTTCCCTTCAATTTTTCAGCTATACCATGAAGAGTCCCCTTAGGCATCTCTCCACCCTATTGCTTTGTAAGAGGGACTTGAGCAGATGACTCGCCTATTATTGGTGTTGAAACCATAGGTCCCATTGGGGCATCCTCCTCTTCTACTCCAGGTAAATCTTGAGTCAGGGCTTCAAGCTCGATTTCTTCAATATCATGAGCGAAAAAATCTAATGGTTCTTTAGGCGGCCCTCTTCTCTTAGTTCTTTTGTATCCTTTACCTTTCTTGGGAGTTGGACCTCCAAGAGCTTTAGCTCTGAGAACAACCCATTGGATACTCCTATCCAGTACCGGTCTTGCTATATGTTTGATATCAATGGTTTCCTCAGCATCCCAATCTATTGGATCCAAAAAAAATTACCTATGCTTTGTGCCTCATAGGATGGATCTAACATTACCCCATCATCCGATAGTGCATCAGGAACACCAATTGTCACTCTAAATTCCACCATGAGTGAAACAGGTAACCTCTCAAAATTCCTCCTCCTGAGGTCATATTCATCTTGAAGATCACTCCAAAAGTCCTCTAGTAGGTTGAAATGTTTGTCAAAGACCAAAGCCAACAAATCATTCATCTTCTTCTTTGGATCAAAGTGCTTTCAGGCAGTATACAAGCCCAACTTTAAGTGTATCAATTCACTGCAAATCACTTTAGCTCCCACAAGATGTGGGCAACTATACTCACCCAATTGCATGGGGAGCGTGTGACAACCTGGTTTGTGTTTTATTGCTAGTCGGGCATTGACCCCCAGAGCTTGGTAGACAAACTCCATCAAGATCACCCTATTGCTGCAACATATTGGAAGTAAGTGGGGATGACCCTCAAATCCTACCAATCTGAAATAAGTAAACTTGGGGTATTGGATATACCAACATCCCCATTCTGTGATAAAGGCCATGGCCTCCTGGCTCAATATGTAACCTGCATCTCCATTAAGCTGGTTAATGACTACATATAAGAATGCATCATTAACTCTTCTAAATTGTGTTTCAGAAACCTATAGGGATAGCTAGTCATAATGATCCCATACTCTCTTTTGTCCATCAACTTCTCCCAATATTCCTACTCTGTTCAAACCTAGAAAGATGCCTCCTCTGGCTGCTGCATAAACAACATAAGAAGTCATGAAAAAGCTCTTGGTTTCCCTTATTCTAGTTAGCTGATCATGAATAGTATCCGAGACAATCATAGGCCAATCAAACTATTGCTTGCCATTAAAGATTGTCTGAATGAAAGAAAACATCCATTCCTTGAAATGAAATGCATCCCTCTTCCCAAAAACTCCAGACAACATCATTATCAGGTTTGATACCTCTTTGTAAAATTCTGCCCTCTTTGGTTGATCATGGAGCTTTGTTAGAGACTTCTTCTCTGTTCTCAACCACTTCTTGTTCAAGTGAGCCTTATTAGCCTCCTTGTGCTTTCTATATATCTCCAAAGCATTTGCCTCATTTAATTGTGCCAGGATCTTTGGATCAGGGACATTGAACATTAGCTAAAACATTTGAGGAGTTAGGTCTATAATCACATTGTCCTGTGAATCTATACATTGTCTGGTGGCCGGGTTGTAAGCTCTCGTTGCTGTCATGATCAATTCCAAGCATTGGATGGATAGAGGAAATATAGTGATGTGAGCCAAGCCAGACTCAACTATTCATCCAGTTCTCCCTGTTACATCCTCAGTGAATGTTTCTGAGTATAAATCCTCAAAATTGAATGGGCCTATATTGGTGTTAGTTACATCAGCCCAATCAGATTCCACTTTGTTAACAGTGATAGCAGGACCTCTATGGTTATACCTCAAGGTATGAGGCAGCTGCTCCCGTTTGATCTTCTTAGTCTTAGTTGATGCCTTTGAATTTTCTGCAAGCTGACTCCTCTGAGAAGCTTCTCCTGATGTTCCTGGCATTCTTTAACTTCCTGCAACAAAACCTTAAATTAGATCCTTGAACAAACATAACAAAACAAGCTTTAAGATCTTACCCTTCATATATACACCGGAGGCGAAACCATGCATAAAACATTCTAAATAGTCTCTTTTAAAACACTGTCGGAATCGGAGTCAAAAAAGTTATTGAGATCATAGTAATAACAAGGCAGGATCGGAGTCGGAGTTGGAATAATAACCGAAATCAGAGTTAGAACGAAAACTGATTCAGTTCCATGAAGATTTTCTAATTTTATATTCAGTTCCGCTTCCACTTCCGATTACAGTTATTACTGAGAGCCTATTTTTTATTGTAAACGGATTTGGAGATGAGATGGAAATGGAATCGATACTTTCTACAAAAAAATGATTCAAATTCTAAATCGACTCCGATCTCGGTTCCGCTTAAAATAACCATGACGTCATAAATTCTTTCTATAGGATAAAAAATACTAAGATCTAAGGACTAGGTCATACAAAATGACAGGGGCTTAAAAATAACTTATACAAGACCATCCCCATATGACCAAGAGGCAACCTAAATAATTAGGGCATCATATTTAAAACAAGAATGCATCAAAACCCTAAATCACAAACCCTTAATTTCAAATAACTAGGGCACAAATTTAACCCCATTCAAACTAATTAGATTCAATGCGTAACAAGATTCCTAAGTAAAACCATAATTTACCAAACCCTACTAATGTAAAATAGTAATTAATCTATGCATTTAAAAACTAGGGCACCATGATGCGGTCACAATTAAAACGTGAAAATAACCGTGTCAAAAACAAACAAGAAACAAAATACCAGAAAACCAAAAATGAAAACAAGAAAACTAAACAAAAAGAGAAAGAAAAATGAATCACATGAACTCACAATAGAACTGAGAATCATGAATTTGCATGTAACCAACAACCGAACAAAAATGAAAAACGTGAAACAAAATGAAAGAGAAGAACAAAAACCCCTACCTCAAACACAAATAAATAGGTTAGTCCCCTGAAGCAATCCACACGTAATTATCTCCCTTTCAATCGATTCACACACACAACTCCCCCACTGCAACTCTGGTTCACTCTTGATCTTTTAAACAATGATGATAACTACCAGTTAATCCCTAATTAAGGTAAAAACTCATAGTTTCATATGTATAGAGCACTTGTAATTAATGCCATAAATGTGATAGAGCGGAGTCAAAACTACAGAGGAAACTGACACATTACTGTTGTGCGACTTCAGTAAAGTCAACGAACATGGCGGGAGCGGAATCGGAGTAAAAAAAATGATTTAGAAACTTGGGTAATTTTCCAACTCGGTTACCATTTTGGTTTCGCTTCCGCCAAAAAAGAAGAAAGCGAAACAAACAACAAAACAAAAACACAAAGACCGAAACGAGAAAACTTACCACAAAACCTAAGTTAGAACGAACAAAACAAAAAGCGGAGGCGAAGGCAGAACAAGAATTAATTTTGAAACCTTGAATAAATCCAGACTTAACTTGCACTCTGGCTCCGGCTCCAACTCCGATAAAGACAAAACAAAAAGGCAACAATAAAAGACCGTCGGGACAAGGATCGAAATCGGTTTTTGAAAGAAGTTTCAAAAACTGATTCGGTTCCAGTTCCAATTCCGACAGAATAAACCAAAGAAAAACAAAGTGTTGGAAAAGAAAGACTCCAAACTTTGTTGGAAAAACAACCAAGGATAAAAGCATAAAGGGGGACCCATTTTGACCAAGGCAAAAGATGGGGTAGTTATGCAAGGCATAACAATGGTGAAGCGGGTCAACCCACGAAACCTTTTTTCGAGCTTGTCCATTCTCTTCTCCAAATCACAGGGCTCCTCCGCAATGTCCATGGTCCCTGGGACCTCTCCAGGCTCTTCGACCAAGGGATGCAGAGAGTGAGAGGTGGATCCATCTTTAGGAACCTTGTTGTCCTCAGGAGTAAAATGGGGCCTCTCCACCATCTCGTCCTCATCATCCTCAGTTTCCTCATCCTTGTACTCTTTGCTGTCAGACCGCTCCTCCTCCGAATCCTCAATAATCTGCCTCTTTTTGTTGTTCTTTACAAGCCTCTCGGATCTCCTTCTGGAATTTTCACCACTAGTCATCACAGTAGTCCCCACAACAGTGTCTCCTTTGGAGTCTTTCCCTATTATGTTCTTTCCCTTTCCTTCCTTAACAATTGGGTCTGTCGTACCTTTCTCCTTCCCTTTTTTTGTAGTGGTGGCCTTGTAGGCCAATTTCGTCAGAGTGGAATTCAATTCACAGAGACCCACCACCATGTTGGCATGAGCCTTACCCAAACCACCCTTAAGTTTCTTGGTGGCTATCTTGGCTTTGGGATTCCTCGCAGTGCCCATATTGGATTTCCAGGGAGGGCTTTTAGACTCAGTCGGGGAAATATTCATAGTCGACAGGGGTTCAATATCCTCAATGTGCACAGTTGTAATAGATTTAGGAGGACAGAGGGTTAGGTGGAAGTGGTAAAGTCTCAGAATGAGCCCCCGATGGAGCGAGAGCAACGGGAGATCACTGGGGTTAGGTTGGCTAACTCTTTGCATTTTTTGACCGAGTTTTCCAAATCCATTAGAAGAAAGAAAGGAAAATTGAGCAACATCTTGTGTCTTAAATGATTTAACAAGGGGAAGTGATAAAAAAAAGCAGGTTTTAAACCTACCTTCCAAGGTGACGCACTTCATCAGCGCCAGGCACACTTGGTCCCAGGGCTTCAGGAGAGCTTCTCTCTCAAATCCCAACTAATTTTGCACCGGTTCCTCATCTCCTCTGAAAAAATATTTCAAGCTTTTGTTGTCTGGTTTCTTGGTGTGTTTGGGGTATTTTTTCCTAGTGCATTGTAATCCCGTGGCTTGCGCTAGGACTTCCTCACTGATTTCAAACGAAATACCTCCCATAGAGACCCTATGATCCTTCCATGAGTTGGCAAACTGGCCAGAAAAACTAGGGTCATGGTCGACCAACATCTCCATAAGAGGAGCAATGCCACCTTCCACATAGATGTGCCAAACTAAAGGATTATTTTGGAATTCATCATAGTTATCTGGCTCAGTCCTCACCCGCTTGCCACCCATATTTCCAACCTGTACAGGAAGCCCAAGAGTTTGCAAAAGATACCAAATGTAGAAGCCAGTAGGATAACAGATAATTATCACATTGTATTCATTTAGGCAAGGTATACAACGATGGGTAATTACGCCAGCGTACAGGTCGCATGCACGAAAGAGAAAATCACCATAGGGTGACTTGACAACGGAGTTAATGAGGATCTTGGGAAGATTACGACCAGCAAGACAAGAATTGGTAGCCATGTAGGGTTCCTTCTTCATGGAGAAAATATGTAAAAAACAAGGCAACTTGGTCGTATGACTAACATTCCTAAGGGTTCCACTAGAGACACACGCTAAACTAGCTAGCACAAAGAAACTAGAAGGAGGCTTTCTTTCATAATGAAGAGTCAAATCATTATTAAAACTCTCAAACAAACTGATGCAAGGATGAGATAAAACAAGATATCTCACGATCCACAAGAGAAGAGATCGTACGGTATGGATCCTTAGATTCATTGAAGTCATGTCCTTCCTTCTTTCCTTCATCAAGCCGCCTTTTTTATTCGTGTTACCATCTTTAAAATTTAAACCCCGCCACCTTCCCGTCACCTTAGTAAGCAAACCCATCCACTAGGTCCAAAGGACAGACATGTGGATCCTCTAGTCTGTGCCCCACACACAAAAATCTCTAAGCCTATAGTGAGCCAAAATATTAGATTCCCTCCACCTGTACGCCATCTCAGTGTTAACACTCATCCACCAAACCCCCAATAAAATCAGGTGGACCCCCCATTTAGCACCCGTCATCCATAGATTTAAAATCATTGCAAAACTTGGTTGCTTTTTTCAGTGCAAAATCTTTCTTCTCTTGTTCCAGTCTTTTCATTTGTCTTGTTACTAACAGGGCTAGACTTCTCTCCTTTGACAATTTGTTCCTTTTCTCTTTTCAGAACATTCCTTAGAATGACAACTTCCTCCTCAAGCTTTAAACATTTAGCATTTTTGTCATTGAGCTTGACATTCAAACAATCTTCAATTTTCTTGCCTTCTTCAACCTTTACTTTCAAGTCAGAGATCACACCTTTTTCCTCTTTTAATTTGATTTCACATACCTTGCCTTTTTTTTCTTGGATTTTCAGTGTAAAATATTTCTTCAATAGGTATAATGTCCAACATTAAGTGTGGTAATTACACCTAATGTGTCACTATTTTATAATTGCAACCCCCTAAACAATTACATTACTAGAATGAAAAACCTCGGCGCGCCACTATACAACAAGTGTGTCGCTAAAAAGTCAATAGCGACACTTGTAACGCCTTTTGTGTCGCTTCCTAAAGAAATAGTTTTGATGTGGTATTAAATGCACCAAAATGTGAAAATCAAGAAAAGTTTTGAATCACATACCCATGGTTCCGCGTCTACTCAACGTTGGTACTCTCGAACCCGCTCAGAAAGGTGAAGTGGAAGCACACAGTGAGCCATCTTGTCAAGGTGTCAGAGCTCAAAATGCACAAAATTGCTAAAGGTTGATTGCAAAAATGAATTGAAAGTGCCATCTTTTCACATATTTAAGCCAAAAAATTAGATTTTTTTGCCCTAATTTGAATCAAAAGCTAGGATTTTTACCTGTTTTACCTATTTCCATTCTTCGTGACCTATTTTATGATGTTTTTTGTGTTTATGAGGTATTTTTTGCATCTTGAGGCATGTTTTGGCACCTGAACCTATATTTTACCTTTATCAAGTGATCAACCCAAAATTCAAAATTTTCGTTGATCTCTCAAGGGGGTAGGGAACCAGCTTATTCCTTTTATTGGGGCAATAGTGGGGCATCTAAAAATTTAAAAAAAAAATGATTTGAACATCAGTTTTAACCCGAAAAAGTGTCATTCTTTGAAGCAATGTAACAAGTACCTCACTTCAAAGAGGGGACAAATGTAGACACTTAAAAATGTCTTGAATGATATCACACACTCGAATCTAATATATTAACATTGTTTCATTCTAAAATTCATCCTCTTTTTGCTTGTTTGATAAAATTAACCTAGCTATTTAATTAAATACATCATTTTCATCTATTAATCTGATCAATCTAATTAGGTTAATTCCTACCCCTTTCATGCTACCTTTTCATCTAGTTAAATTGAATAAATCAAAATATTTAATTTTAATGCCATGAATACTTTTATTTAAATTATATAATCTTATTTAATTAACTCGCATTTTGATATCTTTTCATTAAATAAGTTAATTATTTAATGGATATCCTAAATTCCCCTAATTTATATAATTGAAACTTGGTTTTAGTTATCAAATTACTAATTAATTCTAACTCTCTCACTTGCAAGGGAATATTTGTTGAGAATATTCCTCCTTTTCACATTCCTCCAAAAAGGGGATATTCTCATGGAATATTCTTTCCCTCTTCACTCATTTGAAAAAAGGAATATTCTTCCTTAAAACAAACTTCTTGAGCAAGTTTGAAAGTGTGCTTCTTTGCATGATTGTGAACCGTTGATTAAATATCAACTTGTATTCTCAACCCTTGATGGGAATCCATGATCCATGCCTCCATCTCCCTTCCATCATGACCATTGATTGACTCTTTCCATTTTGACCATTGATTTATTTTTGCCTATTCTATAAATAGACCTTGCATCTATTGAATAGGCATCGACCTTTTCAGAGCAAACTTATGTTGTTGAAAATCACTCTCATCTTGCATCCATGTTTTATGTTTTAAAATTATTTTAGCTTAGAGCATCCATTAATGACTTCCATGGTAACTTAGTTGCATCCATTTAGTATATTTTGAAACTAGGGCTTTAATCTTTTGAATCTTGCATATATTTAGCATATCTTTGCATACACTTACATCAATCATCTTAGCTTTTATTATGTTAAATTAGCTTTCATCATTTTTCACATATATCCCTCATCGATTTCATCAGTTTTCTTCAATAAAACTCATTGAAACAAGCTCATTAGGAAAGGGTCGCCATTCCACATCAATGTGACACCACTCCCCTAATAAGATAAGTTTCAATGTATTAGATTAGATGTTTGTTAATCTTTCATGTTTTAATATGTTATTTTTAATGGCTTCTTCACTTTGTTTACAGTGAATATCTTATTGGGATTGATGTTTAGTGCTTTAAATATGTTTCAAATTCATATGGATCAAGTCTTGTTAACCTATACTATGACATTGGTCACATTTTGGCGCTAGAAGGAGGGCTCTACTAATCAAATCTAATGAATTTCTCTCTATATTTTTATTTTCTTGTGTTTTCAAGTTCAACAACGCACTTTGGGAAAATTCAGCGATGCACCTGGGACGTGTCATTTTACAGCAATACACTTAGGTTTGAGAATGGTGACACATATTTAATTTAGCGACACCCTGATAAATTTCATCACCACATATTAAAATAGCATCACTAAACTTATTTTCAATCACATCATGAATTTTGATTCAATGACACATTTGATTTGAGTGACGTTGATGTCGCTATTTACTGAAGAGTGACACATCTAATTTTTTAATATAGCAATGTACTTGTGATAGAGCAATGCATTTGATGGAAATTCAATGACGCAGTTGATTTTAGAATCACTATTTACTGGTAAACTAAACAAAAACTAAATTTTGACATGTATTTTGATTTTTTGATTTCATCTGATTGGTAACATGTCACTGACTTCTAATTTTTGTTTCTGAGACTAACTGGTTTTGCAGGTTTGGGCAATAGAATTTGAAGTGAAGGAGCATATCATCATTTGATTATATATTGTAACAAGTGTTTTTACACTTATGGAGCAATTATAACCTATTTATGATGCTTTACTTCATATTTTACGACCAACTAAATTTTCTTTTAGGTTTAAAATAAACGTTCAAATTGGTTAAAACTAAACTCTCATATCCTCATTTTGCAATATCAGGTTTAAAATTGAACAAAACAATCTAAACACTTCATTTGGTGCTTAAAACGAACTCATTATGCTTTTAAAATTTAAAATGAATGTGTGTCTAATTTTCTTGTGTATGATTGTTGTGTGTATCCTCTCCCCTTGCACTTTGTACAATCTTAGGTAAAGAGAAACACACAAGTATACTTTTTTTCTTGGAAGCGCTTATCCTCTCCCCTCGCGCCTTTTGGAAATCTTGGGTGATGAAAATTATTTTATGCTTCACAAACTATGTTACCTTTAGAGGGCTTGCCTCCCAACTTGTGAGAGGGAATGACCCAAGCGGTGCTTTCATTTTGATTCGCTATATAAATAATTTGTTTGTGACTAAATTCATTAACCAGTTGGTGTTGTTGTCCTATACCGATGAATTTCTTTCTTAGTATCCATGTGATACATTAAAACCCTTAGATGTTTGTAAGGGTTGGGAGGCCTCTTAATTGAGTGAATCGTCGCATGTATAGTACCAGTTTATCCCGAATATGGTCATTAAAAACCCTATTTGTAATGGGTAACCAAGTACAATTTTGAAACATATTTTAAGGTAGTGTATTAGAATAGTATCATTCCAAGAAGTTACTTGCTATGTTCGGTTTTTGGTTGAGGAAATAAAGAAAATAGGGAAGGGACTCTTTTGCTTGGTGTGTCAAGATGTTACATTTCCTTGACATAGCCTATTTTTCCATTCCATCTTCATGGATTAATCATCTCTTAGGGGGTGATGGTAAGCCTACTAATAAATACATACCCACTCGAACTAGGATTGTAAATTCTTTTGAGTTAGTTAAACACTGGCTTGGTTCCAAAACATTGCAAACAAACATCAACGATATTTCTCAAAATTTCAAACCCTTTGGTTTAAGCATGGATATCCTTTGAAAAAGTCTTGATATTGATGCTTGTCCTAAGGATTTTATCCTTAGAGACTTATAAATATTTTGGCTTACATCTCAATCCATACTTCCCAAAGTCAACGTAGGTAACTGTGCACCTAACTTCATCATTTTAACATAATGGACTTTGTGAAATGAATGATGTTTTTGAAATAGACATTTAGTTTGAAACTTAAGCAAGACAAGTGTTTTTGGTAAAAATAAACTCATTAAGCAAGATAAATTGAAAAATTGAACCCCACACATGACCATTTAGCATCTGATCACTCTGGTTCAACAACCAAACATTACGTCGGCTACCATACAACAAAAATTTGAACTAATTGAAGGATAACAAATAGACATAATCAGTAGTTTGAGGAACTTCACTTTTGAAACAAAGGAAACATCAAACCAGTGGAGAAACACAAAAACCATCCTAGACAAACAAGAGAAAAGAGCCAATATTGTGGCTAGAAGGGTTATATTATTACCTCTTACATGGCAATAAATATCCTCTTTTTCATGATATTGTGATTACATTAATGATCTCTCACAAAATCAAAATCCCTGAGAGAAGGTCCACATTCTTTAATTTCAAACTTAGACATCATAGTTTAAATTTTATCAAGAGATGTATCTTAAGGAATCACCACAACCAAGACAGATCAATAAGGATACTTTTTCTACACTCTTTCATGAATGAAAAAAAATTACATATTTCACAAGCACTTCTCATTTGAAATATTGAGTTCTTAGGGTAGTGTCACTTTAGAGGTATAGCTTGATTCTTACTAATTTGGTCTTATAGAGTGAAGGTTCACTCTAGGTTAACATTTTGGATCAAACATTTCATCCACCCCTTATCATCTTCCACATTTCACTTGACCAACATTTGCAAAAATTTCAAACAAACCAACACTTTTTGACTTAGACATCATTAAACCCACCCCCTAACTTAGTTATGTTGTGTGTGAAATAGATCATTTTTCATGCTCTTAGTTGAGTTTGTTATCATTTTAAAACTAGTTTATCTTGAAGGTCACAAGTCTACCTTAAGGATTTGCAAGTTCATTAACATCCTTTATCCAAACACCAAACATCAAGCCTATAGTCAAAAGTGTTGTCCCAAAACACTTGAAAGGATCACGTCCCATATCACTTACCTTTTTCATCTCCCATTCTCATCATTGCTCCAAAATGACTTAGAACATCCCTTTTACCTAAATTTGAGTCATCTAGAGAGTTTAAATATTACAAATATCAACATAACTCTCCCATATGTGACCCACAATTTACGGTAACAACAAGATCACAACAAAAGAAAATCATGGAGAAAACTAAAGCCTCATCCACCATCAATGATACCAACCCTCAAGAATTTGGTCTATGAGGTCATTCTACCCCCGCACAACAAATCCAAGATCTAGTAGGACCATATGAGGTAGAAGACGTTACAAACAATCCATTCGATCTTACCAAAGAATAAATCCTTGAATATAAAAAAGAGTATCAAGACTTATAAAAAATGACTTCAATTCCCCTATATTTTTCTACACAAAACTTGACATGAGGCTTGACACCATCCATGCTTCAATCAACTCCATCACTAGGACTAACTCAAACAAAAAATCCTAGTCTTGTTAAGGACTTTTTCCACACTCTTCCTTTGGAAAGCAACATGCTTGTGGGTACTCTCAACACCAATCCACCCCAAAACACCACTTGGACACCTACATTTGTTGCTTCTCCCATTCCTGAACACCCCCTACATCCACATAAACCACTCACACTTCATGAATCCATGAAAACCTTGACATATCAAGGGAAACAATCCTCATTCATCCCCACAACTGCCAAAAGTGTGCCCAATGTCATGCAAGGTAGTGTGGACCAGGTGTCTCAAATGGATCAACAAGGTTATGTCAACACCCTTACGCAAACTCAACCCTCAATGCAACATGGGACATCTTTATCCATCCATCCCATTGGTGCATTCATCCCATTGGTTTCACAAAACACATCGATCCCATCCATCATCAACCCAAATCAAAACAACACCTTGGTTACAAATCCCATCAACCAAGGTAATACCTTGGTCCTACTTAAAACACAATAAGGGAACCCCTTACCCATCACTCAAGGGAACCCTTTCAATCAATTACAAGGTTTGAATGTGTCATTTCCATCGCAATACCAAATGCCACCATCCTCGTCATTCTCATTGGTCCCCCAGGTCATGCAAAATCAAATGTGACCTCAATCTTACATTCTTGTATCTCAATCCATTATCTTGCAAGGAATGATAAACCAAGGCAACTAGCAACCTCTTGTCAACAACCCGCCGCCCATGCAAAGCATAAACACCCAAAACCTAGCACAAATGTCCCAACAACCAACTAATCCTACATAACAAGCACATGCTCTATCCTTACAATAATCACAGTAGGCTTACCAACAAGTCATGCAACAACAACAAGCAGCCCTAGCGGCACAACAACAACAAGCAACCTTAGCAACACAACAACAATAGAAATCCCAACAACAAGCATCCCTAGTAGCACAACAATAGCAAGAAATGTTAGCAACACAACAACAAAATCAAGCCCAACAACAAGCATCCCTAGCAACACAATAAAAACAAGTTAGCAAAAAAACAATAAGCCCAATAGCAAGCCCTAGTGGCACAACAACAACAACAAGCCCTAATGGCACAACAACAACAAAAAGCCCAACAAGAAATCTTAGCAGTACAACAACAACAACAAGCCCTAGTGGCACAACAACAACAACAAGCCCAACAATAGCAACAAGCCTTGTTAGCCCAATAGTATGCCCAGCAACAACAACAACAACAGGGTTTATACTATAACCCTCAACAGAACATCACCAGTACAACCACATTAGGAACACATATGCCTCTGCCACCATCACCTTCATAATATCCTACACCACCATACTCACCATGCAACACCCCATCATATTAAAATCCCACATATAATCTATCTGCCACCCACCATACGCAACATATGTTCCTCCACCAAATCCACAAGATGATGTAGCATCACAACTCAATGCATTAACAAAACAAATGCAAGACATCCAAATGGATAAAATGAAGAAACTCCATACACAACAAACCCTATGCCCATATCCATTCAATTGAAACATCGCAATGGTATCATTCCCTCCCGATTTTGAGGCCCCCAAATTTGATAAATACAAAGGGAGAGGAAATCCTATGGACCATGTCAAAGAGTTTATTGTCATGTGTATGGAGGTCACCTACAATTATTCCTATTTAATGTGGCTCTTCCCATGAGGTTTGACAAGCCTAGCCATCGATTGGTTCTCGTAGTTGCCTCCAGGCATCAAAACCTTCCAAGAAATTATCAATAAATTCATTGATCACTTCAAAAGAGAAATATTCTCCTTTTTTTTTTTTTAGAGTATGCAGCTCTTCTAAGCTCACGTCCACGTCAAGATTAAAAGAGAAGTGATCTATGAATTTATCCCACCATATGCAACACATGTTCCTCCACCAAATCTACAAGATGATCTAGCATCACAACTCAAGACATTAATGCAACAAATTCAAGACATCCAAATGGGAAAAATGAAGAAACCCCATACACAACAAACCCTATGCCCATATCCATTCGATTGAAACATTGCAATGGTATCATTCCCTCCCAGTTTTGAGGTCCCCAAATTTGATAAATACAAAGGGAGAGGAAATCCTATGGACCATGTCAAAGATTTTATTGTCAAGTGTATGGAGGTCACCTACAATTATTCCTATTTAATGTGGATCTTCCCACAAAGTTTGACAATCCTATCCATCGATTGGTTCTCCCAGTTGCCTCCAGGCATCAAAACCTTCCAAGAAATCATCGATAAATTCATAGACCACTTATCCTTTAATCTTGACGCCGACGTGAGCATAGAAGAGTTGTATACTCTCAAGAAAAATAAAGGATAATATTTCTCCAATTTCTTGCGATAATGGAGACAAAGAGCTAGTAAAAGAAAGTGGCCCATTCCCGATGACCAAGTGGGGATCATCATAGAAAATATTGATCTAGATATATCCTTTCACTTGAAAATGCGGTGCATTAAAACCTATGATGAGCTTGTCCCTAGAGCCCTCAAAATCAAGCATTCTCTGATCTCACAAGGAAATACCCAAGCATACAAAGACAACTTCCCATCAACCAGTTCAAGCGACAAGCCTCGAGTCTAGGCTAAGAACAAGAACATAATAAATGATGGAGTGGTAGATGCTAAGGTGGTCCTAAGTTCTCCTAGGCCAAACACCAATCAAATTAATAACACTCAATCAACCTTACAACAAACTACATCACCACAAAACAATCAAATCAACAATACCAAAATGCAACAAAGATGAACCCCCAATAGAAACAACTATCTAAAATGCAAACACACATAGTTGTCGAAACCTATTGAAACTATCATGAAGAAATTGGTAGAGTAAAACTTGATAACACTTCCCAATTTCCAAAACTACCAATCTAACCACAAGATAAACCACCTTGGTACAACGAGAAGGATCTTTGCTACTTTCACAAAATCAAAGGACACAAAACATCAAATTGTATGAAACTGAAGAATGTTATCCAAGATCTTATTAAGAATGGAGGCATATCTATTTAAGTACCATCCAACAAATAGGATCTCAAGATATACAAGAACCCTATGCCAGATCACAACAAAGGGAATGACAATGGAAAAGGGAAGATTTATAATAACTTGCAGCATGTTTATTCCAATGTAGTCGCCTCCTGTGACAATTCGTCACCATTGTCACAATCAAAGGACCTAGTATAGACTGTGGAGTCACCACATGCCATGGAAAGGTTACCATCCAAGGAGTTTCATCTCAACCTAAGGCACAACCTACTTTTCCAACATTGAACCCTTGCAAATACAGTCTCCTAGATCAACTTAAGAAGACCCCCACATATATCTCAATATTAGAACTATTGAGGCTATCCCCTACACATTGTGAAATCTTAGAGAAGGCTTTATCTACATAATCTATCCTTGAGGATATGGATACAAAACAATTTCAAGCTATGGTAGGGAATATCATATCCCTCATCTTCTCACCTTCTCAAAACAAGATCTGCCATTACAACCATCTCATAACTGTACTTTACACCTTGAGGTCATTGTTCATAAGAACAAGGTTAAAAGAGTCTTAATAGATGGAGGTGTTGGTTTTAACATTTTCACCCTTCAGTTGGTCAATAAATTGAGTTATTCATAGGATGTTATTGAGAAAGCAAAGAGTACAACCATTAAATAATATGATGATCAAGAGCGGCTATCACAAGGCATCATCACGCTACCCATTCAAGTCGGACCCATCATTGCTAAGACTACATGCCAAGTATTAGACCTTGATCTCCCCTACAACACCTTGCTTGGTCGACCATGGATTCATGCCATAAAATTTGTAGCTTCAACCTATCATCAATGTGTAAAGTTTCCTTTTGAGGACAGAGAAGTTATTATCCATGGAGATCCTGAGCATTTTTATGACTACAAGAACCTTGAGGCCAAGTTTTACAAGATAACCCAAATCCCTAAAAATTATGAAGGGCCTACACCTTCCTCATTTTTTGACCCATCAACCCTTGCATCTACCTCATAAACAAAAACACCCATTGTGCAGGACATTTCTAACATCAAAGCGGTGATCCAAGATGATGGTTGTGGAAATTATAAACTATAGAAAGACACTTTTGTGTTGGGAAACTACCCCTTTCTCCAAACTCTCATGGGAAACTCACAGCTATCAACAAAGTGGTTGAAACATTAAAGATGGCAGCTACTACCTTCACCATGTGGGGGGATTTGAACAAAGAAGATTTCAATGAGGAGAATGTCTCTAAACTAATCTATCAAGATGATCGACCCATTCCCATTCTTCCCATGGAAGATGAAAATAAAGGCTTACAACTAAAGAAGAGATGGGGGTACAACAAGAATGAGAAACTAGGACAAAATGATAATGGTTTGTTAGAACCCATCATTCCTGAGAGACATCCAAAGAATCTTGGCCTAGGATGTAATATTACCAAGTTTACCCTTGTTGGAAAAGGTACTTCCGCTAAATGGGTTGAGGCTTCCTCTTGGTTACCAACATCACGTGATACTACCCTAGACAACATCCCCCTCAATGTTGTTTACCTATTTGAAAATAAATCTCTCTTCATGATATCCACAACATCTTTCACCCAAACGACCCAAATATTGAAACAAGTGTAGTACATCCCCAACTTATCAACTGGGACCAACAAGGACCACCAATTTTAGATTTATGTGAAAATAATTAAGCATTTTCAAAATTCATTTGACTCCATGATAACTTACCATGGGCAGATCAAAAAGCTAGTTTTAATATAGAGCTAGACACAGGGGCATACTACGGGGAGACAATTGAAACCTTCAGTCACAAAATTGATGGCATGCAAATAACATGCAAATCTTGGGGTGAAAACCACACTATGGCACTTTTTGATCCCAAAATAGTAAAAATAAAGGATGCATTTGAGGGTGAAAAAATCTATGAGGTGTACAAGGATGAAGGATTCAATCTTCCCCTTAGTGCAATGCATCCAAAAAAGTCATTAGTGCTAGCAGAAAAGGCCACCCCCATGAATGTGGGAACAAAAGATGCACCCAAGATAACTTTCTATGTTGAATCCTTGTTGGATGAAGAATAGAAAAACCTAGTAGTGTTCCTAAAAGAGCAAAGATCCAATTTTGCATGGTCATACATAGATCTGTTAGGGCTCGATCTAGAAGTGGTCGTGCATCATTTAGCAGTATATGTTGAAGCCAAACCAGTGAAGCAAAAATTAAGAAAAATGCACCCTCAAATAGTACACTTGATAAAAATTGAGCTACAAAAGCTTCTTGACATCGGATTCATCCAACCTATTGACTATCCTGAGTGGGTTTCAAACCTAGAACCAGTCTCCAAACCCATTGGGGGCATCAGAATATGCACAAATTTCAAAGACTTAAAAAAAGCATGCCCAAAGGATGATTTTCCTCTTCCTAACATCGACATCATCGTTGATTGAACAGTTGGCCATGAAATTCTATCACTCATGGATGTATTCTTTGGATATAATCAAATCATGATTGCCAAGGAGGATCAACGGAAAAAAACATTCACTTGTCCGTGGGGAACATATTATTGGAACATGATGCCATTTGGGCTAAATAATGTAGGAGCGACCTATCTAAGATAAATGACCCTCAACTTTCATGACGTCAAATTCATCCAACCTATTAACTATCCTGAGTGGGTTTCAAACCTAGTACCAATCTCCAAACTAACTAGGGGCATCTGAATATGCATGGATTTTAGAGACTTAAAAAAAGCATGGCCAAAGGATGATTTCCCTCTTCCTAACATTGAAATCATCATTGATTTAACAGTTGGGCATGAAATTCTATCACTCATGGATGGATTCTTTGGATATAATAAAATCATGATCGCCAAGTAGGATCAACACAAAACAACATTCACTTGTCCATGGGGAACATATTGTTGGAACATGATGCCATTTGGGCTGAAGAATGTAGGAGCAACCTATCAAAGAGAAATGACCCTCATATTTTATGATATGATCCAAAAAATATTCAAAGACTATGTGGATGATATTTTGGCCAAATCAAAGAAAAAGAGTGAGCATATAGAGGTATTGGGACCCATCTTCGACAAGATCAAAGAGTATAAGGTACGGTTGAACCCAAAAAAGTGTGTCTTTAGGGTTACATCAGGGAAGCTTCTTGGCTACATTGTGTCACAAAGAGGGATAGAGATAGATCCATCAAAAGTGAAATCCATCCAAGACACAAAACCACCCCAAACATTGAAGCAGATGAGAGGGTTACAAGGAAGGTTACAGTCCATTAGAAGGTTCATAGCACAATTATCAGACAAAATTCACCCTTTCTCGCATCTTCTCCATAAAGTAATAACTTATAAGTTGGATGAGAAGTGTGATAAAGCCTTCTAGAAAATCAATGACTACCTATTGACACCTACGGTGCTCATGTCGTTGATACCAAACAAACCATTAATCCTATATATCTCAACAACATCAGCAACATTAGGCGCTCTTCTAGCACAACATGACAAAAATGGAAAAGAAAGGCATGCCTTTGGATAAATTGAAGGAGAAATGGAGCAGTAGATTCCAAGAAGTGATGAAAAAAGAAGATGATGGAGAAGACTTGTTGTTGGATAGACTTATGGATATTAAAGAGGAGGTAAAAGCTGCCAAGAGGGAGTTAATCAAATTGAAAGATATGAAATAATTTGTCTTAGTACAATTGAAGAGAATCAAATTTGAGGATAGTTGGGTAGTTGGACTTGATGTGAACATCCTTCAACAAGTATTCTCCAATTATGATGAATATCTCCTTGATCAGGCAATGTAGGGGTGAGTTGGCAGTAGAATATTCTCTTTTTGGCATGTAACTTCCTCTTCTCTCCTACTTGGTAGGGTTTTGACATAGGCTGAACTGAAGGTTCGCGTCTGCCAATTCTATCTTCTTCCTTGGGAATTAGATTTTGGATAGCAGGGCAATCACTTTTTGAACTAAAATCAGTTGAGTTCCTGCATACAGTTTTGGTTCCTTGATTTGTGGATCTGAGTCTTTGATTGAGAAAAACTTATGCATGGCATGCCTATATGTACTTTTGGGCTCTATTTTGTAAAGGTCGACTGATTGAAGAAATATTAGCCACCTGATATGATAGCAGATAGGAATTATAGTTTTAGATATTTTTCATAATTGTAGCAAGATACTTTTAAAGTTTAAGTTGAAATCAAATACCTGTTTACAGTCTTATATGGTTTTCATGTTATTGTTGGAAGTGAATCTCTTTGATAAGGTTAATGAATTATAATCAATCCATATGTTAGTGAGTTTTTATGCCTAAATGTTTTCTATTTGATGCAAATCAATAGGGGAAACCGGATTTCAAGATTATTTCATTGAATTATCTATGAATGGAACTACTACATGTTTGTTGATCTGTGTTTTAGCAATGAGTCAATGATATGTTTTAAATCTCAAAGTCTTTTGGTGAATGTTTGTGGCAATTGAATTAAGCACTATGAATGTATGTAATGGTGAAGATTATTCTATGGATTACATCATGTTGTGGTTTTTGGTCTATTGAAGAAACACTCATTGTGGGAACACATGTTTGGATATTGAGAAGTTATATTCATATTTTACCGTTCTATGCCTTGATTGATCTTTTTTGTTTATTTAAACCCCACACAACCTTCCCAAAACATATATTGATAAATTTGATACAGTTTGTGTTTTTTATTACCAACAAAGGCCCCTTGAATATTACAGTTACATTAGCCATTGAGTAACATTAGCATAGTTGAGAACCAACTACCAGGACCTTGGAAGTTAGATTACTATATGTTATCTTTCTTTTTCAGGAGAAATAGGGTAGAGATATATTTTTTTATGTTGTGCAATTTTGACCATCAACAGGTGTAATGGAGGAGGTTCAAGAGGGTTCTAAGTTAGATGATTTTCACAACATGTAGGAGGGTGGTATACAATTTCTCAAAAGGATACGGATCTAAATATTGTGGTTCCAGCTGGTCTTGTGACATTTGGTGCTATCAAAAGGCTTGAGGTTGAGAAAACTTCCCCTCTAGAGAAAACGATGTATGATTCAAAGAAGGGGAATACGGCTTCTCTTCCCCTAGGGCTTCTTTAGAGAAATTCAAAGAAAGGGGTTAATGAGAAACTCTCCAAGGTTGGGAGAAAGAAGTATTTGGAGAAAATTAAGATGATGGGTGAAACATTGGCTAAGTTAGGATCTGTCAAAACTCTTGACTCTCACTTTTCTAACTCTCAAAGATAATTACTCTCTCATGGAATGTGAGGGGATTAAATAATGGCCCTAGAAAAAAATTTGTTCATGATTTGGTGCGAATTCATTCACCTGATATGTTATTTTTTTAGGAAACTAAGCTTTTTGTGGAGAGTAAGAGTAGTTTAGTGCCAAAACTCTAAAGATGAGGCCAAGGTCAGTGTATTGGTGTGCAAGGTAATGGTGGGGGTGTGGCTTGCTTATAGAACCCACTAGAGATTTTCCCTCTTTGATGGATTGCCAATAAATTCTCTATTTTTGTGGTTGCTTCGAGTCTAGAGTCAGGAGAGACTATACTCTTATCTAATATCTATACCCCAACTGACATGCCTGGTAAGCAGCATCTATGGTCTCATATTCAGTTATTCAAAGTTTTCTCCTCTATATCCTTAGATTATTTTTGGATATTTTAATGCTATTAATAAGTTGGAGGAGAAAAAGGGAGGGATGTTGAGGTTGGATTTGTCTACCTATATTCTTAGAGAGAATATTTCCTCCTTAAACTTGGTGGACATAAAACTTGGAGATGGTCAATTTACCCAGAATAACAAGAGGTGTGGAAAGGATTATATTGTTGAGAGGCTTGATAGATTTCAGGTTTCTTGTTTCTAGATTGGCAGATCTTGGACTACCAGCTTGAAGATTATGGATTGGAGGGGTTGTAACCATTAGCCAATTAATCTTTTTGCTTCATTGGTTAGTGTTGCTTGTAATCCCTCTTTCAAGTTTCAACTTATGTGGTTGCGGGATCCCTCCTTGTAAGACCATATAGTTGAGTGGTGGCACCGTGGTAGACTTGCTTTAGGTATGGAAATGTATTCTTTTGTCAAGCAACTGCAATTTGTGAAGTATCCGCTCAAAAGGTGGAATAGGCAGTGTTTTGGCAATATCTTTCATGCTAAGGCTGCTACTCAGGCTAGTTTGGATGTTGTTACTTGTAGGATTAGGGAGCATGGCCTTTCTAAGGATTCTCTCATGGAGGATTCAAAGGCTTTGAAAGATCTAGAGGAGTGTGAGCTATGGGAGGAGATTTATTGGAAATAGAAAGCGTAGATTGAGTGGTTGTACGAATGTGATAGAAACACTAATTTTTTCTTCAACTCTATGAAGGCTAGGAGACATGGTAACTCGATCCCATATCTTGTGAATTATAGGGGTGATCATTTGACTACTCAAGGGGATATTTCTAGTGAGGCCTCTCAGTACTTTTCCATTTTATTCAAGCAGGACTCCCCTGATGTGAGGGAGGAGGAAAATCATATCATTGCTTGTATTCCCTCTTTGGTCTCTAGGGAGATGAATAAGCACCTTATGAGTTTTATTTTTGGAGGAATTGGAAGCTAATTTTTTTCAAATGAAGAAAGTGAAGGCTCCTAGTCCTAACAGGTTTCCAATAGAATTCTTTTAGGAATTTTGGGATATCATAAACTTGGATTTATTAGAGGTGGTGTGTGAATCTCAGATGAACAAACAAATGTTGAAGGATTTGAACTCTACTTTTATTTCCCTCATTCCCAAGTGTGATGGGAAAGATAGGCTGAGTTTGTTTAGGCCCATAGCCCTTTGTAATGTGGTCTATAAGATTTTTCCTAAGTTGATGGTGAAAAGACTTAAGCGGTGGATTAGCGAGTTGGTCTTAGAGGAACAATGAGGCTTTGTGGTTGACAAGAAAATCTTGGATGGAAAGGTTATTGCAACTAAAACTATCCACTCTATGGCGGCCTCAAAATAAAAATATATGCTCATTAAACTAGACACGACAAAATTCTATGACAAGGTCAAATGGTCCTTTCTACAAAAAAGTGCTTGGGGATTTTGGTTTTTCCAGGAGTGGGTCATGTGGGTGATGAGCTATATCACAACCACTTCCTTCTATGTGTTGGTTAATAGGGAGCCATCCCCCTTGTTTGGGGAATCCAGAGGTCTTCATCAAGGGGATCCTCTATCTCCTTACTTATTTATTCTCCTAGTTGAGGGTCTAGGGAAATTTATTAAGATACATCTCAATAAGGGTTTTATCCAAGGGTGGAACTAAGGTAATGACTTGCCTCCTCAATCACATTTGCAATTTGTTGATGATATTGCTCCAATGGGCATGACTAAGATCATAGAGGCTCCTAATTTCTACAAGGCTTTGGATTTTTACCTCACAGCTTTAGGATAGTGGATTAATGAAGGTAAATCTTTTATTTTCTTCTTTAATACTCATGTGCCTATTCAACAATGAATTGCACATATCCTTAGATTTCAGATTGGGTAGTTTCCTTTTATCTATCTTGGCATTCCTCTTTTCACTGGTATCTTGCCCAACCTAGGTTCTTGGAAAAATATTTTAGACAAGTTTTGTGTGAAGGTGAAGCATTGGACTCATAGGTGGTTATCTTTTGTGGGTTGGGTGTTGTTTCTAAAGTCGATGGTACTAGATCTTCCCAACTAAAGGTGTATGTTACAGGTTTCTCCTTCAAGTTTTATTAAGGATTTGGACTCTCTTGCTAGGAAATTTTATGGGCTTGTTACTTGGCATCCTTGAAGTGGAGTCTTTTGAAATGGGAGACTATTTGCAAATCGAAATAGCTTAGAGGCCTTGGATTGCGGCAGGCCATCCTTTCTGGTTTGGATTTATCTACCAAGCTATATTGGAGATGGTGCATTGAACAAGATCATGTTTGGACTAGGATTATTTCTAAAAAATATCTAAAGGGGGTGGTGAAGGAGGAGGTGCCTTGGTTTTTTCTTTTGGGTAAACGCTCTATGATTTGGGAAACTCTTAAGAAAGGAGCTAAGCTGATCAAGGATGGTTTGTTCTGGATTTGCAACAAGGGATCTGATGCTCTCTTTTGGTTTGACTCTTGGGATGGTTTTCCCCCTTCATGACTAGGAATCATAATCTGCATTATCTTTTTCATCGCTTCTTGGAGGTTGGATGGTCCCATATTGATTTCAAATCTATTTATTTTTGTGGGCAGGTGGAAGTGTCTAGATGGAAGGACCCTAGTGAATGGTTGGTTGGTGGTTTGAAAGAGGATCATGTTGAGATGAGTAATATTCTATCCAATAACGAGTGTAGCGCAATAAGGGAGAGGGATATTTTGGGGTGGAGGCTTGACCCTGAGGGGGTCTACATGGTGGCTAGTGGCTATCAAGAGTTGATTTATTGAAAGTACGAGGGGGTGGAAGTTTCTTGGTGGAAAAAATTTTGGAATATTTTTTCTTGGCCCAAGTGTAATTGCTTCTTGTGGATGCTTGCCTGGAATGGATGTTTGAATTGGGATATCTTCATAAGCAGAGTTTTCAGGGACCATTTGTATGTGTTCTTTGTGGCTGATGTTGTGAGGATTCACCCCACTTGTTCTGATACCCTTGTGCTATGCTTATTTTGAACCTTTGGTGGGGTATCTAGAAACATCCCTATGTTCATGCTTCTTCATTGATTGAATTTTGGACTAGTCTGGGGAGGTCTCTGACACATGCTTCTTTCCTCTAGATTGTTTGGAATATTGGTTCCACTTTCATCCTTTGGTAGATTTGGCTTGAAAGGAATCGTAGGATTTTCATGGAAGTAAGCTAATGATTCAACAAGTTTGTTAGAGGATTGTCAGCATGATCCAAGAGGCTGTGGAAGCTAAGTGTGAAGTATCACTTCCTTTGGAGAGGGGAGATGAGGAGATTGTGAATAGCTTGGGCCTGATTGGTCCGGTGTCTAACTCGTTCTGTGTTCAAAGGGATCATCGAGGCAAAAAGAAGGTTCAAAGAGATGGTGGTTGGTCCCCTCCTCCAAAGGACATTTTAAAGATCAATATGGATGTCTCTTCAAGGGGCAATCCTAGGCACGATGGGATTGGTGGTATTGAAAGAAATAGTTCTAGCAGGGACATTTTCTTCTTTTCAATTCATAAGGGGCAGCAAACCAACAACCTCATGGAAGGTTTGGTAATTTTGGTAGCTATAGAGAGAGGTTGTGCTCTTTGGTGGCACCAAATTATATGTGAATTTTATTCTCAAATCATGGTCAATTTGTTGACTGAGAAGAAGTTGGATGGGGTTAATTGGAAACTTGCCTCTATAGTTAGGAATATTCTACAACTAAGCTCCACGTTTGAGTTTGTTTCCTTCAAACGCATTCCTCGAGAATGGGACATGGTTGTTGATTGTTCGTCCAAATGGGCTTCTTTTGAGCAATTAGGTGACTGGAAGGTTGAAGGTTAGGAGCAGTTATCTTAGGATTATTTCCAAGATCTTGAGAAGCTAATCTTGGAGGACATGGGTGGTTGATGTTTCTTGTTGGGTTGTCCTATTGCATGTTCTATTTTTTGGGACTACTTGTGGGTCTTGGGTTTCTTGGTTTCCTCTTTGGGTTCCTTTTTGGACCCTAATTGCTTTGTTTGCTAATTTTTTAGATGCAATAAATTTTTACCCTCTTTATTTTAAAAAAAAGGAGATATAGATCTAATATATTTTCCATGATGTATCATTAAATATGGAGTATCTCTTTCCAATAAGGAGGATTATAAAGGAATACTTGTACCCCAATTGCAATTTATTAAACTTTGGAGCTCTAGGAATTCTTGTGCTATACTCTATGTTATTATGAGAACTACATAGAGTGCCTTTTTTGGTTCATAGAGAGAGTTGTGTGAAGCCAAGGAGGTGAAAAGTAAAGAAAACTTATTTACAAAGAAAGATGTTTAAAAGAAAGAGAGATCTTAAGCCTCGTCAACATTATGGTGTAACATGAGGTGTATTAAATAAGGGGTTTATGTTTGGTGGATGGCATATCTAGGGGAATGGTTTAGTCTTGGAGATAGGAATTGATGGCATTGTACCAAGGATTGTTAGGATGAATAATATTCATTAACAAGACCTCCACTTTATCATGTTGGTCTCTTCATGGTGTTAACTCTAACAAGACCTCCACTTTGTTGACATTACAACTTTGGCAACAACTTTCCATGTGAATAAATTCATGAAATTTCACCCTCATGTGGCTTTGAATAGCCCTCCTTTCTATCACAACTCTAGATTTGATGGTGGTGTGAGAATTGATCCCCATATCCAAAGTCACACATTTTTATTGTGTGATTCTAAGAGTGGTGTCAATTAATTATAGCTAATGGGATCATGGCCTAGGAGGCAATATGTGTGGGAAGAGATTTTGAAGGAACCCAATATATTTCAACTTGCGGAACTCTAGAAAAATCCTCAACCATATTGGAACCCAAAAATTAGCATTGACTACTTCCCTCTTTCCTACTTAGCAATGTTGGAGTAACTGGAAACCATGGGTGCCAATACAGTTCAAAACAAGCCCGTTTCTTGTGAAGAAGTTAAAAAAGACAATACAATTTGGTAAATTTGTAGAGGAGGAACAGAGTCTTACATGGAGTTGCTTAATGGGTTTGATCAAACCCTTTCCATCCAATTTACTGAGTCATGGCACAAAAGGAATGTGCAAGTGGGTTGCAGGGGTTTGAGGTTGACAAAGAAGTCATAGGAGTGGCCATAGGCCTAAAATGTTAGGGCTTAAATGTTTGAGAGTAGAGCAAGGTTCAAGACATGGAATCTATGAAGAGATTTTTTAATGAAGGCAAGGGAGTTTTCAAACACTAGAACGAGTATAATAAGGAAGCATTGCCTCCTCCTTGGGATCAGGTGTATTCGGTGTTGATTAAATATTTAACTCTTGAAGGGATTTTTAAATGTTACTACACCTATCACTATATTTTGTTAAATCACTTAAGACAAAAATATCTATTAAGTTTTGTGTTCTTTCTGCTCAACTCCCTTGAGAATTCTATCAAGGAGGCCATAGCTAAGTTCGATAAAAACCGTAACCTATTATCTATTCTACTTCACCAAGGCCTTATATTTCACCTTTATCACTTTCATCTAGCCCTCTATCTAGCAAAACCTATCAAGGCTTGCTTGGTTGACACCACTCTTGCTACCCCCTGTGTAAAGGAAAAATGTGTGGAACATGATGACACTGATACTTTCCCTTCTCCTAAGGATGTGTACCATGAAACTCCCAAGTCAAAGGCAAAAAGTGGGTTTGGGTGAGGAAGTTGGGAAGGCCGACCAAGTGTAAGCTATCTGGGAAAAGGAAAGGTGAGAGTACGGAGTAAAAGTATACAAAAATCTACCCTTGTTAGGAGTATAAAGAGGAAGTCAATCAAACTAGTGAAATGAAGGATATGGATAGGGCCATGTACGGAAAAAATCCCTAGGGTCCACAAATCTACCTAGTTGGTTGGGGCCCAACCATGTTCAACTATAAAGATATCAATATCTCTAACGAGTTTGGGGACAAGCAACAAGACAAGGAAAGCCTATATGATAATTTAGAAAGCAATTCTTCGAAGGAGATAACTCATGACCATCTCCCGACAAAATATGAGGGCAATAATCACTTTGAGGAGAAAATATGTCATATTTTGATGACGAGTCTATTGATTCCTTGGGGGTTGACATTAAAAAGGATGCTCTAGAGGCCAAATGTGACCTTCGCTCGTAGAACACTACCCAAATTGAGGCTATGAGTGCTAAGATGTTGGGCATGGAGAAGAAGATGAATGACATGACAAAGATGAACAAGAAAAATATGAAAACCTTGGCTAGTTTCCTTTCTATTCTATAAGATATTGCATAGGAAAAGCTGGAGTTGGACACTACCAACATGGAGCACTACAACCAGACGATCAAAGCTATTTTTGAGGAATGAAGAAAACCTTCCTCAAACTATCTCTTTGGTTTGGTACATCTTTTTGGTCTTTTGTCACTATTTTTGTTCAATTGTCTCTATATTTTTTAATTATTATTCATGGCCTAAAAGAACTTGTTTTGCTATATTTTAAAATTTTAAAAAAGATTGATATCTTGAATTGCCACTTTTAGTATAAAAGCAAATTTAAAATTTTGTTTATGTTATTGCTCAGATATAATTTTTCAAAAAAATTACCCAAAACAAAATATTTAATTATCTTATTGTAAGTTATTATCTCTTATGACTATATGACAACCTTTTATAGCAATTAAAAATTATTCTTCCTAAATGTACATGTAAGAACTAATGAAGTTAAAAATGATTTATGCATGAGCTAATTAGGTGTTTGAAGAATATTATTTCAATGGCAAAGAGAAAAGAAAGTCAAATATCAATTGATTTGGCTCACAAACTTAGAGTCAAAACAAAACAAGACAAATCACCCCAAAAAAAATATTTAAAACATAGATTAATGTTTTGAGATTCCACATAATAACAATTCAAGTCATATTTTAAATGCATGTGTTTAGGCCTTTCCCTTGTAATATTTTGGGAGTAGCTTCTAGACCTCTCTTGAGGGATATACGAAAGAATGATAGATAAATAAATTGTTTCACTCTTTCAAATATACTAATAGGGTTTAAACATTTTTTTATTGTCTTGAAATTTTTGAAAATTAGTAACAATTGTTGACAATCCTAATGTTCAAATTGATGATCTTTTCGATTTTGCCTTATGAGAGATGTTATATCTAATTCCATTTTTCCCATTTTAACTTTCAAGCCTACAAATTTCTCGCTTAGTTGTCTAACCTTCAATCTCTAAAGTCTAGATGGTCTCCATAGCAAGCCAATAGATTCTCCCAAATGGAGTTGTTGATAGAGTCCAAATATCATTTGTGTTTATCATTGATTATAAATTGAGCGAATATCAAGTTATTAATCTGATTAAAATCGTAGATTTGAGATTTCTATATATGACTAATTTTCCAACCATTTTTATAAACACCAATTTATATAGTGGTCCTCTTTAGCTAATATTTTTGCAAATATTTTATTAAATTAAATTTACTTATTTTACATATTTATATTTTAATTGCCATCCTAATTGTCTATCTATTTCTCTAATGAACAGGTCCTCCACAAAAAGATCTTATCTCAACTTGTTCTTAAAGATGTTGGCATGTAAGAGTCTTTCAATTCCTTTTATTTTCAAAATTCTGGAAAGCTTATCAGTTGTGCTTTCCACCTAACCTAAGGTTAAACGCCCTTTTGTTTATGTTCACATATCTCGTTGTCATTTTCCTTCCTAAGTCGAGATTTCCTTACCTTTTGAAATGCTTTATTTATTTGTTTTTTTTGTAGTAGTTGTCTTTCTTTATAACTGTTGATCAGTGATTCCCTTTCTTGATTGAAAGGGTCATCATCAGATATCCTCGATGCGTTTTATGCCAGGTGATGACAGCAACTAGTATTACTCACCATATATGCCCCAGTCAACTATATGTGATCATTTGCAGTTCGCTGTCATATATTCTTCCCACAGATTTTAGGTCCAGATATTGCTTCTTGCTCAATTCTCGCCTTAAAAGATATACTGTTCTGTATCATCTTAAATATTAACTGCCAGATTATCAGGCCTACAAAATACTTCTAAAATATGTATCTACTAGATCAATTATGGTGGTAAGTTTTCTTCCAGACTACCATCACCGATCATTTGAAAAACGTTTACTAGGCGCATAGGGGGAATATCCAATTCCTGCAGTCTAAAAAAAAGTGTTCTTCCATATGGGGATGATGATGACCCTGACTTCTAGATCCTTTTAGACTAAAATTGGTTTGAGGACGTCTCAAAGTGTATCACCTAAAAGACATTCTAACTTATCTTTTACTTTGTTGTGCACTAAATGTGTTATCTTAAATCTTCATAGATTTACTTTATTGTGCACTAAATGTGTTATCTTAAATCTTCATAGACATCCTAATCCTGTCCTCCCATTCTTCAGTAATCTCTACCTTGAATTTCTCATCAATATTGGAATCTCTCTTTTTCCTTGTCCTCTAAACTCTTTATAAGATTCTTTCAAATATTGCAGAAATCAGTGATTCACAACTTAAGGATGAAAGCTTAAAGGTTGTGGAATCTTACAGTAAAGTGCACTGAAGAATCAGAAATGTTTCTACAGCCTGCCTCCTAAACTTGTTACACATATTTGCCAATTCTAAAAAGCAACTGCTTATCAAGATCCAAAAATCTTCTCCTCTGAGATATGTTTACGAAAACTAATGGAGTAAAAAGCCAAAGCCAAAGGTGTTAAAAAGCATGCAGCCATTAAACACCATTTGACATCTTAACTTCTGAGAGTATACATGACATTTTTAAAATAGCATCAACATATTTACCAATTCTAAAATGCTACTGCTTATCAGATCAAAAAATCTTCTCCTCTTAGATATGTTTATTAATGGAGTAAAAAGCCAAAGGTGTTAAAAAGCATGCAGCCATTAAACAGAATTTGACAACAACTTCTGTGAGTATACAATGACATTTTAAAAATAGCATCAACAAACCATGACAATATTATAAAATAAACACAAAACAAAAATACAGGAACATATATTACATAATATTCCTATTAAAGTACAACAGTTTCTATATAGAAAGGCCTCGGCTCCAGTTACATTAGACATGTTTGTCTTCTTGTTTTTTTGATAGAGCAACACTAGAAAACAGAGCAGTTACAGATAACTTTCGTCATCCTCCCTTTACACTAAAGACACATTGCACACACATAGCTACTTAAGATTTAGAAACAAATAATCAACTCACTATGCGTTCCCAAGTTCATGAGGAATTTGTCTCTTCAAGGGTTTTCTTGAGAACCAACATATTTGGCTGCTGAAAACCAGACCAGTTCAACTTAAGTTGACAAAATGATTAGCTCCCTTCCTCATGGTATTCAATAGGAAGAACTTATTACTCCATATGAAAACAGCAACCCAAAATCTAAACACATCAACATATTGACATAGTTATTAATACTTTATTAACTATGATCATAAACTTCAGGGAGAGATCAGCCCTGTGCAGGCTAAATGCTCACTACTATCAGCTTGCCAAAAACAGTTTCTGTGAGGGAAAAACATCTAAGCCTTCCTTCAAAATCTTAGTTACATGCTTGAATAGGTCTTGAGCAAGTAAAAGCTCTTGTAGCATGTGGCAACTCATTAGTTTCACACTTGGAAAGTGGCGTGACAGTCTCAAAAGCCTCTACAAGCAGTTCTACCTTTCTTTGCCTGAAAGGAGAGAGTTTTTTAACTATGTTTGTGAGAGCATAATCCAGCATCCACTCATGTGCTTCTCTTCTTTCATCAGTCATCTGATGCCTCAAATCAACCTTTTCAGCTTCTGAATTTTGATTATCAAAAGGATAGACATGTCCCTGCCTGAATTTGAGACGATAAGGCTTGATTTTGTTCTCTTCTGAAATGATTTTATATCCTTTGAGTCCACATTTGAGGCTCTCACTCTCTGAAACGGATCGAATCAGAGGTTTCCTAGGAATATCACTGAGTTCTTCTCTTATTCCATTGGATGGCTCAGGATCCCTGGTGTGATCATCATCAAAATCATTACCTGTTCTAGTGACCTCATTTGTTTTATTCTCAGATTCTAAATATTGCTCTTCAAAATCATCACCATTAGTTTCAGTAGCACAACCATCCTCTCTACCAGCTAAAGTATGGACATCCTCACCTTCATCAAATTTAGAACTTATACTAAACTCTGGAGCTTTGTCTAATGGGAGTTCAACATCTGTAGGAATGTTGAATTGTATGGGAAAATTTGATTCACTTTCCCAGCTACTATCATCCTTGCATTCCGCAAACAGGCTTGTGAGATTGTAGTCATCGTCAAATCCATCCAATATGCTTCCTGTAATATCAATGCACTCCTCTTTTATCACTTGCTTGGGACCCCCACTGGATTCAATAACTGGAAACTTTTGTGGACTGTCAACCTCTGTATTACTCCCGCATTGGACACTAAAAGTGCCAACCTGAATATGACAGTTTAGGTTGCCATCTCCAGAGCAAGAAGAATCAACCTCACCACATTTGTTGCTATCAAGATCAGCAATTTCATTACTTGATCTGCCATTAGCACCTTGGTCATCTTCCCAGCCAACAAACTGTTTTGTTTGACCACCAGTATTGACTTTGGATGCTGTTTCAGCCCCAGCATTTCCTGAAACATGGTCATGTTCTTCTTTTGCCTCATCTTTGGGGCATGAAATTACTTCAGAGAATGGCACATTGGGTAGACCATTAGAATCTGTCTGACTGCTGCAGTCAGTTCCAAGAGCATAAGCACTAACATCAGAAACAGACCCACACTCAGAGCTTCCTGAAAGGCACCCATATTCTTCTTTAACTTCACCTTTAAGGGATGAATTTGCTTCGGACAAAGTTGCATCTGGTAGACCATCAGGTTCTGTAGAACTGTTGCATTCAGGTCCAAAAACATTTACCTCAATAAAACACTGTGGTTTGGGATTCTCAATTTGATCATAATCATCCTTGCAGCCAACTGACAGCTCTTCGTGATCACTTGGACAAACTTCAGAAACAAATAAACCCTCCACGCTTCCTGAACTGCAGTCATATTCTTCTTCCACAACATCTTCGGGATATTTATTTTCCACAGAGCAAGATACACCTGGTGTGAAATCAGGTTCTGTAGGATTGCTGCATTCAGTTCCATGATTTACCGGAATATAACACTGCAGTCTAGTTTCTTCAGATTGATCAGAATCATCAACAACAGACCCACACTCAGTGCTTTCCAAAATGCATTCATCTTCTTCAACATCGCCTTTAACAGATGAATTTGCTTCAGACAAAGATGCATCTGGTAGATCGTCAGGTTCTGTAGAACTGTTGCATTCGGGTCCATCAACATTTACCTGAATAAAACACCGTGGTTCAGGATTCTCAATTTGATCATAATCATCCTTGCAACCAACTGACAGCTCTACATGATCATTCGGACAAACTTCAGAAACACCCTCTATGTTTCCAGAACTGCAGTCATATTCTTCTTCCACGACATCTTCGACATATTTATTTTCAGAAGAGCAAGATACACCTGGTGTGTGATCAGGTTCTGAAGGACTACTACATTCAGTTCCATGGTTTACCGGAATATAACACTTCAATTCAGTTTTTTCAGATTGATCAGAATCATCAGAAACAGGCCCACACTCAGAGCTTCCTGAAATACACTCATCTTCTTCTTTGACTTCACCTTTAAGGGATGAATTTACTTCAGACACAGATACATCTGGTAGACCATCAGGTTCTGTAGAACTGTTGCATTCAGATCCAAAAACATTTACCTGAATAAGACACCGTGGTTCAGGATCCTCAATTCTATCATAATCATCATTGCAACCAACTGGCAGCTCTATCTGATCATTCGCACAAATGCCAGAAACAAATAAACCCTCCAAGCTTCCTGATTTGCAGTCATATTCCTCTTCCGCAACATCTTCGAGATTTTTATTTTCCAGAGATAATGATACACCTTGTGTGCAATCAGGTTCTGTAGGACTGCTGCATTCAGTTCCATGACTTACTGGAATATAACACTGCGGTTCAGTTTCTTCAGATTGATCAGAATCATCCTCACAGACAACAAACTGCTCTATGGGATCATTAGCACATACTTCAGAAACGGGTTGAGCCTCAATGCTTAGCAAATTACAGTTATCTTCTTCTTTCACTTTGTCTTGAAGACAAGAATTGACTTCAGATAACGGTACTTCCAGAAGGCCATCAGGTTCTATCTGACTGCAAAATTCAGATTCAAGTTCATTTACCTGAATAAAATGCGGTCTTTCTTCAGTTTGACCACAATCATGACAATTGGTTGCCATATCATTGCAAGATGCCTCAACATCAACACCATGATTATCATCTTTTACATCTATATCCTCTTCAAATAGTTCCAGAGATTCCTCAGCCCTCACATTAACATCATTGCTATCTACTAAGCTTTCTGTAATTTGAACATAAACAAATGCCTCGACATCAAGATACCAATCATCATCTTTAACATCATTGTCCTCGGCAGATACTTCCATAGATTCATCAGCCCTCACCTTAACATCAGAAGCATCCACCAAGCTTTCTGCAAGCTGATCATAATCATAGGAGTCGCCTGCCATGTCATGGTCAATTGCCTCAATATCAATCTCCTGTTTAGCAATCTCAGCATCCTCATACCCTGCAAACAATTCTGTAGATTCCTCAACCTCCATATCATCTTCTGATTCATCCATTGAGATTTCATCAATCGGTATCTCAACATTTCCATGGCTGTCACCAGATTCAAACAGCAATCCATCATCATCATAATCATCACAGTCCACAATTTGACAATCCTCCGGCCTAGGATCATCATCCGATTTGTTCCCAACCTCTACAGCATCTTCTTCACTTCTATTATCACCATCACCGACCACACAAAATCCCTGCCCTGTGTCAACCACACTATCTGTGTCCACATCATGCCCTATGTCAATCACAATATCTGTCTCCACACCATGCCCTCTGTCAGCCTCCCTATCTGTGCCCACACTGGACCCTTTCGGCACTGGTGTGAGACCAACCCACTTGAAGCTCTTCTGAGTCCTCAGCAAACGCCTCCTAGAAGCCAAAAACTGCTTGACAGAGGGGGGCTCCACACGATCCAGATGGTTGAGCGAACAATAATGATATGGGCATCTAGGTTCAGGTGAAATTGTCAAGTCCCCACCCTTAACAACATGTTTACAATTGGAAGAGCAGGTATCCCTGGCCACATACAATGGCTTACAACACAAATCACTATTTGGGGTTTTGAGTTTAACCGACCCGGGAGTTTTATCAAAGGCCTTAGAGAGTTTCAAAGCATGAATTTTCACCGGAGTTTTCTCAAGGGACTTAGAGGACTTCAACCGATTAATTTTCACAGGACTCTTCTCACTAGTTCTAGACCCCAACAAAGAGCTTTTCCTAACATATTTACAAGCATCAGGAGATTCTAATCCTAAAGAAAACCTTCTACCCTTAGTAAAATGAGGAGAAGGACTCTGAGTTAAAGGTTTGAATTGTACCCGAGCCTGGTTGGATGAATTGGCGGTCGGCCGCTGGTAATGGGGTGTCACTGCTTTGTCCGCGTCTAAGCCCTTCAATTCTTTAACAATCCTCCCACCCGGACTCTTTCGGCCACCCTTTTTTTCAAGACTCGAAAGCCTTCTCAGAGTCGCTCTTTCAGTCGACGACTTCGCCCCTGTCTTCACCACCATCTTCCACCACTTTCGAGGCACGCAGGTATGTCAAGCTCCACAAACAACAGCCAAACAAACGATATATACAATGAACAGTTTTCAGGAATTGATCAAAGCCTCTGCTTCAAACTATTGTAACACATCTACACAGGCCTGGGAATGTAAAAGGGGTAATATATATATATATGAAATTGGTAGTCCGAAAAGGCATCGGCTTTTCTTTTACCGTTGGAAATAGGAAATTTAAATGGAAAATGGCGGACTTGGTTGGCAGAAGTCATGCTTTCCATTCCAGGTAAGACAAAGGACAAGCGCTAACTTCAAACCGACCAAAGAATTGAATTCTTGTCCAAACATCACGTCATCATTACAGGAAATATTCTTTGGGGAGCGTGTGACGCCAAGTTCCAACGGAGTTTTGCTGGTCAAGCTATTCACTGTAGATTTGTGTAAATTATGGGCTGTTTCCCTGGTTTTCTTCCCGTCAAGTCACAGTAAATTTTGAGTGAAAGGCCAACAAAATCTCGTGTTTTTTCTTCCTTTTTAAATATTGAGTGCGGGAAGTATTAAAAGTCTTTGTAGAAAGTTTCCACTAACTTTGTCCCACCGCATTTTCACATTGCCGACTTTTGTGCTTTTTAATGGATTATTTTAGGTAGATAAGCGTCTTTGTTGTCATGGACTTCATTTTCAAATAGAGAAATACAAATATATTATTTCGCATACAACAAATTTATATAGTTTTAGCATTAGGGTAATGGTGAATTTTATATTTTTATATTAGTTTTAGCATAGCGTAATGGTGAATTTATATTTTTATCTTATTAGTTTATGATTGGATAATTTGTGTTTTTATGTTGTTATTTTGAACATTATTGAGTAAAAGATTAAAAGTTAGCATATTTATCTATACAAAAATTGAATAGAGACAAACTTACATAGTATTATCATTACAGTGAAATTTATAGATTATATCATAAGTCAGATAACTTTTAGGTTGTTATTTTGGATATTGTTGAGAATAAATTAAAAATTAGTATATCTATCTATACAAAAATCGAATAGAGACAAATTTACATAGTATTAACATAGTGTAATAATGAAATTTGTAGATTATATTATTAGTCGAATAATTTTTATGTTGTTATTTTGGATATTGTTGAGAACAAATTAAAAACTAGTAAATCTATTTATACAAAAATTGAATAGAGACAAATTTACATAGTATTACCATAGTGCAATGGTGGAATTTTGTAGATTATGTTAGTAGTCAGATAATTTTTAGGTTGTTATTTTGGATATTGTTGAGAAAAAATTAAAAACTAGTATATTTATCTTTACAAAAATTGAATAGAGACAAATTTGCATAGTATTAGCATAGTGTAATGGTGAAATTTGTAGATTTATATTATTAGTTAGATAATTTTTTAGGTTGTTATTTTGGATATTATTGAGAAACAAATTAAAAACTAGCATATCTATCTTCACAAAATTCTATCTAAAATGTGTGGGGAGATAACCTTTTTGAGACACCTATTTTTAATCAATTTGTCATATATAAATAGAATAGGTGTCTCGAGAAGGATATCTCTTGACATATTTTAGACTGCTTTTTGTAAAGATGTATATGTTAGTTAAAAATGATTTATATTTATATTTTAAAAAATCATTATATAAAATCATGATAATATTGATTTGTTATTTTTACTATCATATAATCTAAAGTATAAATTATTTATCATCATCTATCTATCTATCTATGTGATAGCACATAAAAAAATTATTTCCATTTTTTTCTAGTAACTTGCATTATTTTTAATCGAATAATACTTATTTTTAATGGCGTTGTAAGATAGGACTTGGAATCAAAGCATAAATCATAAACAAAAACCACAAACCTATTAGATTTAAGCTAACAATCCTAATCTATCAATTAAGTATGATAAAAAAGAGTGCAAGAAATACAAATAAGACAAGCAAATATTATACCTTCTAGCACCTTTATCAATTTATCTCTATTGTTCTTCTCAATTTCACTTTGCAAAATAATTGTTGTTTCTCTCAAAGTTTGTTGTGCACAAATCACAATAAGCTTGAGGTTCGAGGTGATGATGACTGCAATATTTTGAAGTTCGTGGTTAGACTAGAAAGAGGGTGAAGGTTGAATTTATAGAAGATGTCAGCTTGATCGACGATCAAGATTGGAGAGAAAATCAATAGATGAGATTATGGGGAAGAATGGGAAAGTTGTCATTTCATTTCAAGAAGAGATCATGATGAATTATCTAATTAAAATGGTGGATAATAGTGTGTGTGAAGTTTCTAATTCACGCTTAGTTAACTGATGAAGTTTCCAAAATGGAAAAATTTAATGATTTAAAAAAGATTTAAATTCTAAAATGGAAGAAAGATAATGATTTAGAAAAGATTTATATTCTAAAATGGAGAAAATTTGATGATTTAGAAAAGATTTAAATTCTAAAATGGAAAAAAATTAATGGTTTAGAAAATATTTAAACTCTAAAATGAGATAGAGTTAATTGATGAGTGAAAATGGAAAGATTGGAGAATAAAAATAAGTGGAATGAATACATAAAATTTATTTATTTGCACACATATGAATAATTAATTAAATAAATGTGGGAGGAAGGGAGGGTGCCCCTCCAGGCTGGTGGAGGGAGGTGGCAAGGACGTGGGGCCAAGAAAGGATGGAGTTGGCATTCATTATGGAAAAAGGTGGTAGAAATGGTCTTTTCGCTCGATGCACAGTGGTTAGCGGAGGCCAGCTACGGCTCCCATCTCCATGAATAGAAATAAGTGCATATCTGGCCTTCAGGATCTCCTCCTTACGGCGAGGACATCTTACACGTTGTCGAGCGTACTATTTGCATATGGTGGCAATGGCCTTGTGATTGATGAAATTATTTATGGGTGAATTGATTTTGTTTTTTTTGCCATGTTTTCCTTGCAGGCGTGAAACAGAGTATGCGAGTGGCTTCCTTCATTCATCCTAGGAGTGGTCTGTGCAGGGCCAACGATGGCAAAGAGCTCGAAATTTGTAATAGAGGTATCGATGGAGGGCCTAGCAAGATTTGGAGCAGATACACCAATATCGTTGCAATCGACTACAAGGCAAACCTTCTTCAAGGAGATCACCACCAAAGACTAAAGTGAATCCTACTCAATTATGATCCCTTGGTAGTGGTGGCTATGAAAATGATACTGGGTACTAACCATTTGGAGAGCAAGGAGTATGGGAGGGATAACCTACAAATCTCATCTCGGTTCCTTGCTTCTATTTTGGATAACAAGGTGCCCAAAGCAGAAGCGAAGGGGTTGTTGCTTAAAATGTTCAGAGAGGACTTGGTGGAAGGCGTGGATGAAATTTCGAGTGTAGTTATCAAAGGAAAGGGTTGTTTAAAGCCTTGTGATGTGGAGCGGATTCACATGGAGGATACTATGAACATTTACTCGTTTCTTCTGGATTTGCATGGGCCAGGTCTTATGAGGCACCAGATGATTGTGGCGGTGGTTGTAGAGTTTCTAAAAAAAAAATTAGGCTAAAGGTGGTCGGAAGTGTTGAATGGTTAACAAAATTTGAGGACTTCGCAAAATTAAATGGCTTTTTGTAAGTTGGGCGATGGTCTGGGGTTTTTTGGCTTATAGGGAAGCTAGGTTTTTTGCTTGCTTTGTTGGCTCATTGTTTATAGTTAGTAATGGCTTTGTTGTTTTTGTCTAGTCGAGGTTCTTGTGTTCATGGTTGGGTGGCTTGTTTATAGATTGGTATAAAATAGTGAATTTGAAGGTTGGTGGCCCTATAGTTTTTTGATGATGCAAATTTCTTGTTATGCAAATGATTGTATCTCTGTTATTGAAATTAATAAAATACTCTTCTTATGTATCAAAAAATAATAATAAATAAATAAAATCACTTATTTAATTATAGAAGAATTTAGAAATTAGTTAATTAAATAAATAAATAATATTTATTTAATTATGAACAAGATTAGAGATTAAATAGTTAAAAATAATTATTTAATCAAAATTGGTCAACTAATTGAACAATTAAAATTGTTAAAATGCTTAGAAAAAAGTTAGAATAATTAAATAAAAAATTTAATAATTTAATATATGGATAAGAAGAAATATGAACTTAGAGGAAAGAGGTTAATCTAATTAAATAATAATATTACAATAAAAAATCTAGTAGAGATGAATAGAGAATAGGATCCAAAGACAAAAGTACCTCTTTTGAAGAAAATATACCTCCTCCAAATACTACTCAAAAGTGTCTATACTCATGTCAAACTATGATGAATGATCATGTGAAGAATGAACAAGAGGGTTAGAGTGTTCCCTCACAACAAATGAAGAATAATCATCTCCATGAAAGAGAAAACATGCATGCAATCAATGGTGTCTCCCAAATATGAAATGTGGGACTCTAAAAACAAACCTACAATGTATGTCAAGTACTCTTCCCAAGTAGCCATCTCTAGAAGAGAATGTATATCCTATTGCATTGAGTCAAAGGAATCCATGGATGTAGCAACACAAGTATCATCAAAAGAAATAGTAGATGGAGGAGATGAGATCTCAATGCATTTCATTAGACTATATTGTTTATCCCTAGATGATGTGTCCACACAAGATTCTTGAGTGTGAACATTAAATGAATCTATTGATGCTAGTTTAGAAGAATTTTAAAAACTACTTTCATTAGAAACACAAAGTTTCCTCAGCCTATGAATATCATAAAGAATTTACAACTCATCAAGTTCCTTTTGCATGCATTCATCTATTGTATATCTTTTCTTCCCACAATAATCATATTTAATTTTCCATGAATTAGGAGACATGATTACAATCAATAAAAAATACAAGATTACCCCACAATTATTCAATCATGAGACCCCCCAATAGTATATAATGTTGACACTTTATATGTAATGTGATTAGAAGGCTAAAATTCTTTCTAGAGTTTATAATGTCAAGCTAGACCAAATATATAAAAATACAATAATATCTTAGAGTGAGATCCTCAAAATGAAATTATAATTTCCCAATATGATCTACACTGAAAATGAAGCCTTCCCAAAAGGACAAAACTTCTCCAAGTGTCAATATGTCCAAGTTATCAACCAAAATGAAGATACTCACAAATTTGAATAAAAGATACTTTTAGAAAATAGAATAGATATAAATTTAGAGCTCCTTAATACCTTTCCATCGCCACAAGAATCACAAAAATTAGATAAATGGGTAAAAATTTATGAGCTCTCAAAGGTCCAAAAAGTAAAATTTGACTTCAATCAGAAATAAAATTCACCTAAAAAAAAGAGAAAAAATAGCTTGCACCACTATGAAGTGCTCAAAACCATTTTTTTGTCGATATCTCATTTGCAAAATTTTGACACTCTGGCGAAAATTTATAGTGATTTAAAAAAATATTCCCTATTGTGCCTAAGGGGAAAAAATTGAGCCCCTAGGCACTTAGCCCTTGGGTGCCCATGTAATTATGGTCATTGAAAATTTGTTTAAAATAGTGTTGCCACCATGGGTAGTGGATTAGCAAAACCCAGTGGTGGTGGCTCCTACACACTCCCTGGGTTACGCCCCTAGTGGGTTAGGTGTGTCTAGGGGCTTCCACCTCCAGTGACCATGGGTTGTAATATTGTGTTGTAATATCCTTAATAAAAATCAAATTTAAAAAATCAATTTCATACCAAGAATGACACAGGGTAAGCAACAACTAATGTAGAGTTGCAAGGAGTATTTTGTAGATGTTGATTATTGTCGATTGTACCTTGTTGTGACCTATCAAGGGTATAGTAGCATTGTATGGAATTATTGTATGGTATGGATCCATACAAACTAAATTTATGTGACCTTTCCAAAACCCTCAAAAATGGCCAAAAAAATCCATTTGCCAAAATATCAAGTATTTTATATGAAAATAGTGGTTTTGGAGTCTTTTGGACTCAATGGTGAGGTCAATTTTTCCTTAATGTGTACTCAAATTTTTTTAAGCCTAATTATCTCCTAGATCTAAGAAGGGGCTTACAGATCTAAAGCTCTCATACCATGTAATATTTGGTATAGAATACACCATGTAAGCTTTGACTGAAAATTGTAGCCACCCAAGATCTAGGAACTTCTATGAAAGTACAAGAGAGATATGATGTAAGAGAATAATTATATTCTATCAAAGTATGCAAATGATAGATTACAATGGATTGAATTACAAATGAGAACTCCTTGGTTATATAGCCAAGGTGAGACATAGGATTGGATAAGATCATGACAAGTGTCTTAATCCTATGTCATGATACAACTAATATTTAATTACTTAGGGAACGAGAAGTAAATGACATAATATTTAATATAATATCTAATGTCAAATAATACTTCTAGAAATATTCTTACTACCTAAGTAAACTTAACATGCACAAATAGGACCTACTAGGTGAACTAGTTAGGTAAAATACCTTATTCACACCAAAATTTTGTTATTTTGATGTTGTTAAATCCTAGATGCACTAAGGACTAAAAGAATACACTTAAATTATATTTTCCCTTATTTCATTAACTATGTATGAAATTTGAAAGGCTAAAGTAGGGGCTTGATATTAGTGGCAAGCTCCCAAGCAGTCTCAATTTTTTTCCTTAGAAAAGGTATTGATATCAAATGTATCAAGGTTTGATTTTCTCTTCTCTAATCTCATTATTTGATTTGATTTGAGTATAAATATTGTTTTCTTACAATTATGTGTCCTTTTATAGATGACCAAGGATTCTATCGTTTTCTTCTATCTCGATGTGTAAACACGATAAATTTTTAAAACCAACTTTTATTTTGTATCATCCTAGGATGACAATATGCAATATATACAACAACTCATGTATCAGATGATAATGCAAGCATAGTAGCATCTAGGATAATTATTTTATTGGTCTACTTTCCAAGTTCTCTTTTGTCCACTATGTTATGTTCTATAATTGGTTTTCTATTTATTTTTTGCATTCTCTATTATTTCATTTTCATCATCCTAGCTTTAGTAGTTTTCTTCTTTAAAAATATTTTAATAAAGTAGATTAAATATTAGATAATTTTGAATTAAAAATTATTATTTTCCATCATAAAATATTAGTAGAAATATATTTTCTTAGTCTTTTAAGAGAAATTAGTAAAAAGCCCTAGCACACCAAGGTGAATCAACTAATTTCACTTATAGTTACTTAGTGTTTGTGTATGTGTGCCTTGTTTTTGTGTGTGCCTTGATTAGATGTTGTGTGTATTCTTATAATTTATATTTTTTTTTATTAATGTTTATGTTCTTATTTTTTTATTGACTATAAGTTAGTTTTGTATGGGAAATGTAAGAGATTATGCTAATGTACTAGGAATACATATAATATGAGATGCATGCTATTTTTACTTTCAAGATAGTTTGATTTAATTAGGATGTATTGGAATTGAAGATCAAGTGTTCTTATAATATGAGATGTGAGCAGCAATCATTTGGAGGTGTTACATATGGTCTTAAGTGCATGCAGTTAGTTGTATTTGATTAGTTATGTGTTTTATGAGATTTACATGTTGTGGATGATTACTTATGTTTATGTATGTATCTAGTAATAAGTACATGAAAACAATCTAAATAAGATAAGAATAATAGATTATTTTAGTTACTTCATGGTTATTGATTTATTAATTTGTCATTTTGAGCTAAGCTAAGGGTTGGGGAAAATGGATTCCTTCAATATGTGGGTTCAATTACCTTCCCCATATGTAGCAATAACTTGGGGGGAGTTGTTTTTATTGGTGAGAATTAATCACAAATTCTACATTTGATGTATTTGTATATGCTAGGTTATTATACTAGTAGTGCTTATGTGGAGGATTGGGTATGTTGCCTATGTACTTATGGATATTTGATGGGTTGTAGCTACATATGATTACTTTAGTTTTTATAAGTGATCATTAGATATACTTGTTGTTGTGATAAAGTGTCTCAATCTTGAAATCATAATTTTCATATCTAATTTTTTTGTATCGCTATTTCATCTTTAGTACATTTGGTATCTACTTGGAAAAGACAACATTCCATTTGGAAGTGGCATTAATTTAATATTATCATGTATTTTGTCCTTACATGAGTATGTAGGAATCCCACTTTTGTCTTGGAAATTTTGGCCATGTGTTAACATATCAAAAGGTGTATAAGAACATCTTGACTAGTCTTCATGGGGGTTACATATGATAGATTCTATAGTGTAAGAGCATGTCAAAGGGAGTTTACATTGGAATATTGAAAAACCTTATGATAGTGTTGGACACTTTTCATTCAAAGTATCTATTGTATGGAAGAAAGAGGATAAATTATATTTCAAAGTTTGGATAGTCAAATATTCTTGGTTATGACACTATGACAACATGTAAGGAATTTTCTAATACTAACTAGAGGCATTTTAGACCGAGGAAGGAATTGGAATTTGAGTCCAACCAATTCAATTTCTATAACTCCTTTGGTCTTGTAAATGGTTTCAAAAACCATCTCATGGTTTCTATTTGTGATTCTTATACAAATTGGAGCTTAGAATAGGAGGTTGGATGGGTTGTTTTGTAGGTTTTAGTAGTAGTAAGTAATAGCAAAATTTAGAAGGATCAAATGTATTGATGCAACTCATTGATAAAGGATTAATACAACATTGATCTCTTTGGGTGTGGATTTTTTTCCCGTAAGGGTTTCTCCATGTATATATTTTACTACAATTTACATATCTTTGTGGTTATTTCTATTTCTATTTAATATATTATGGTAAATGAACTTGGATGCATTAAGTTTCAACATACTTTTATTGTTTAGTTATGCCCTTTTTCTACACTTATATCATATCTTGTCAATGAAAATTTGTAAAATATAATATGATTTGATCTTTGTACATTCTAGTATATGCATGAGTTATTGATCTTTTTAAATTTTAAGAATTTTTATATTGCAATTTGACAATTATTATGTGTTAATAAGATACCAAGAACATGTTATTAAGAGAATGTGTGCATATAATTAAGGATATTCATGCATAAATTGTCTTTAGAGAGAATTTATTTTGGACACATGCATCATGTAGTTCACTATAAATAGATTATATGTTGTAATTGGATTATGCATGAATTCATACATAGTTTAAGTGGCACTAGGGAATAGGCACATATATAAACTCATAATACAATATATATACTTTAGGAATATTTAGAGATATATAAAATAAAGACTAAATATCAATCAACCAATATATTTCAAACTATATTCTTGTAGTATGTATGTGAATTCTCAACATGTGTGAATTTAAGGATCTATCATAAGTAGTGTGTCAAGAAAAGTAGAAAGTAAAGTACATAGTGTGCTTTGAGTGAGGTAAGATATATGCCAATATGTTAGATATCTTAAGTGATTAGTCATAGAACATTGTACACAAGTAGAAATGGCTAAGAAGTGTAGATTTGATCCATAGGAGGGATATAAAACGTGCAATGCGTATACATAATAATATATTAAGTGGAGGTTAGCTCCAATAATATGAGACACATGATTTGTGATTTATTGATATTTAGATAGTAGAGCATATAGATAGAGACTATCAACACATACACACACATAGGTTTTCTCCATCATTTGATTTGATGAGTTGAAGTCAAGTAGCATACATAGAAATCTCTATTGAGATAGTTGTAGAATAGACTAGAATAATGAGAGATTAAAGATCACCATTTCTAGGTGATGGTGGTGAACTATATAATGCATGAGTCCATGTAGGGTAATGACACATTATAAACTATATTTACATTTTTGTTCACCAATACTACAAGGTGTAAAATCTAAGTACCCCAATCACCCCAAACTAAAGCATTTCCATTATGGATATGGTCTGTTTGCTTAGGTTACACTTATTTAGGTTCTTATTCTATAAATTTAATTGGTTTTGGCACTTATAGAGTAAATTGGTTCTATGTAACAACCTTAGATTGGTTGATTGTATAATAATGATTATATGGGTGAGGGTCAGCATTTATTGACATTGCTTGTTATATTAAGTAAATTTAATAACTCTATGAAGTGAAAATGGTGTAGTACCCATGGCATGGATCCATAGTCACCCAATAATAGATTATAAGATAAATCCTTGAGTATCACATGAAATACTATTAATATTATTTGGAATAGTCATGAAGGGTAGCCAAATGGTGTCAATAGATTAGTGGATTTAATAATATAAAAACTTTTAATAATCTGATCAAATTTATCTAATTTTTTATATCCACATTCATGCATTTCAAGTAATCGTTATTATATATTTTTGAAGTAGAACCATTATCAACCCCAAGGCATAGTCAATGTGTATATGCCTAAAATTCACCATAATAAATAGAGATAAATACTCATTTAATAATTGAGGTAGGTATCTAAGCTCTACATCATCAAATTGTAAAATATCACATGGTTAGTTTGGGACATAATGTCCATGTAATTAAGGAAGTTAATATTTTTGGAGGAATGCTAAATTGACTTGTCTCTTCTCAAAATTATTTTCTAATGTTTATTCATAAAAAATATGGTGTACACACATATCCCAAAGGTATATTTAGCTTGCATGTTAAATGTAATTGATCAATGATAACATATGATTTTGGAGATTTAGTACTAGTGTATTTAGGTGAAATGAGAATATTTACATCAAAATTAGAACTTGATAGATGGATTTGATTTAATCTTTTAACCCCTAATTTTTTTTTTATGATTGTGACTTGTGATATAATACTTTTATGAATCAAGTTTGGAAAACAATGTAGGTGAAGGTGAGGAAATTAGGTACTTATTTAGCTATCATTGATGGTCATCAACCATGTCAATAACCATGTGGCGATGATGAACAAGGATATATATATATATATATATATATATATATATATAAAAGAGCTCTAGCTAAATCCCAACTATCTTTTTTTATTAGAGGGGTAAACGCTTTTGACCTGGAGCTATGAACCGATGAAGTTACAATTGGGGGATCTCGTCCCCAACATAAATACTCAACAATTGCACCCCAATGGAGTTTGAACCTTGATAGAAAGAACAACATCACAACAACTTAACCATCACATTATGCCATTATTGGATAAATCCCAACTATCTTAAAAGGTGCTAGGACAAGACAATCTTTTATAAAATCATGTGCTAAATCCAAGAACAAGTGATAAAAAAAGAAATATGAATCAAAACAATGAAATTTTTTATCCCTAAAGTTGAATCTAGATTCACTTATCAATAAGGTATCATCATTTATATAATCATACTTGCAAGAATTAAATTTTTAGTTTAGTGAGACATCACTAGAACCATCAAAGTCATCTTGGAAGAATTCTACACCAAAAGAAATATTGCCATCATGTAGTGTAGTACAAGGTAAGGTATCATTAGGAATATCCATTATGCATAGTATGCCATCTTCATAATCAAAGGAGGAGAGGGAAAATTAATAAAGAGTAATATATTGATCATTATTTGTGAACTACTAGCACCAATCATAGGAAATGGGGTGGCTAAGTGAAGCTCATGAACACAATGATAGTATCCAAAAGAGAAGGATACACAATCACTAATTTTGTACAAGAGGAATTATTACTCACATGATAAAATAATATATCTCTAGAACACACATATCCATATGTACAATAGAACATTATAATATTAAGGATTAAAGGATTAAAAGGTACAAGTTGAAGGAATACATTAAAATAAATAAGGTTTGTATGTATCATAATAAGAGTGAGGTAATAACTTATGAAAATCCCTGTGGAATTATCACTTGAAGTACTAAAATTGAAATGGTTGAGTGGGTTGAGCTACAATAATATAATAATGAGGTAAAATAGAGGTATGTGTAAACTATAGGATCTAGAATAGATGGTATACAATAAAAAAAAATGGTTTAAGCCCTAATAGTGATGAAATAAGCCATAGGTGGAAACCCTAAGAGGTGTAAAAAAGTTCAAGTTCACCAAAAATATATAGAAATTAACTACCTCTTCACATCAATATACAAGGATGGGTTGTTCTATTGTCACTAACATAATATATAGGAATAAGAGTTGAGAGTGATAAAAATACTAAAATTAGTGCTTCTAAATTTAAATAATAAGTGAAATTAGTTAGCTATTGGATAGATGTAGAATATGGCTCTAAGTTAGATGCCCCAAAGTAATTCATCAATGTTGTAAAGATTTGGGATTTGTCAAATGAATACAATAATATGTAAAGTTTTATTTTTCTATAAGGGTCATTAGATAATTAATCTCACAAATGCATATCTAAGCCAAGACCACAATTTTTTCCTTTACTAAATTTGAGATATTTGTTTCCAACTAGCCTTGAAGTTCTTAGTTTGACATTTGCATAAAAAACTTGGTTTGTGTACTTATAAGTTTGCAAATGAAAATGATAGTTGATCCTTTGTGTTAAACCTTAGCAAGGATGTTGAGTAATTGATTTTGAACAAGATTGAGGATTTAAGCAATTGTGCAATATGCTCTATAATATTGATGTCATGTTGATATCACTAGACAATTTATTTATGTTTGTGATGTATGTAAGAATTGCCCCTTCAATTAATCTTTGGATGTTTGAAATAAATTAGGGTTATTCCTTTTATAAAAATTCCCAAGTTTCAAATGAAATATTTCATGTATGAAATTAAAAAATAATAATTAGGTGGAGGAAAACAAATGATCTAAATTTTGAATTTGAATTTAAGAGATTAGGGGAATTTCCACAAGTGTGAGAGTGACCTAGACCACTTCTTTAGGTTTGGATCTAGCCTAGGGAAATAAAATGATTATAAATGAAATCAGTTCCTAGGAGCAAGGGTGAGATGAAGATAAGAATGGTTTGGGTTATGTGCCAAACTTTACTTGAAAATGTGTAACTTGTATGATTTCTATTGCACAAAAGATAAAACTAACCAAAATGATTCAAAATGAAAGGAAAAACTACGAAGTGTACAATTTTCACCATTAGAAGACTTGATAATAACTTTTAGATATAAATATTTCTTTTCTTTTGTGTGTTTTTATAATTTTAAAATTTACGTACATGGCATTTCCCATTTAGTTTTGTGCTTATTTTGAGGGGAGTGTTTTGATACATAGATATATTGAAAAATGGTATAATCTTGTGCAAAGTTGGGTCCCTTGCCTTATGTTATCCACCTACTAGTTACAGATCTTTGTATACACCTACCACTTATCTCATTTCCCATGTTCACACACCCTTATACATTTTCCCCATCTAGCTATTTATTACTCACATGCTTTTACTTATTCTCATATACATGCTACCCACTATGATCTAGCCCCTTTCTTGTCTAGAGACTAGTTCATGATTGAGGGGTTGTCCTTGTAGTTGTAAAATTATGTTTCCTTAATTTAAAATTCAAATTTGATTAACTTCACACCTTTACCCTCCCTTCTTAGGATTGACTAAACATAATTTGTGTGATATGTTATCGTGTCCTCATATTTAAAGGCATTAATGCATTCGTTCTAATAGTAGAAGAAAGAGGGAAACTATTAGCATTTGCACACTTGAATTGGTGCATTAAAAGGAACATGTCATTGCACAATCATTTTATAGGCATTTATATGATTGAAGAGTGTCCTTTTCAACATTGTTCAATTCCAAAATGGTTGATTAAGGTGTAGAGTCCTCTCATCTCAATTGTATGATAACCCTACCAAGGTATTCATCGATATCACCAACCCATACAAACATCAAAGAGCATAGAATAAATTAAGATGTATTGAGTGAAGTAAAGAAGAATAATGCATAGACCACATAGATTGAGTGTGTAGGTGTAAGACAAATTTGTGGTTATATTTATGTCCTTGGTATTAAGATTCATCCCTACATGGAGTCAACAGAGAATTCTAAAATTCCTAAGTGATTACTGAACTATTACTAATCATTTATGATTCTAAGACATACCATATCCAAATATTTCTTCATGTGCAATCTTCAATTATCAAACTAAACATACTTATTTTTGTTTCTACTTTCCACATTCAATTATTACTAATTATGAATGAGTATTTATTTACCTAAACTAATTTATATTTATTTATATACATTTTACTAGATTAAAGCTAAATTACATAGATTTTATTTTTCCTTTATAATTCTAAATAAGGATATTGTTGTTTAAATGACCTTATATTTGACTTGTTCAAAATCCAAATACACAACTATGCTCTAAACAACCAAACAACAATAATAATCTTAAATAAAAAAAAAAGTGAGTGATCCTTTATTTTTATCTAAATGATTTTATATTTAACTTATATTCTAAGCAACCAAACAAAAATAATAATTTTAAATAAAATGGAAAATGGATGGTTTCACTTAACTTCCTTAATAAAAAAAAAGATACTATTAGAAAAGATAAGCAAGACCTAAAATTATTGATCAACCTTGTCAAACAAATATTTTATAACAATTATCCATTCGTAACTATTTTCCAATTATTAAACATACTTATTTAAAAAACAAACATACACATTATACAGATTTGATTATATTTTTTGCAAAAATAAATGAATACAAGCATAGGACCGTCAAATATAGGCCCTACGTAGAAGGCGGCTAAAGATTGACTAAATATTTAGAGAACCTCTCTAAAAGTAGATCTTCTCTCCCACGTTAAAAGTGTGCAACTTTTCATAGTATTGACCAGCTATGAGAGGCGTGACAAAAACGCTCCCTAAAAATCAAAAAAGGAAAATGGGGCCGCCTCCACGAGTAGAACCAAAAAACGCCATGTGACATTACACACTTTTTTAATTAGCTAATTATACCTCCCTCCATTTTGTGGCTTCTGCGCTTTGGCCGGTTCGAATCTTTGCTTTACGAAAGATGGGAGTTGGGGCCACAACCACCCACGACCAAATCAAAATAGCATTTTATTCTTATCTTGCTGGTTTGTTTTGGTTGCCATCTTCACTCTTTTTTGATTTTATGCCTCACTAAAAGCCGGCCCAAACTAAATGTCGGCACAACTACTCAAATTGCATATGAATAATGCCAGAGAGGAGTGGAGGCCAAAAGAGCACCAAATTTGTCATTTGAAAATGATGAGTTGTGGAGATTAGGGTTCAATTACAGCAATGTAGGATAAGATAATCACAATTTAAGTGTAATTCTACGGTTTTGAAATGAAATGAAATATTTTAATAATGTTTACGAGGTCACATCAGTAAGATCGTCAGTGAAAAGAGAAGACTCTAAACAGTTTGAGATATTCACAAGAGATTAAGACAAATATATTTTTAAATTGTCATTTTTAAATTATGTCTAGTCTATGAGACCCACAAAATGAACTATCTTTACCAAACAACAAAACAATCGTTGACCCCACCAATGGGGTGAGGCAATCCCAACATGAGTGTCTTGCAAGAGATTGGGAGAAAGATATTGAGAGTTTTATATTGTGAAAAAAGGTCAAACAATATGTATTATCAATCTATTTTAAGGGGTCTTTGTTTTTAAAAAGGATTAAAAGTTTTAATCATTTGATGTTTAGTATATGTAATGACGAAAATTGTATATTTTTTTATTTATTTTTTTTGGGTTTTTTTTTTTTTGTTTTCTTTTAGTTGAATGATTTGTTGAAAAACAATATGTTTGTATGGAAGTTTGAGAAATAACTTGATTTTATAATTGTTCATTCTATGTAATGGTGAAAATTGTATATTTTATATTGTCTTTTTTGTTTTTAATCCTTTTTATTTGTTTTCTTCTTGTTGAATGATTTGTTGAAAATAATATATTTTTGTATGGAAGTTTGGGAAATAACTTGATTTTATAATTGTTCATTCTAAGAAATTAAAAGTTCTAATCATTTTATGTTTAATATTTATAATAGTGAAAATAGTATATTTTATATATATTTTTGTTTTGGGTTCTTTCTATTTGTCTTTTTTAGTTGAATGATTTGTTGAAAAATAATATATTTTTGTATGGAAGTTTGGGAAATAACTCGATTTTATAATTGTTCATTCTAACAGATTAAAAGTTCTAATCATTTGATGTTTAATATTTATAATGGTGAAAATAGTATATTTTAAATATATTTTTGTTATGGGTTCTTTTTACTTGTTTATTTATAGTTGAATGATTTGATAAAAAATAATATATTTTTGCATAGAAGTTGGGAAATAACTTGATTTTATCATTGTACAATAATTCTTTGTTCTATCTATTTATTATTCCATGTGATGATCTCAACTAGAAATTTAAGTGAAAATATTTAGATTTAAATATAGATAAAATAGATTTGCATATATAAAATAGGGTACATTCCCACACATATGTTTAAACTAAATATTTCAATTAGTATTCATTTGTGTCAAATGATTACAAATATTTCATAAAAAATTGTTAATTACAAATATTACAATGATTACAAATATATTCTAAAAATATCCAAAATGTTGAGGTACTAAAAAATGCTAAAATCCTTCAAATTTGAAGTATAGATGCAACATTCATATGAAGCTACCCTAAAAAATTCAAAGGGTTCTTGTCCTCCAACTCCAAGAAACCAATGTCATTTCATCCACTAATATCTAGAAATAAAGGATTTGTATCATTAGATCTACTAGATGAATATAAGTGCTCAATGCTTGTTTAGGGTTAGGGTTTATTTGATTGAATGAGAAAAGATGTAAACTAATGAAGTTGCCTTCCTTAAATACACATTGAAGGCCTATCATAGGGCCAACACATTCTAATAGGGGTTTGGAGTTTTCTCTCCATCTTATTGCATTTATTTGAGGTTGTTACTGGTATCCCTAGGTCATGAAAGGTGGTAGGTAAGGTTTTAAGTTCGAATGGTGGGGGTCCAAGGATTTGCATGCCAAAAGGTGCATCTGGAAAAGGGATTGAGGGTCTAAGATTCACACAGTAAAGGCTACATTTGCAAGAGGGGTTGGGGGTCTAGAGATATGCATGTCAAAGGGTTCATTTGTACTATGGACTAGGGGTCCTAAGACTCACATGCCAAAGGGTGCATTTACAAGAGGGATTGGGGAATAAGGAGTTAGGATGTCATTAGATGATTTTCAATTGGTACTCTGAAATTTAATTTTTAAAGGTCTTAAGTTGGGTGTTCAAGGAATAGGTGCATAGATGACAAGATGTGAGGAGAAGCAAAGGTCCATGGGCCCTAGAAGAATAAATTATGGGATAGCAGGAAAATAGGGATTGAGATTTGAGGATAGCCATGCAAGAAGGAAAATGAATTGGGATTCAAAAATACCCGATGTAGGAAGGAGTGAGGATTGGGGTTTGGAGATACCCAATGTAAGAAGAAGTGAGAACCAAGGATCAAGGATGTAGCATACTTGATACTAGAGTGATCAAGGAAAAACCTAAAATTTTGCTAGGGTGGTGGGGTTTGGGGTTTTAGGATACTAAATACCCTTTAGGTATGTTAGTAGAAAAAATTCCAAGAGCCCATGAAATATCAAAAGTTGGGGCTTGGGGATTTGCAAGGAGTAAGTATATTTAATACTATAGGGGTTGGAGCAATCAATCCATTTGGAGGGAGGCTAATGAGGGAAATTGAACGTTGAGAGCTAGTGGGAGACACGAGACTGAGAAGTGGGTTTATAGGGGTCTAGGGAACAAAGGAAAGACATGCCAAGAAAGAAAAGGTTAAAAGGTCTAAAACATAAAGAACACAAGAATTAGGGAAATAAGACAAACAAAGGAAAAGGAATTTCAACATGGGAAATTCTAAAATATCGATAGGTACAACAAAATGAGGTTTTGGAAAATAGGGAACCGAGGGAATAGAGAAATCATAAAAACCTACTTAAGTCTAATAATTGGGAAAATAGGGGTGTAGGGATGAAGGAAAGACATGATTACAAGTCCACCCCTTCCAAAATTAATTACCCTCAAGTAGTTGCGAATTTAGATGCTCTAGGATTTTTTATTCTTTCCAAGTGACACCAATTCTTGTAATAAATCATATACTTTATAATGATTTTTCTTCCTAATTTCTTCACACTTTTAACATTGATTGCATACGGTGCCCATATGAATAACACTCTACTAACTATGAAAAATAAATCAATGAAGGCTAGTGCATCATAAATATATAGTATCTTAGTTGGAGACATACCAATGATCATATGATGAGTGGTGTTATAGTGGCAATATCCAAGGTGCAACCATTTGATCCATGTTATCTATTGACTGTGGTATAGTTTCTCAAATATTGTTCCTTCCACATACTCACTATCTCAACTTGTCCACGTATTTGTGTGTGATCAATAATATTGAAAATGAGTCTTGTACTTGTGAAGTAAAGCAAATCTTGCAAGAAAGAGCCAAGAGGTCTATTATCCATGTCGCTATTAATGTTTTTAGGAAAATCATGTATTCTAGACACCTCTTTGAGAAATAAATATGCGACCTCAATAAGGCTTCTAATAAATTTCATGAACACACTTGCTCCACATTACTTTTGAATAAGTAATGGATGTTACAAACTTGTTGGAAAGACATGACCCACTTTATTTTTTTGACAAGTGATGAATTCCTTGATGTATTTAAGATCATCCTAGTAAAAGCTTCTCTGGGAGAATTTATATCTTATATGTTTGCAAATCTTGTAGGATACATAGTGTCCCACCATGGGTACATAATGCAAATCTTTAAAAACTTTTAGTTTCATCCTCAAATTAGGTACTAAAGAGATTATATCCTTAAATCTTAATTGAGACCAATTTTTATAACATACTTGTCATCTTTCACATTTCCACCTAATATGTTAGCATCAAAGGTATTATTGGCATATTATACCCTGATTGAAACTTCTTAATCACTATAAATAAAAGTATAACAAAGAGTGGGAATTCTAGAAAAGGCATCAATAAGTACATTATTTTTTCCCTTCATATATTATATATCAATATCATGAGCTAGGATTTTCCTTACCCATTTTGTTGTCTAGTATTCAAGTCATGTTGACCCAAGGAGATATGTAAGCTATTATCATCTATCTTAACCACACATATGACACAAACTAGATTCTCTATAAACTTTGCTAAAAAATATCCTTGCCATAAATAGAGAAACCCTTTACTAAATATTTCAACTTTTTATTCTTCATTTCTATGGAATGCTCATTTTGCATTATAAGAGCTCCAACTCCTTGTTTTGAAACCTCATATTTTGTAATAAAAGGTTGCAATAAATTTGGAGTAGTAAATATAGAGCATGACCTTGTTAGGCACACAAATATTGAGAGGGAGGTGAATCAATCTTTAATTTTTTTACTTTAAATTACCACATTCATAAAACTATGAAAACATAATCATTGGTAATGCAAGTAATGAACACATCCACACAAGAGAACACCAAATTTACATGAAAACCCAAAAAGAAAAAACCATGGTGAGAAAAGCTTCTTGGAGCTACTATCTAAATCCAACCTCTTATGATGATCTCTCAATTTCACTCAACTCACTTGACATCTCTCCTCTACTCGCACATCATGTTACATATACATTTCACACACAACTTCACTATCTCTTTTTATAATTATTTCATCAAGATGATTCACAATACATCCATTCCATAATATTAATAACATCTCATGTTGGCCTAAAACCCCTTAACACCATCTACAATCAACCATGTTGACCAAGGATAAACCTTAATTCAAGATGATATGAAACGTGTAGTTGACTCAAACCCAAATCAAATATGTGTTACCACCAGTGTAAGATAATGTGATGTGCTTCCTTCCATGATCTTAACTGGCCCTATTTTAGCTTCACATGCTTCCTGCATGTGGCACACGCTTCCCTTCTTGATGATGTGAACACTTAGATATTGTACCCAATAAACCAACAAACACAAACTTCACTTTGTCACTTCTATCTTATAGCCCTATAACTCAAATTTGTTGAAACTGTAGCTTTCATGTGTAGAATTACTTAACTTTCAAATCACAAGCCATAAAGATTACTAGTGGTAGAATGTGGTACCAAAAATAATGATAGTTTAGTACAATGAAAAATCTGCTTTTGAACAAAAAACCTCATAAAACTACTACAGACAGTTCCAAACTTCCATAAAGGTAGTAGACAAATAGAAACTGCCAATACTATATTTACCTTGACTCTTCATGTTTTCCTTTTTCAAGAATGATAACATTAAAATTTTGCAACATGTGCAACTAACATACTACTTTCACATATATTTGACATTCGTGACAATCAACAACACTTTGACATCAATGACAACACCATATTCAATAATCTCCCCCTTTGTCATTGATGGAAAACAAATAAATGACCAATACAAATTTACATTGTAGTTCCATATTTTTGTTTCCATAGCTTGATGTTCCAAATCATAGTTCTACTGCATTATAATACATTTCCTCTCTCTTTCTCCCCATGTATTTTTCATTTCATTAATTTCTCCCCCTTTAATGTCAATGATAAAGGGACTCTTAAGACAATTTGATTTAGGATTTCTCTCTCCCTATGTTAGATAGTCCATCCACTGTATCTTACCACACTTTTTTGCAAATCATTTGTGCTATTTGTTTCAAGGAGTCACAACACAATGGTGACTCCTTTATACAAATTTCAGAGATTTCAATGATTTTATCAGATCCTTCAACATTATCACTTCGGGGATTCTTGAATGATGCATTGACTAGCTCCCCTTGAACCTGTACTTCCTCTTATGAATTAAGAGGGACCTATCACTCCCAACTTCTATCTAAGATACTCAAATGTTTCCTTTGGGAGGGGTTTAGTATAGATATTTGTGATATGTTCTTTTATCTCAACATAATTTAATTTAACTTCTTCATTTGCAACCTTTTTTCTCTCAAAAAATGATACTTAATTGAGATATGCTTTGTCCTAGAGTGCATTACCAGATTCTTTAAAATATTGATTGCACTTGTATTGTCACAAAGAATCGAAATGGGTTCATCATATTCAACTTTCATATCCTTCAAGGTTTGTTTCATCCAAATTACCTGAGTGTAACATGATATTACTGTAATGTATTCCAATTCTACAATAGATAAGGACACTGAATCCTTCTTTTTTCTCAACCAAGATAGAAGACTATCTCCACGAAAAAAATGCACCACCATTGTTGCTCTTCCTATCATGAACACTTCCAACCCAATTTGCATTTTTGTATGTTGTCAATTTAATTTTTTTGCTTCTTAGATACCACAAACCATAGTTTATAGTAGTTCTCAAATATTTGAATATTCTTTATATATATATATGTGTGTGTGTGTGTGTATTTATTTATGTATGTGTACTTGTATGCATGTACATGTATGCATACACACATACAAATAAGAGTGGTGTGTATAAGCTATGGATGACAAGGGTTGAAGGAATGGGAGATCATAAGGGTATAAATGGGGTAAAAAAATTAGATTTGGAGAGGATTGGATGAGAGTTTTTATGGCTTGGGGTGATGCAAATTAATAGAAATAAGGTGTAAGAATGAAAGTAAAAAGGGAATTTAGTACAATATAAACAATATTCAAGGACAAAGTGAATACTCTGTAGCTCCATATCTAAAATCTAGTGTCTATAGATTTATATTCTTGATTATGCATTTGTACGAAACCTTGGAGATGTGTGGAGAGAGAAATATTGATTGTATGATGGCATAATATGTAAAAATTATGGAAATTTAACTTAAGTATGGAGTCATATTATGACTAAGTTTTAGTGTTTGGAAACACCAAAATTGCAGTTGGGTTAGGTCATGCAGATTTAGGTAAAATTTGGGGTCTATTATTAACAAGACTAGTTGCTCTTGGTTTATAGAGATACCAACAAACTACATAATGAGATGCAATTGGAATTTAATGCTACAAGATCCTAATTTATAGTGAATGTTTATAAGTTCATTCTAAGGTCATGGAAGGCATCACTACAAGTTTGTAATCACCAAGGAAGTTAAATTTAGGTGTATTATGGACCTAAAACACATTAAGTATGTGAACACAAAAATGGGTCCAAAAATACAATAAGGAAGTTGTAAGGTATGCAATTTTCAATATTACAATTTAGGTGAATCGAGTTGCATGAGTTAGAGGATCTCTTGCCACCTAGTAAGAATAGATTTATAGGGATTAATAAAAGCCACTTACACCCCTAGATGCTTCTTCAACCATAATATCTAATAATAAATCTCCATAATGCGCATATCCTACCATCCTAGTACAATACTAATACAACTATCTATCCTACTAATGAGTGGTCAAGAAGTTTTCCACCACCTACTTGCTCCAAACTAAAATATTAATATTTGACACATATCCTCAAGTAGTAGGTAGATGAAAGGTGTTAGTCTTGGAGCCCTATCTCTCTACTAGGTTAGTCAACATCTACACATCATATCTAAATATAGGGAACCCTCTCATTTACACAATCACCACTAAGTTTATCAACTATACCTTGAAATCTATGTGATTTAATAGTTCATATGCTCTATAGCTAGCAATTATGTGGTCACTCTCAAATCTGAAGATCGATCTACATCCATGGAAAAAAGCCAAATATATCATTAGTACTTTGTCATGATGAAAAACTTAGTCAAAGACTAAGCATGAAGAATATTATTGACATGTTGTCGATAATTTATGTGTGTATTGGATTAGATGAACATATCGATCTTGTGTCACTTAGTCATATAGATTACTTGAGCATGAAATTGTTCTTTCACATAAGAGAGAGAGAGAGAGAGAGAGAGAGAGAGAGAGAGAGAGAGAGAGAGAGAGAGAGAGAGAGAGAAATTGGGTGTACTAACTTTAGGGTCTCCTTGGGATGACCTATGCTCAAACCTTATTTTCTTGGTGTGCAATGTGGCCTCAATGGTGCACCATGATGTCTAACTTGAATACTGTCTCTCAATAGTGGTAGTCAAAATGAAATATCCTTTAGCTTTTTGTCCATCCTATACATGGTAGGGGAATATTATCTCTATGTGCTTTTGTCTTAAGCCTTGTTGATTTGACTAAATGTGTATGGTGCAAGTGTACAAAGATGGTGGTTAAAAAGTGACAAAAACAATTTTGTAAAGTAATTTTCAAGCAACACAATCACACTAGCTAATTTGATATCACATTGTGGATTACATGAATTTGAGACATAAGTTTACATAATAACACAATGTGGCATATCGTGGGTGTAGCCAAACCATAATACACTCACATTATAATGCAAATATGTTATTCTAAAGTAAAGTAAAACTAGAAAATGAGACCAAAAAGACCCATTTTTTCATTTTAAAAATAAAAAATCACAAAAATGAAAATACACTCACGTTATTAAATATCATCCCTCAAAATTTTTAATTCACAATTTAACTTTCTAGTACACCAATCAATCATGTCATATACTAGAAGAAGTAAATTTAACTTTTTTAATTTTCTCATTTATTTACATTTAAAGTCATGTAAATGTATGTTTTTGTTTGACTATTTCTAAGTACTTTTTATTTATCAAAAGTTAGGTCCTCATAACTACCAACCCTTGGAGAGTGAACATCATGAAAAAATCCTTCCAAATGGCGTTCTATTCGCATAGTGATGGGGGGTTTGTCTGGTCGCTATCTTCACTCTTTATCGACTTTATGCTCACTAAAAGCCGGGCCAAACTAAATGTCGGCATAACCGTTCAAATTGCGTGTAAATAAAGTATAGAGAAAGCGTGCAGGGCTAAAAGAGCACCAAAAATATGATTTGAAAATGATGAGCAAGGACGTAAGTTGTGGAGATTAGGGTTCAATTACAACAACGTACGGTGTGAGCCAAACACAACACACATTATAATTGCACGGCCTTGGAAGAGATAATGAGAGATTTATAATGTGAAAAACGATTTGTAATATCAAACTATTTTAGTGGGTCTTTATTTTTAAAGGACATTAAAAGTTCTAATGTTTAGTGGGTCATACACATGCTCGAACTAAATATTTTATTCAAATGTATTTGTATTTCAAATGGATATCAAGATTTTTTCAATTATTTGGTAATTATAAAGATCATAATGATTACAAATATATTTTAAACATAGTTAAAATGTTAAGATATTTATAATATTAAAATTTTCAAATTTGAAGTGTATATGCAATCTTTTTATGAAATTGTTTTTAAGAATTCAAATTTGATCTTTGTCCTCCAAAGTCTAAGAAACCAACAACGTTTAATCCGTTAATCTCCAAAACCTAAGGCTTTTCGTCCTTAGATCTAATAGATGAATGCATGTGTTCAGCTATGCCTCGTTTAGGGTTAGGGTTTTTTCTATTGAATGACAAAAGATTCAAACTAATGAATATGTCTAGCTTCAATAGAGATTGAAGCCTTAGCATGGGCCCACATGTATTAATAGACATCTAGAATTTTGCTTCATCTTATTACATTTATTTCAGATCATTAATGGCATCTTTGGGTCATATAGGTGGTGGGTGAGATTCACATGCCAAAGGGCACATTTGAAAGAGAAAATGAAGGTCCAAGGGTTCACATGTCAAAGGGCGTATTTACAAGAGGGATTGGGGGTTCACACACTAAAGGGTGAATTTGCAAGAGGGATCAGGGAATCAAGAGTCAAGATGGTGTTCCAATGATTTTCACTTGGTATGCTAGTATTAAGGTTTCCAAAGGCCTAAAGTTGGGGGTTTAAGGAATGAGATGCAAGGATCTTAGGATGTGAGGGGAAAGAAAATGTTCATGAACCTAGGAAGAAGGAACTATGGGATAGCATGGAATTGAGGATTGAGATTCAAAGATACCTTATACGTGAAGGAGAGTGGATCATGATTCAAAGATACTTAATTCAAGAATTAGTGGGACCAAGGTTTGGAGATATTTGATGCAAGACGAAGCCAAGATGAGAGTTTCAATGTATCTGATAAGATAGGAGGGATCGAGGATTAGGGATGCAACATACTCGATACAAGAGTGATCAAGGAAAGTAAAATATAAAAGCTTTTTAAGATGGCGGGATTCATGGTTCCAAGACATTTAATACCCTTTAGGTATGTTACTAGTAAAATGTTTGGAAGCCATGATATAGTAGAAGTTAGGAGTTGAGGATATTCAATATCACAAGGATTGAGTATATTTGATATTGCAAGGATTGATTTGATGATGCAATCATAGATGGAGACTCTAGAGGAAGGATTGTGTAACTGTGCAACTTAGATTTAAGATAGCAAAGCTAACACAAAATAGTAGAGCAACTCCACATTGATTTAATATCACAAAATTATTATAATATGGCTCACTAGCTTGCCACATGCATATTATAATATCATACAAAGATATAAAGTGGAACACATGTCTTATTAGAAAACTCGACTCCTAAAATATTTTACTTCTAAAGTTATTGCTGAAAATATCACTCTTCAATTTTTTCTAATCTCCCTCATTTACTTCTAAATGAATCCAAGAGGTGTTTATATAGCAATCCCATGTATTTGGAATGGTCAGTGTTGGCCACAAAAGGTTCCAAATCATAGTGTTATGTGAAACATGTAGGTCATCCTAAATCCTAGTGATGAAGCTCCAAGTGTTAATGAAATTAGATGTGGTTCCAATTGAAGGTTTCTTCGGTCCCATACTATCTTGTGATATGTTTATTTGAACACTACAAGTCACATGAAGGTGTCACAAACTTTACACATTGAATTGAGTGTTCATTTTTCTGAACTATGAACCCAATGTCACCTCTAGGAATGATAACTACCTATAAATTGATTGAAATCCCCTTAAATATAGATATGATGTGTGTGATCTATTATATAATTTTGATTCATTGTCGTGAGCAAAAATGAGATTATGTGGGGAAATGTGGTATGTTGTATCAAACATCCTACTAACTAAAACAAAATAAAAGATTTTTTTTGGTTGATGCATTATTACCTTTTGACCTAGGATGATCCTACATTAGACATGTAAGGTTGTTTGAAAAGTGTGTCCCTCACTTTGTTGGGGATAGAGGAAAACCAAGGTAGTTCACCTCAACATGTCAAATCCGCGATTAATCTTCTATAGATATTCCTTTCCATTTAAATTGGTATTCTTCACATTGTTTATTTCTGGTGTCGCACCCAAGTTTTTTGTCCAAAATTTTCTCTATTTGATTCTATTATTGATGCACTATCTACACTTTAGAGTGAAATTTTGTGGTGTTGTTACTTGACTGACCTTCATGGTATTGATAGAGATTTTCAATGTTGGATATTGATGATATACCAAGATCTTATGGTAGCTCAACCTCATAATCATTCCCTGAATCAAATTTCCTAAGAATCTTAGATGGACTAAACTTCTTCATCTTTAGCTTGTTATATGTGCCTACTAGAATTTTTTGAGATATACCATGAATTCATCTCTAATAATGAATTATTTTTCTCTACTTTTCATCTTCTTGTCCTTTGTATTTTTTGTTCATTGTCTCCAAATGTTTCTAGACCTTAGTGTGGACTATTTCCATGTATCCTACAAATTCTTCTACTTTTGCACTTCCCTTGTCTTCCATATTGATTCTTCCTTATATTATTAAACACTCTCATCTTTCCCATTAGCATGTCTTCCTTTCTACTAGAAAATCTTTAAATTGACTACATCCTCTAACGTAAAATCAATTAATGGAAGAAAAATTTCTCCCATTCTCATGATCATATATCTAGATACCTAGTTTTGTGGTTCTTGAACTAGTTTTTGGTCCCTACAACTAGTAATTTTGGTTCTTTCCCCATGTTACCTAGTTTAACTTTGGGCTTGGTGGGCCCTCTATTCATGTCCACATTTACCTACTCTTATTTTCCCATGTTCTTGTTCCAAATCCAATCTAGACCATGCCAATATTTTATGTTCCTCTTGCACTTCACCTTCTCCTTCTCTCACCTATTCAAGCTCACGAAAAAAAAAATCCATTATATTATGTTTATTTTTTACATTCTTTTACTCTACCATGATGAATAATGATTGATTTTCCTTTTATGTTTTCCTTGCAAATAAGGAGTGCATATTAGAAGAAGAGAGAAGAATCGAAGTCATGTGGTACACCACCATTCATTTCAGATATTAGATGTGAAATTTTACTTTAGCTTACTTTATCCCTAATATAGAAGACCAATTAAGTGGAGGAAAATGTATAATAAAATTTGTCTACTTTGTAATTTGTACTCTATATTGTAGTCTCATTTTAGTGTCCACACCCCTAGTATCTTTTAAATGCATTTAGCCCATTTCTAACCCTTAATTCCCTCACTATGATGTATAATTGACTATTTGCTAGACCAAAACTCTAGTCTAAATCAAATTACATTTTTGTCCACCTAGAAACAAACCTAATTAGGATAGTGACCCAAATCATCATTATAATCACAATAGTATCTGGATGCAAAAATCACTTTCAAACATTAAAAAATTATATGGTCACTATCACATTGGATGATCCCTACCTTGAGATCTATTTTTATATTCAATTTATTATTTATCTTACTTTTCACACTTTATTTCTTCATTACTAGGTTAGTGTCAAGTTAGTATGTGAATGACGATATTTTGGTAGTCTCTAATATGAATATACATAAGGATACATAGAATCTATTCCTAATCTATTATACCCCATTGCTCCAAATTTTTTCCAAATTTAGTCAAACTTTTTTCTCTTGTAAAAAAGCTAGGGATATTATTTGTCTCCTTTGTCCTCTTCATACCTTAGAAATTAATTTATATAAAAACTAGATTTATTGTTATTTAGTTATAACAAATTTTATTTTTATATTTTAGGTATTTCTCTATGATTAAATGAAGTAAAGACATGTGAAAAATTAAATAATACACTGTAGTGTACATTAAAATATACTCTACCCATCATCTAGCATGCATTAAGCATCTATGAACATAAAAGCTTCATAATATTGCATTGACATTGTATCAAAACTCTAAACATATTGCATGGTGAACTATTATCTTTAATTATTGTTCTATACTATGAAATTGGTAATAGGGGTTTGAATAAAGGAGAACTATCTTAGCCTAACAAATCATAAATGGTATTTATTGGAGCTACTTCCCTTAAAACATAGGCTCTAGACATCAAAGAAATCTCATGTTATAGATATCACAATCAAATAAATTTAGATCTATGGTTTAGGTTTAAATCTGTGAACAAGATTAAAATATACATCATAGAGGTTGATTCCATAGTTGTTAAATAAATTTGAGTAGAAAATAAAATTTCTTAGTCCCAAGGAATTCATTTAGTATTCCCAAATTTTTGTCATATTGGTGAATTCGTTGGTAAAATATGGACGATGAAATCTTCATCAAACCTATAGCTAAGTTCCTTTATTTTATTTATTTAAGTTAAAATATTTATTTTACTAGCATAATCAATCCCAAATCTTTATCCTAGAATTTATTTTTATTCAATTGTGGTTTAATTAATTTAGTCTAGGATACTTATGTGAGGTAGGTTTTTATCCCTTATATAAATTAATGAACCCCATTTTTTTAAACCCCTAGGATTTTTTCCTTCTAGTTTAGGGTTTCACATTTTCTATTTTTTATTGCATACATTTTTATTTAAGATTTATTAGTTTTTGATCCACCCTTTAGTTTTGCTTCATTATGTTTTCTTAATTATGTTTTGGATTTTATTGTGATGTCTCTTTGATCCTGACCCGTCCAACCTTGCTTTGTGCTTTCTAGCTACATTCTTCTCTACAAGCTCTCATATACCATTATATTTTCCTTGAATTAATGTGTATAATAGAAAATTATATTTTACTACATTTTAAAGCATCTATTTATTATATAATTAATGTTGTTATATATTTTTATGTTATATATGGGGATGCATTTTTTGTAGATGTGTTATTTGATCATGAATGTGTTTTTCCCTCCATATAGTTGGTTATTTATTTTTCTTCCCTCTTAGATAGACTCATTTCACTTTCTCATGAAATTCATGTTGATGATACCTTTGTTATGACTAGTGCTATTAAAGCAAATGACCATGATGATTTTGTACATTTGAACATGTTTCCTTTTCATTATTTCATTCATGATGGTGATACACCTTGTATAATAAATATTAAGAAGGTATCCCTACCTTATAGTGATACATTTAGAAATCATACGGTATGTAATGAGGTTGCATACCCTTTAGCTAATCATGATAATTTGATGCATAGGGATGATAATTTTCTTGCATGTTATGATAATACTATTCATTTACTCATAGGTTCATGTTCTCTTGATATTAGACCTTATGAGGAGTCTAGAGATAGTGTATGAGTGAGTTACATTATTTTATACATGACTATATCAAATGTGATAATATTTCCTTTGCACCCCATGTTGACTATATAGATATTCATGATCATTATTTATCTTGTGATACATTCCTTGATGATGGCATGCATTATAATAATGGTTCATTAACTACTCATAAACATATTATTAATGATTCCTTAACTGGACCACTACACTACATGATGTTATTCTTTCTTTTAGTAAGGAGATATTGTATGATTAATTTGATGATTATGGTGATGTATCTTTACATTATAATCATTTGTTCTTTTTAATTATGAGTAAACACTAGTACACAAACAACAATATATGACTAAATAAACTACTAAAAATTGCATATAAATGACTAACTTTAGTCACGTGACTATTAGTGGTTTATTTGTAGTCATTTATAATACCACTAAATTTATGACTAAACAATTTTAGTCATTTATTTAGTCATTGATTTTACTCATGAATTTGGTCATTGATTTGGTCATTGATTTAGTCATTTATTTAGTCATGGTAGTGATTTATTTAGTCATATATTTAGTCATTGATTGTTGTAAACTGGTCATTTATTTATTCATGGTAGTCATTACTTTAGTCATATATTTAATCATTAATTTAGTCATTAATTTAGTCATATATTTAGTCATTAATTTAGCCATATATTTAGTCATTAATTTATTCATATATTTAGTCATTACTTTTGTCATATATTTAGTCATTACAAATCAAATCTAACTTAATTAATCCTCACAAATTTATGAATATAAACTTCAAGTATCATAGATATTCAAATGTTGAAGAAGCACCATGAAATGAAGACTAAAATGCTTGAACAAATATGATTGATCAGACACAAACACAAACAAATTACAAATCAAGAGGAGCCACAACACAACATTTATGAGTGGAGAAAAAACCACTCTGAAAATTTATTTCATTAAGCCTCATTGGCAAATCAAAATCTCATTGGTTACATTCAATGTCTTAGTGACACTGTACAACTTATAGACACTATATAAACAAAATACTCCTATTTTCATATACTTATACTATTTTCCCCTTCCTTAACTGCAGTCCTTTTGAAAGGGTAGCGACCTCCTATAGGGGTTCAACCCATTTAATCCCCTTGCAAATCCACAACTTTCTAACCGCTATTGGTTTCGGCTCCTCCAAACTCTTCCTCGTTGGTATTCACCGTTCACTTCTCCAATTTGGAGTTGCAGCTTGAAAATAAGGTTTCAAATTTTGCACATCAAAAACTCAAAAAACTCAAATAATACAGAGGATAAAATTCAAACATTTTATTTTCCTTTTCCAACTATGACACCCTAAACTTCGGCACTAGATATAGTGAATGTATCAAAATTAGATATAACATCCATCAAAAGCATTTATGGAAGTAGATTTTTATCAGATATTGTAGTTGCAAGTTCCACTAATTATAATAAAGATAAATAGTTTTACCTTTCTGCATCAACTAATGCAATTCCGATAAATTTTAGAGGATCGACAATGCTAGCCTTTATCATATCAACATACTCACCTGCAAGTTGCAACACAACATTAAACTTACTAATTAGACTCAACATCTAAGAAAGAAAAAGAAACTTCAAACATTATCAATTTAGTAAAAAAATGATCAATTTCAAAGATCAAAGTAGCCAATGCTTCACTCTCTACATCCTCTGCTACAATCAAAAGAGGCCTTTGTTTCTATTATAAATGCAACAAGAAATTATATTATTTGTCAAAACTTATCACTATGTACTTATGAACTCAAGATCATTCAAATTGTCAAACTAATCGACATGACTACCTAATTTCTTTCTATCACATACACTTTGGGTATACAAGATCATTAAGAATCCCAATTATTGAACTATGAAATTCAGCAATGCAACGAAATTATATCTTAAGTAAAATGTAAATCAAATCAACATTACATGTCTTAGCTTATCAATTGATCTCAAATTGTATATACACCTTTGTCATATAGCTTAAGGACATCTACAATAGATATGCACAAAATGAATTTGGTGGAAAGGCTTTAAAAACTTTCAAGCGAATACAATTCGCAGGTGTAAAGCCAAATTCCACAACCGTTGCCAACATCCTCCCCGCCTGTTCCAAAATGGGAGCTTTGAAACAAGATATGAATATCGATCAATGCCTAGACAATACATGGTAGTATCCCTATAAGAAATGTGGTCTATGGATTGCAATATTGCAAGATATGCACAAAATGGATTTTTTGAAAAGGCTTTAGAAACTTTCAAGCAAATGCAATTGGCAGGTGTAAAGCCATATTCTACAACCTTTGCTAGCATACTCCCTACCTATAATAAAATGGGAGCTTTGGATAGGGTATGTACATCCATCAAAGAATAACAGAAGGTGGATTTTTGTCAGATATTATGGTTGGAAATGCTCTGGTAGATATGCATGTAAAATGTGGAAGCACAGGCAAGGCACACAAATTATTTGACAAAATTCCTCAAAGAGATGTCATCTCATGGAATGCAATGATTGTAGGTTTTACAAAAAAGAAATTGTTGAAAAGGCTTTTGAAACTTTCAAATGAATGCAATTGACAAGTATAAAGCCAATTTTTTTGCTAGAGTTTTCCCTACCTATGCCAAAATGGGAGCTTTGGGATGGGCTATGAACATGCACCAAAGCATAATGGTAGGGGAATTTTCGTCAGATGTTATAGCTAGATATGCTCTGGTAGACATATATGCAAGATGTGGAATCATAGACAAAACACCTAAATTGTTTGACAAAATTCCTCAAAGAGATTTCATCTCATGGAATGAAATGATTGATTGTAGAATGTGCAAAAAATGGATTTTGCAAGGAACCTCTCAAAATATTTGAATTAATGAAGCAGTCTGGAACACATCCTAAAATTCTATTTTCAATGGAATCAGGGAGGTTATTTAAACTTTTACACCCTTCTATGTTCAAGTGTTGCAGTTGTGACAAGTTGCCAATGAATTAGGGAGGCTATTTAAATCTATACACCCTACCATGTTCAAGTCTTGCAGCTATGACAGGTTGTCAATGAATTAGGGAGGCTATTTAAATCTATACACCCTACCATGTTCAAGTGTTGCAGTTGTGATAGGTTTCCAATTAAATCAGGGAGATTATTTAAATGTCCACACCCTTCTATGTTCAAGTGTTGCAATTGTGACAGGTTGCCAAATGAATCAAGGAGCTTATTTAAACGTCCACACCCTTCTATGTTCAAGTGTTGCAGTTGTGACAGGTTGCTAATGGAATCAAGGAGGTTATTTAATTAGGGAGCTTATTTAAATGTCCACACCCTTCTATGTTCAAGTGTTGTGTTGCATTTGTGATAGGTTGCTAATGAAATCAAGGAGGTTATTTAAACTATGAAAATATTTTATTTTTAAGTGTTGCAGTTGTGATAAATTATCAAAAAAATCAAGGAGGTTATTTAAACCTTTAAAATTTCTAATTATATTCAAGTGTTGTAGCTGTGAGAGGTTGACAATGGAATTGGGGAGGTTATTTAAACCTCAACAACTTTCTATTTTCAAGTGTTTCAGATGTGACAGGTTGCCAATGGAATCAAGAAGGTTATTTAAACCTCTACAGGATTCTATGTTCAAGTGTTGTAGCTGTGACAGGTTTCCAATAGAAACAGGGGGTTATTTAAACTTTTACACATTTCTATGTTCAAGTGCTACAACTGTGATAGGTTGCCAATGGAATGAGGGTTTATTTAAATCTATACACCCTACCATGTTCAAGTGTTGCAATTGTGACAGGTTTCCAATGGAATCAGGAAGGTTATTTAAACATTCACACCCTTCTATGTTCAAGGTTGCAATTGTGACAGGTTGCCAATGGAATCAAGGAGGTTATTTAAACCATGACAAGATTTTAGTTTTGAATGCTACAACTGCAATAGATTGTCAATAGAATCAAGGAGGTTATTTAAACCTTTGAAACTTCCTATTATGTTCAAGTGCTACATTTGTGATAGGTTGATAATGGAATCAGGGAGGTTATTTAAACCTCTACAACTTCACACGTTTAGTTGATCAAGGTTGCACATACTTCACATGTTAGTAACCCATCAGTCATGCATGTTCTAGATGCATGCAATCATGCAGGTTTAGTGGATGAGGGTTGCACATAGTTCACATGTCAGTAACCCTTATTGCATTATAGTTTACATATATAGTTGATCATTAGGTGTGCATGGTTGACCTTTGTGCCCATGCTGGCTATACTGAGGACACCCTAAACATTATTACTAAGATGCTAGTTAAATTTGTGGTACATGTGGATCATATATGAATATTGTCTGAGTATTTCCAGCAACACTGCTTTTTTAGTTGGCCAACACAACACAATAGATAATTAAATTATGGCCATATTCATACTCCTTTAAATTCCAATCTAGCTCACTATTGGATCTTATATCTCATAAAAAATTCAAAAGCATCGATTTCCTTTCTTTAATTAGAATAATAATACATGGAAAATATTTATCATACCTCACTAAGATTAAGTTTCTCATGCATATGCTATATTAAAACCTACAACAAAGTGAATGTAACAACATAAATTTTATAAACCATATAAAAATTGGAAGAATGACAAAGTAGGATGCTACCAAAAGCAATCTCCAGTGCAAAAAAAAATTCAATTACATCTTAGGTACAGAAAAAATAGAGTAAAAAGGTGTTTGCAACATTGTACACACTGATCATTAAGATCATCCTTGAGAACTTGAAGCCACCATATGATTCATTTCTCTCTAGATTTTTCTCTAATTGAACTTTGATAAGAGAAGAAGGTGAGACTTTGTCTTTTATTTGATTGAGCTCCTTTGATGCAAGGGTGGTTGGTTTTCACCTGTAACAACTCAATTCAGATCAAACAAACAACAATTAGATTCAACAAACCTCTTCAATGCACCCTTTTTAGTATCACCCTATCCTTTGTCTAGTAGGTCTACAAACCTATAATTGGATACTTTACTCACAATCCACTCACCAACCCAGTGTCTCTTGATGGTTTTGAACACCTTTTAGGGCAACTTAAACATACACCAAAACCACCCTCAACTCCTTTGGATCAATTCACTCAAAAACCTAAGACAACACTGTCCTAGAAGACCAATTAGGTCTATTATACAATGAAAGTATCTTTGAATCTCACTAGCAACCTGAAATAACCACTCAAACCTCTTAAACAGGTATCAAATAGCCAAAGTCAACAGGTTTTAGGGCTTTGAACTCTCTTTTACCTGTTGCTCCAAGTAACTTCAATTTCCACCATTAAAGGTAGGGCTTATAGGTTATTTGTATTCCTAAGCTCATACAAGCCTAAAACCACTTCCAACACTCTCAAAATAGCCTACCCACACTTTAAAATTCAACTCGCAGCCTCCACACACACTATCTCAACATAATCTCACTCAAAACCTTACTTTTCATTCACAATTACACTACAAAACTCCCAGGACAGTCAAAAATTCCCCATAAAACTCATCACAAAGGATATTTCCTACTTACTACCATCCTAAACTATCTCCCTATGCCCATTCCATGGAGTTACAAGTGTGACAGTATGTGGAATGGGCTCATTCCATGTTTAAGGCTTCAAAACTGGTGAATTACTCCTACAGGCCGGTCAACAAAAGATTGCTCTGAAAACAACACTAATTCAATGCTCTGCCCTCAAAACTGATTCAAAACCATGTTAAGATAGATATTCAACTATTCCCAAAGTTATGTGAACAAAATCCTGTTGTACGGTCACGTACAAGCGACTGAAAGTTCAGATTACAGTGTAAAATACAGAAATTCAATTAGAACTGGGGTCTTCTTTATTGTATTTTCTTTTCAATTGGTTCAACAACCTTCTACAACAAAAGATTACATGTTTTTGTATATTTATCTCATAAATCTTCCCTCCAAAACTATCTACCTACCTTCCATATTCCATTTAACTCTTGAGTTCCCCAAATCTTGCAATTACATTATTGACAATTTTACACATTTTGCATTATTCACCTCCAAAACATTCTAAAACACCTCAAAAATGACCTAATACACTATTTGATGACCCAAGATGATCTTATTTGCCATAATATAAGACTCACACACTAAAACCCTTCAAATTCCTTTAATTACATATCTTGCATCTTTTATGCATTTATTGACAACTTTGCATTTGCTTTACAAAAATGAACATCTTGACACATTTAAATGGTCTATTAGACCTTATTGACACTCTTCATGACCCCAAAATCCTAGACAACCTATATCAAACCAAACTCAAGAAAATTCAAGTGCCAATTGGTTGGTGCTCCTGCACCATCCTTGTTGTTTGTGGAATAAGAGGAGCTCACCATGATGGATATGTGTGGTTCGAGATAGAAAGTTCATTGTACAAAGCTATCTTTTATTGTATTTACTATCATAACAAGGTTCCTATGGAAGTTGTTTGTGATGTGGCAGTATAATTGAAATGTTGTGGTAGGAAGCCAAGTTTTGTTCACTATAAAATTTTTGATTGTGGCTTGGGTCCATATTCCATATGAAATGAGGAAAAATCTTGATTCTAAGAACCACAAGTGCACAATGGCAATCTAAGCAAAGGAAACCAAGGCTTGATAATCATGGGATCTTGGTAAAAGCCAAATCATCATTCTGAGAGATATCATATTTGATGAGATGGCTTCATTTTAGGATGCATCAACATACATTGCAACTCCCACTATTGTCCAATTATTTGGTGCAAATGAAGATAAGACACCTAGTTCTATTTTGGAGGCTCTCATTTAGAGATGAATTTTCAAGATCTTTTAAGTGTTGATGAGGCTGTGTTAGATGATATTGCATCATTTCAGGTGTTCAAAGGAAAAATATCTGGAGTTTAGCTCCACCATGTTGGGTGATGTTGATTTGAGACATGAGACTCCCATTTCCAGGGGGTATATCAATCAACTTGATCAACAACTAGATGGATGCTATTTTTATTGGGGTGATGGAGCCAATAATTGAGATGGCATTGTTGCAGATGGGAGAATTTCTCATCATTTAAGTTATTTCTACTACATTTGATGGATATGTGATCTTGTGGGGTGGCCATACCATGGAGTCAACATTATTATTTTATCTGTAAGATGGGGAAAATAAAATAGCATAGACTAAGTGACAACCAACACAAATCTAAGCTAAAATCCCAATCCAAACAAGAGAATACAAATAAAAGAGAGAAATAAACTAAATACAAGTAAATGAAACACTCCCCATTATGGTTGATTACTTCTCTTATCTCTCCTTCTTCTTCTTATGCAATCTTTGCCCTCAGATTTGTTGATGAAGTTATGCAAATACCTGCAAATAGTAAGCAAGAAAGTTGGAGATAATGGTTGTTAAATCAAAAATGGAGGAGAAAGGTTGGTTTTATAGACAACCATTGGAATGGACGAATGAGATTGATCTTCTAGAAAGATTCTAAGATCAATGGATGAGGATACATGAGAGGGAGGTTATAAAATGGATGGCCAAGATCAAGTTTCTAGAAAGATGCCAAGATCTACGGTTGAAAATTGATGCAACCAGAATATGCCATGCATGGAAAAGATACGACGCCGACGACTATGATGCCCGACGGCTATGACAGGCATGCAGGACATGCAAGCTATGACATGAAATAATGACAGGGGATCTTTGACCAAAATGGAGGAATAAATAATTTATTTTAAATTATTTATTTGAAAATGGAGGAGGATGGCAAGTGGCAAATAAATAATTTATTTTAAATTGTTTATTTGGAGGAAATGAAAAAGGAGATTTAATTAAATTCATAAATTTAATTAAAGGAGGAGATAGAAATTAAATATGGATAATTGATTTGGATCAATTATTTAAAGGAGAAGAATGACACATAAATAAATAATTTCGTCAATTATTTAATTATAGAAGAATAAAAGGTCAAATAATAATTATTATCTGACTATAGACATGTGATGAAAGATAAATAATTAAATAAATAACGATTATTTAATTATTGAAGAAATGGGTATTAGTGACGCAATTAATTTATTTTAATTGATCATGATAGAATAGAGATTAGAAAGTGAATTAATTAATTAATAAAGGAATATGACCAGGAATAATTAAATAATTAAAATTATTTAATTATTAGAGGATGATGACTAAGGAAAAATGTTGCTCATAGACTTTAGGACATTTTTCAGTGTCTACATTATCTTTACTTGCAAGAATTGGTTCAAGAAGAAATTCAGTTATCCATGATTGTTGTCATTCAAAATATGATGTGTTGATTAGGTGAATTGTTCAAGGTTGTAAGGCTCAAATCTAGAATCCTATGGTAAATCAAGTCATTGGCATTCTACTGCTTTGTTTCAGTTCACTGACATGGATATTTGGATAATGCAAATTAGTGAGCATTTGCAAATTGCATGGACTATTCATTAATTGAAATTTTTTGTCCAATACACCATATCAAGGCTGACATTTTGTCATTTGTTATCCCTTCACTGGCATTGTGGGGTGCAAATGGTGATGGACTTAGAATGAGATTCACAAACCATTTCAGTAATTTTGTTTTCTTGAAAATTTGATTTCCAGTAACTTGCTTTCTTTTTTAGTAATTATCTTTAGAGATTGTAGGTTTTAGGCCTTGCGCAAAAGATTTGATTGTCGTTATAGTCAAGAAGGCATTGATTTGCATTTTTGGAGTATATATTGCTAGTTGAAGATGATGAAGTTGTCGCAAGTTTTGCATGATCGGTTGGGACTCTAAAGGATAAATGTGACAAACCTACAATTGTAAACGAGGTTGCAACCACCAATTGAGCTTATTATATGATATTCCTATTTTTTCTTGAAGAAAATGTTTGTTCAGGAGGGTGACACTACCTCAAGATGGTTCCTTTGTAACAAACTGCAACCCATTATTTCACTCAATTTAGATGAGAATTGGTTTTTATTCACAATGAACAAAGTGGGATATCTATGACACTCTTTGTAGAAAGTAAAGGTTTTTCTATGATTTGATTCAGTCCCAGTACTGGGTCATGTGAGTAGCAGAATTGTTTTGTTATGCTCAAAGTAAGTTTGGATCAGTGAATAACTTATATGATAGAAATTAAATGACAAATCCCACTAGATGTTTGGCATGTTATGAAATTCATGTACCTGAGTAGCAGAGATTTTCCACACAATTGATTTCATAGGTTGCTAGATATTATTTTCATGGGGAACTTGGAGTATTCATGGATTCCATTCATTCTGTGAAAAGAAACAGATTGGATTTAAAGAAAGTACTAAATTGGTGCATGTTCACAAGTTCCTTATCTTTTATCTAATGGCAAAAAAAATGTGGTAAGAGTCATACAAGTAACGCTATGTCAGGCTGGGGAACTCTTCTTGGAGGTTCTTGATGCAGAGGTAGGAGGAAAAACACAAACTTCTCAGTTACTCAACAAATCTCAAGGCAGTGTTCTCACTTTGCATGCTTCTTGGCATTCTTGGGGCTTACTTGGCAACAAATCAATATAAGGAATCAACAACATAACATCCTATTTGACACTTGGCTGACCTTACACAAGGTAGAGATGACCAATGCAATCCTTCAATACCCTATCAACCACTTAGACACTTCAACAATCCATCTTTCCTTCACAAGTTGTTTTTTAACAACACGCCAACAATGGACTGGTAATTTTGTATTTTAGGCCTAATTAGGCTTCATGAAATAGTTCAAACTTTCCAAATTTGACCCTCACACCAATTGGAACACACTGACCTTCATCATTTCTTTAGAGGCATTCATGACACTCACATAAATGACCTTCAAGGGTTTTAAGACCATACAATAAGGAGCACTACAAATCTTGCAAAACACAGTTTTACTTCAACAGTCAACTCTGTCATAACAGGGCAGTAGACCAAATGGGTTCAACATCTTTAATTTCATCAAATCTGAACTTTGAAGAAGGTTCACAACACTTCTTAATATCAACTCTAAAAATTTGCACTGATAGTGGTCACTAGATTCTACAAATAAGCATTCAAAAAAGGGTTCCCAAGACACCTTGACATTATTCCCAAACACTTCCACTTATGATGGACGTTATATTCAACAAGAAAAACAATAAAACCCTTTGTTTATTCTTTTGTGCCAGTCTGAACATGTATAAATACAGTCCTAGGGCATCAAAATTACATAAGTAAAATTCAATCTCAAGTCCTGAAACTTTTCCACATGGAAACATACACAAAATTACATCATTTTACAAATTTTTAGAATTTTCCCTTGGATGAAATCTGAGAAAACATCATTTTAGTCACCCACTATTACCCTATCTAGGGTTTCTGACTGTTTTTAAAGGAAATGCAATATCTCCCTCCATTCTTGATGAAATTGAATGAAACAAATTGAAAAATGTAGTAAACTCAAGGCACTTTCATGCCCAATTTGTCTCAAACCATGAAAGGGTCCGTATGACCTGTACAATGTGTAAGAAAAGTGATAGGGCATGGAAAAACATAGAGAAAATGAGGTTATATTTTATTCTCACTTGAATTCATCCTCACCACTTCCTCCTTCCACCTTCACCATACAAAATGACTCATTGGAGGCATATTTATGCCTGCTACAACCTCTCTAACTTCTTGAACTACCTTTTTACAACCTTGTCTCTTCATCTTCCAGTTTCTATAACTTTTAACAATATGACAAAATTTACAATATTTGATAGATGACCTCAAAATGACCTTCTAGGACCTAAAATAGACTCAAAAAAGTTAAACATGGTCTATTAGACCTTATTACATGAACAAAACACAAGACTCAAGCAAAATTTGCAAAATTTCCTCATGGAGGCATATAGTCCATCAGGTGCTCCTGCACCAGTTCTAAATGATTTTCCTCTTTTTTATTAACAAGGAGACACTAGAACCAATAGTTATAGTGTCTTAGTAAGATAAAAGAGCTGGTTAGGTCTATAGTTGAGTTGGTGAGTTTCCATGCATGGCAAATATGAAGGTTTCCAAGTGAAAAGAGGTGGTTTTAAGAAGAAAATATGTATGAAACTTGGGGGCAGCAAGTTTTAAGGTTAGTTTAAGCTTTTTCAGGTACAAATAGGTGTGTTTGATGAGTTTTTAGGTTGTGGCAAGGCTGGTAATGTTGTTTTCTATAAAAACCCCATGAAACTTGCTCAAAATGAGGGTTTATTGAAATTGGGTCTTGGGAAGTGTATCTTCCAAAACTAGTTGTGGATTTGGTGGTTTGGTAGGCTGTTTGATGCTTCCCCATCAAAAAATTTGGTTTTGGAAGTGTTTAAACATGAGTCACTTTGTAAAATGGGCCTATTTTGGGGTCCAGTACAGCGATAGAGTGCTAGTTTGAAGCATTTGTTTCAAAAGAACCTATTGAAGTTTTGAAGTATGTTAGATTTGGGCCAAAAGGGTATATGAAAGTGTCAAGAGTTGGGTGATTGAGTAATTATTTGTGTGTAAAGTTGATCAAATAGGTCTGCAGACCTACTAGAAAGAGTAACCAGTCAAGTGAAGAACCCAAGTTTGGGTTTGTGAACCAAGTTGTTGTTTGAAACCTATTTAGTTATGTTTGAGTTGATCAAAACCACCTGGATCTTGCATCACCAAGCATAAACTTGGCATCCAAATCATGGTCTGCCTCTGAAACTTTACCCTTACAAGAAAACTCCTTAAACAATAAGAGTTAATCTTACTATACCAAGTGTCCTTCAAATGTTGCCTATTCATTACTTGGATCCACCACCTTAATTGCCTAAACACAATACAAGATTAAAAATTGAGATTCTTTGGCTTTGATGATCAATGATATCAATGGATAGTTGAACTACCAAGGTGGAAGGTGGACCAATCTACCAAAATCTACCAGATGACACCACGTGGTTCTACAAAAGTTAATTGATCATCCCTTATAATGCACTCTAACCCCACTCAATTAATGGTATAGATCAATTTTACATTAATATTAATGGTCAAGGGAGATCTTCTCTTCAACCCAAAATTACTTGAACATCTTTGACTTCAAAATCCAACCAAGACATGTCGCATAAACTTATGTTTTTGCACTTGACTATATACCCTTTGATTCACCTTGAAGATCAACAAATTTAGAAAATTAGTAGACTACTAAAGTGTTGAATGGTATGATTTATCAAAGTACGTACATCCACCAAATTTCATTAGATCGCACCACATGGTTTCACCAAAACCATTTGATAAAACTACTTGATATCTATAGGCTCTACTTAAACATTAATCAACATTGAAAGTGTAGATCAACTTGCCCCAAATATTAGTGATTATGGTTGATTGGTGGATGGCTAAAGTGTTGAGTGGTTTTATTCACTGAAGTGCAAACATTGCTGAAATCCACTAGTTCATGCCAAGTGGACATAACATATGCACCTGGCCTCCTACTTTCCATCAATGGCCACAATTTGATCCTCTCAAGATTGACACCTTCAATAGATGGTTGAGGAGATTGGTAGCTCGATCTAATAATATGCTACAATACACTAGATTGTGACAAGTAGCCACAATTTCCATTGCCAAACAGGGACCCTAACATAGACTTGTTGCACCTCTATCCCAATAAGGATCATACACCTCAACATCCCTTTGGAAAAGGCTCCATGTTGGAGATGCCAATGCTAACAATAGAGACGTTTTTGGCAGATCAATATATGGAAGGCCACAATATAATTCCAATGGAGAAGGAATAATATTAACAGGTCACAATGAGCTGCAATATTATCTGTGCCTTATGAATCAACAATTACCAATTGAGAGCTAGTTTATCTCAAAATTAGTAGATCATTTAAATGCAGAAATTATCCTAGGTATAGTTCAAAATGAAAGGGAGGCATGCACATGGTTTGGATACACTTATGTTTACATCCGCATGCTATGAAACCTAGTTCTATATGGTCTATCTGTTGATGCTTTACATAAAGAAAATACCTTAGAAGAGAGAAGGGTAGACTTGGTAAGCATAGCTGTGATTTTCAATTTAGTACATAGTAATTTTACTATGGTATTGTTAGACAAGTATGACCCTTGCATTTGTTTAATGGTACTTGTTAGTTCTTCTGATAATTGAAATCTTTATGTTAACAGATACATTCAGCTGCAACTATCTTGGACAAAAGTAATTTGGTGAAATATGATTAGAAAAGTGAATATTTTTAGGTTAATGATCTAGGACAGATAGCTAGTTATTACTACATCACTCATGGGACAATGGCTACTTATAATGAGCACTTAAATCCAACAATGGGTGATATTGAGCTATGCCGATTGTTTTCATTAAGTGAAGAGTTTAAATATGTGACAATAAGAGAAGAAGAGAAGATGGAACTTGCAAAGCTCTTAGATTGTGTTCCTATTCTAGTGAAGGAGAGTTTGGAGGAGCCAAGTGCCAAGATCAATGTTTTTCTCTAGGCTTACATTTCACTGCTTAAGCTTGAAGGTCTCTCCCTCACATCTGATATGGTGTTTATTACTCAGGTATGCATTTATATTGAAAACCTATGTAGCACAAATCATAACCATTTTATCAATTTATAAGTGGGTGACCTTTGTAATGCAAATGATAACCATTTTCTGCCTTTTTATAAGTGGGTGACCTAAGAATTTTGTGTTGTTCATGAAAATCTAAATTTAGCATTGAGGATGCTATGCATGTCCACCCTCCTTCTTCTGTTTCTAACCATACAACCCATCCTTAAGTCCTATCTTCTCCAAATCATTCACCTTTGCTAGAAAGAAGGAATTTACAATTTATTATGGAAGTTGTTGGATGATGCACACTATGTAGTTCTAAATACATTTTTTTTCTTTGGTTATGTGTTGCAGAGTGCAGGTTGCCTCCTTAGAGCACTTTTTGAGAATTTCCTAAAAATAGGATGGGCTCAACTAATAGATAAGGCACTTAACTTGTGCAAGATGGTTGGAAAGCGCATGTGGAGTGTTCAAACTCTACTCTTGTAATTTAAAGGCATTCCAAATGACATATTGACCAAAATTGAGAAGAAAGATTTAGCTTGGGATCAGTATTATGATCTTTGAGCCCAAGAGATTGGAGAGCTGATTCATTTTCCAAAGATGGGAAAAACCATTCATAAGTTTGTGACAAATTGATTGAAAAGGACTATAAATACCTGGGTTTGAATAGGATTGAAGTGCCTGAACTGTTGATACAAAGTTTCATATGAAGGATTTCTTAATACGGATACAAGAAGTGGCTGAAAATCTAGCAATTCAGTTAGGGGTGGATATTTTTCTGGCAGGATAAGATGTATAAATGAAATTGGAAAAATAGTCTGTGATCCTAGCCATTTTTCAGAGACAACACAAATAAAATACTGGGGTGGAAGAGGTTCACGTATTGGGACAGTGAAGCTAAGGTTATGATCATCTTTCACATACTGCATCTTCAACATAAAATACTCGTGATGGAGTATAAATTCGCCAGCATTGTCTTCCACTATAATCCAGAAAGGTTCAACATCCCCATCAAGCCATTGTGTGAACAAGAGACCTCATCCTGCCGATAGAAGATCCTCACACTGATGAAAAAATAGAACTGTTGATGCATTGTTGGAACCAGAAGACACATATGGCTGATAGACCAATAAGGTGGGAGTAGTTAGTTCTATTTTCTGTAATGTGTTAAGAGTCATACAGGTAACTCTATGTAAGGCTAGGGAACTCTTCTTGGAGGTTCTAAATGATTTGCCACTTTTTTATAAGACTGTGTTGGCAATTCCACATGGATCAAAAAAAATTGTTGGGATTCCAAACTGAGAAAATGAGGTGCAGTTATGGAAATCTCACAGAGAAAATCTACAAGCTACCATGATGATTTTTCTGAGTGAAGTTATATCATAGTCTTGCTTAGCGTGGCTTAAGACATGTGTAGATGATATTTTCTCTACAGATAGGTTTGGGGGAAAGTATTTGCTTGATCTTGTGAAAAGTGGCAAGGAACTTGCAGAGAATGAGACATTGATCAGAGAAACATTGGACAGTCTAGATGCATTTGAAGGGAGCTTAGAGTGGCTAAAAATAGTTTTCGGTTCAAATGTTGATTTTCCATGGCAATGTGTGTGTTATTGTTTTGAAGCACTCAAAGAGTCTATGGGATAAAATTTTTGAAAGCTTGTTTGTTAGTAGGATGAAATAAATAATAGTTGACGGATTTGCAAATCTACATGAGAGAGTTAAGGTTGGTAAATTCCTTGAATCCATAGTTACATCTCTGGCAAGTTACAAATATGTTGAAACCCATTTGCACAAATCAACTACTAGTGAGGGTTGGCTTGTCAAGAGAGGGGACCTAAAAAGTGTCAATTTACCTGGGTTGAGTTTTAGATTTATGATGACAAATGATGAAGATTGGTTTGGTCACCTTAACGCTTATTTTGGAACTGAGGTTAGTCAAATAAAAGATACCATAGATGAGGGGTCCAAGAATATTTTGGAAGACCTCCTAAGTTTTCTTCATGCACATAAATCTCTTTCAAGGATAAATGATTTAGCACCTTATTTTCAAGATCAATGCTTCCATTTTATCTCAATATTGATTGTTGATATTGAAGAACATCTTGCACATCTTTTAGAAGCTCTCTATAAAGAAATGAAAAATGAGGAGATGCCAAAAACAATCAACATTTCTAATCACACCATGCAGTCCATCACCAGTATGCATATAGGGCAAAAGAGGATTTTGTTGGGCCACAATATAGGTATAAGTCAAAAAATACAAAGTTCAAAAGAATAACTATGAGAATATTCTCACCCAATTAGGTGTTGAGACTATATCATGAAAACAATCTCAATTAGGTGTTGAGACTATATCATGAAAGTAGAAAGCTAATTGCACAATTCAAAATACAAGTTGAATAGTTAAACCAAGTTGAAAATGCAGCAATTCATGTTGGTCAAATAGAATTATAGAATATTAAGAATATAAGGATATTGTTTATCTGGAAATCTGCTCATGCTCATAAATATTATCCTAAAAGAAGACTAGCAAAGGCCATTGGTTGCACAACATGCTCATTTATTGCAATGCTTCGAAGAGAAAAAATGACATATGAGAACTTGCACCAAGGATGTCTTCTTAAGGGAATATTTGAGAAGAAATCCTATTTTTGCATCTATAGCAACTAATGGATCTGGAACCCTATAGAACATGTTCATTAATTGAAATAAACACAAAGAACACTATTATGACATGGAAGTGTATCAAACTATCAAATAATTCACTAAAGACTATAATAGGAGGATAGAAGTGCATCATGGTAGTAGAATGTTTCCAATAACACAAACCAACCTATCATTCAATGATCAGTGTTATGTTGCAGATGTTATTTACAAATCCAATTGTTCTCAATTTCAACATTGTTTGAACCCAGGATGCCAAAAGTGATAATGAAGGTTATGGTTTAAAAGACTATGGCATGCATACTTATATTATATGAATAATAGATAGCTTTCAATTCAACTATATTTCCATTCTACCTATTAAATGCAAGAAAACAAAATTTCTTGTTCTAAATTTGAAAAGGAAAGGATTTCACCAATGCAAAAGAGTGCAATTTTTTTTGAATTGAATATAACCTGCAGTGAATCAAGGAAAAACATATAATATAGTAAATTAAAAATATATTCTGTATCAATTTATATTATGCAAAAAAATAAAAATCCCCTCCATTATGTGAGAATCTCCAACCATTTATTTCCAACAAGAATACTTGTAGGAGAGATTTGTTCATGTACTTCATGACCTTTCAAATTCATTAGGGTTTCCTCCTCAAAACGCTCACGCCCCTCAAGTAATATACTAAGGTACTTGTATAAGTTGCTCTGTATCATTAGCTTGATACTTTACAACTCCTAAGAAAATTTGTCATCTTTGTAGAGGAATTTTGCCTGTCAATATCCAATATATAGATCAGCTAAAATTTCACTCACCTATTTCTTACAATTTAATTCACTTCAGTGAATTATAGATATTCAATAACTAAGAAATATAGCCAAGTGATTCATGAGATGCTATATAGATGACCATGAAGATCAGTTTCAACTATCCAATACAAAAACAACAAACATATGATTATGTAACTTCAAGGCAGCCAAATCTAATTCATAATGAGGATAATGAATCAAAATACGTCAAATATTTAGTAAGAAAAGCATAAGAAGTTCACAATGATAAGCTACTAAATTCAGAATTCCCCAGTAATGTGAATCCCACACCCTAGAGGTTTCTAAAAATTCACTTCAGATGGTGCTTTGAAGGTGATCTTGGTCTTAAAGTAATAGGTTTCTACAGAGATAGTAAAGGGATGATGAAGCTTTGGTTTGCCACAGGGCCAAATAACTATACAAACAAAATGGTTGAGGCCATGAGCATAAAAATAGAGATGATCAAATATTTTTAGACAAAAGGCATTGAATTCCTCCGTGTTGAGACCAAATCCAAAATCCTTTGGTCCCACTTAGCAAACACAAATAAAAGAGCACCAATGAATGAGAAATTAGCTAGCTTCACAAGGGACATTAGAGCTCTCATATAGAAAGAACTTTTAAGACATTTTCATCACTATTCCATTCTTTGAATTATGTAGATAAAAACAAAAAATAAATTAAAAAACTATGTTTGATCGAGATTTGACAAGATTCTCAGTAATTTAGTACGTTACCCAATCATGCATGCAGGATACATGAAATCAGAAGTATTATCTAATATGCCATAGTTTATAGAGCAATCATTCTTAACACAATAAAAAATGGCCCGACCGCATACAAATTTGAAAAGTAAAATTACCTGAAACCATGGAAAGTGACTTACCACAAGATTCTGCACAAATCGTGTTCAATGCGGAAAATGGGTAGAGGTTGCAATCCTAAATCAGGCGTCACCCTTTCACTTCTCCATTTTGGCGGGCTACCTTGAAAATAAGGTTTCGACTTTCATTTCTCTATTTTAGCGGGCTATGCCTGTCTTGACGAATGTTTTAGACTATGTTTATCAAAATGAAAATTATGGCCAAGATTTTAATAATGAGCACATTTTGACATATTAAATACATATATAAAATTATTACTAGCAATTGTATATAAAATTATTAATAGCAATTGCACCTTGGTGTGCAATAGGTACGCCGAAGAGGTATGAAAGGTCAATTAGAGAAAATTTTGGTGTATTTTTTTAGACATATGTGTAGTACATGAGGTCAATTGGTAGGTCATTTATAAAATGACGTTGTTTATGTAACAAAGGTCTCAATTAGCATTCACTCAATAAATATAATTTTTCATTAGACAAAATTATATATTTGTAATAGTAAATTTATTACAGAAGTTCAGTTTATTTTTTCTCTATCCACCTCTCTATATCTTATCTACATCTCCCTCTCCATTTTATGTCTTTCTCTCTCTATATCTTATCTCTATCTCCCTCTCTCTTTTATGTCTTTCTCTCTCCATAAGTTTGTCTATCTATATGAAACGTCATGCTACCTTGAGCATAACTCCTCAAGGACACATACTATTCTTGGATTTTTGGGATGAAACAAGTAATCAAAAGCTAGTTTTTCTTTTCTCTATCTCTCTTTCCATTTCTATCTCTTACATTTCTATCTCTCTTTTATTATCTCTCTTTTTTTTATTCCTTTCTCTTTCAATCTTTCTCTCCATCTATATCTCTATTCCTCTTTATCTCTCTACCTCTATATTTTTTTGTTTCTATCTCTTTGTTTTTTTATCTCCATCTTTATCTCTTCTATTATAATTTAACTAATTTGTATAATCATACTTGTAAACTATTTGTAATATCATTTTTTTCCTCTAGTAAATGTAGAGTATGTAAACTTATAAGTAGCTTAGTATATATTTGAGAATTGTATGCATATTTATCTTCCACACTACATAGTTGGGCCCTTTGAAGAGTTAGGCATTCAATCTAGAAGAAAATTTGGTGTTCATATGATGACACCACAAAACAAAATATTTATTCCACAAAAAATATTTATTAGTAATTTTATTTGTAATATTTTATTATTAATTATGACGGGCTATGATTGAAAATAAGGTCTTGACGAAGGTTTTAGAGTATGTTTATTAAAATGAAAATTATGGCCAAGATTTTAATAATGAGCACATTTATTTAGTCATTTTTATTTGTCTGATATTAGTCATTTATTTAGTCATTTAGTTGTGATTTTACTCGATGACCAAATTAGTCATTTATTTGCAATATTCTACTAGTGTTAGTCACATGACTAAAAGTTTTAGTCACGTGACTAAATTTTTTAGTCATGTAGTCATTTATTTGCCAAATTCTACTAGTGAAAATTAAAATTTATTAATGAGTGGATTTATACTTTCTATAAGAGAGATATTTTCAATGTTTTGATTCATTGTCTATGTTTTATTATTCATTTATTGCATTGACATGTGATTTCATTTCATATTTTTGTTTATTTAAAATTTCTAAGGATAGTTTTGACCTATCAATATCTTCTCATATTCCATTTACTAATTTGTATCCATGGTTTTCATATAAAGTTTTGTATTAATGATATTCTTTATATTTTTGTGGAATATAAAGTTGTTCTTCATGGTCATCTTATTTACTCGTACCTTATGTATAATCCTATGATTCACGAGGCCTGTGCATCACATAGTTATCATATGATTGGGCACAATTATCAAAGGTTATAATATTATATCTAATCAATTTATTTTTCTATCCAATAATCTAAATATTTCTCCTACACATAATATTACAACCAATTTATGTAAGCAATATAATATTATTGATTAGGTTTGGAATATTCATCCTAGGATATCTATTTAGTATTTATTTTATACATCACCTCTATCTAGGATTATTGTATAGAAAGATGTAGAAAATATCTATATTTATTCTAATATTATGATGTCGATAGTTTCTTCTATGATAGAATCTATAGCATAGAAACTCAAGCATGATATTTTATTTGACATAACATATCTTCTACTTGAGTCACTTATTAATGAGTATTTACCTTTACATATTATAGTGAAATATAGAAATATAAAAGTAAAGCATGTCTTGGTTGATAATGGATCTAGATTAAAAACATGTTGTGAGGATTGTTGGAAAAATTTAAAGGCAGATATGTCATAATTATAAAAATATGATGTTATCAAGTAATTTGATAATATCACTAGATAATATTTTGGTAACATTAATTTTATTATTACAACTAGACTACTTACTATTGATTCTTTTTTCCATGTGATGTATATAAAGTTAGAAAATAGTATGTTATTGGGTCATCTATGAATACATAATATAAGGGTGGAATCATCCACACTTCAAAGGTTACAAAAATTTGGCATAATAATGAGAATTATGTCATACATTCTATGGTGATAATTTTAAACATGTTGAGATGGTTGATGTGCCTAAAGTTGCCATTACAAAAAATCAATCTACAAAAGAGATACCTAAGAAAAAATAAGATATTAACAAAGAATAAAATCCCCCATAAAATAATAATTCCTTACTTTGGGGTATATTATATTTGATGTCTATTAGTATAAGAGAGCATAATTTTGATTTTAAATATTATAACATGTAGGTTCACTTTACATGGATCTATTTATATATAGTTGATAACCACCTCCAAAGTAAACTGATATTGAAGAGATAAAATTAAATTTTACTTGTGACAATGGTTTAGAGTGTAGTATTTCTATCAATGTTTATTCCACTTATTTTTTATAATTTGATAAATATTATGGTCCTAGATATGAGATTTCACAAAAAAAATTGATATAAAAGAAAGTGGATTGGTTGATATGAGAATAGTATTTGTGAGCAATATGGTTAAAGGAAAATAAAGATCATAGAGGCAATTATTATGTAATTAAATATATTAATAAGGTTGAAAAATTAGAGAGAGAAAGGAAAGTAATATGTAGTATCTATGATTTTGAGCCTTATTTATATAGATTTTTCATTCATACCTAATTTTTTTACATTGGTTTGATTTTTAGTGAATTTAGTTACAATTGAGTATGGGGTTATTTTTTGTTCTTTGATCATTCATATTATAGCAATTCCATTATTATTTACAATGTTCATTAATTTATTATAACATGTGTGCATTGGTTATTATTTTCATTACCTGGTTTACATAAATATCAACATACACATAAATATAAAAAATAAAAACACATATCAATATACAACATTAGTAGTCATGAAAAATATAGGAAAAATCATATTGGATACATCAAGTGTCAAAAAATTAGTATAATCATATCATATCTAAATAAAAGATAACCTTATTGATGGTTTCCTTAAGGAACCCTCCCTTGTCTCATTCTTTATAATAGCCATAGATCTTGGCCTCATGGGTGACCATATCTTAGACGCACTCTACAATTGACTACTAGAGGCCATCACAACCCATAGATGATGAATATCCTCCCATAAGATGGCAATATAATCTTGAGATTCTCTATAATCTTAAAAAATCACATTGCCCATGTCATTTACTCTTGTATATGCCTAGAATAGTTTCATTGATAACTCATCCCTCTAAGTTGAAAACCTATCATGCAATTATTGTAATATATCTCTATCAACTTATAGTGTTGTGTACTTAGTTTTGACTACCATGTATGTTGATTGCACTTGATTGAATATATCAGATAGAGGGTGAAGCATCCAAAATACTCATTATATCTTTAGTATTCTCTACAAGTATTATAAATATACATTAATTTAGGTGATTTACACTCACTAAAATAATCCCCGCCAAATTAACTACCCACCTATCACATATGACATGGTTGCTAGATTTTCATCACTTGATATCCTATTATCTACATTAGAAAAGAAACCAACTTAAAATGATATATATCATAAATACTTGGGTCATCAACCTATTAATTATCATCTCTTTCTACCTAATAGAGAGGGAAATAATTTAGTAGGGAATTCTCCTCATTCATATCCATTACATCTCCACCCCTTGCCTCTATTAGCTCCTACCTATATTTTAGGCTCATATGATACTAACAATGTTGTCTCTCCTACTCCTTTGACTCATCTATCTAATTCAATAATCTATTTATATGGGGAAATATCTCTAATAATATGATCCATAATTTTTAACCTTGCATAATTTGTTACACACAAATATTGAGAAGGGGGTGAATCAATATTTAATACTATTTAATTTAAACTACCACATTCATAGCACCATCAAATTTAATCAATATTAATCCAAGAAATGAACACATCCACACAAGAGAACACCAGATCTACGTGGAAACCCATAAGGGAAAAAATCACATTGAGAATAGATGCTTGGAACTACAACCCAAATCCAACCTCACAAAATAATATAGAACTTACAATAATTTTGCAAGCACCAACCCACGAGCCTTGAATTCTTATTTGTAGGCACCAATCTATAGGAGAAACCAATCCCCTTAGACTGAGATTCAACATAGCCACAGAGCACCAACTCAGATCATGATGCTCCAATTTAATTTAATTTTTTACACAACCTTCTCTACATCAACATGTGAACACATACTATATTTGTGTGAACATGATTTTGCAATTTCACTCAACACACTTAACTTCTTTTCATAGCTTGCACTACACAATCACACTCACACTTCACACCTCACACTCATTTTTTGCATGAAATGATTAGCAGTATATATCCATTACACTATGTTATAAATATATTCATGCCTATAAGATTTTAACATCTAAACCTTAATTTGAAATGATCTAAAATGTGTAGTCGAATCGACCCTAAATCAAGTGTGTTATCATAGGAGTAAGGTGATGTCATTTGCTTCCTACCATGATCTTAACTGGCCCCATTTTATCTTTCCACACTTCCTCCAGCTAGTGCACGCTTCCTTTCTCTGGTAGAGGATCTCAACTATCTTCCACAGTTATTTAGGAATTGTAGTATTTAATCTATCATTTCTAGATGCTTCATCTGAGACCAAAACCTTATGAAACTTGAAATTGGTGTACAATTTAAGTAGCTTTACTTATCTTTCAAACCATATGAAATAATTATTAATAGCAGTAAAATGCGGTACCAAAAACAATGAAAGTTCAATGTAGCACATTTTATGAGCTTCTGAGCAACAAACCTCAAAAATTTACTACAATAACTTCTAGAATCCCATATATGTAGTAGAAATACATGAATTATTGATTTTGATATATATTTGAACTTTCTATATTTCTTTTGAAAATAATGACAACATTAAAATCTATAACCGATATTTCTCCTTGACATTTATGATGGTTCATCAGCCTTCTCACCTTTGAGATACCTTTAACATCAATGAAAATACTATGTCCAACAATCTCCCCCTTTATCATTGATGGTTGTTGAACATAGATTGTCATTGATGTCAAAGGAGTAAAGTCTAAGAAGTAAGGCTTACTGAGCAATGAGAATTAAATGTAATCATACTTGAGTATCAGAGGAGTGGGTTCAATAGATCTATGAGAATTTTACTGTCATATCAATGTATTTTGAGTACAATTAAGAAGAGTGATTGTAGTATGCTTGCAATATCATGCATGCATCTATTCATGTTGATAGAGGTAATCTAGAAGTCTGATTTGGAATGTTGGAGGTAAGTTACTCAGGGTAGAGAGATTCTTCTAACAATATAGTCATGTTTTGTATTCCCTTCTGGATGCAAGTTTTTCTTTGTGATTTGAAAGGAGAGTATGTCTACACCTATTCTATCTTATTCTAGAGTTTTTGGGATTTATGTTCAACATGCAAAAAGATAGTGGAAATGATCCATATGCTAAATGATCCAGTTGGTGTTTCAGAAAAATGCAGTAGCAGCTTCTAGAGATAGTGTGGGATGTTGATTTAGGTCCAATTTAAGGTTCCTATGAAAGCACATTACATCATGTTCTTTTGGCGAAACAAATTTGATTTAGAACCTACTCGCTACATGTTTCATGTATTTTGAATTCGGGTCCATCCTATGTCGACCTGGTTATTTACAAACCCCTGGCTGACATGAAGTGATGTTAATCCGAATTTGTATGGAAGTATAATCCTATGCGAGTAAGTGTAATTCAATGTGAGTTGCATCTCAATCATTATGTTCCATTATCAAAAGATCATAAGAAGTGAAAAAGAGTGTTTGAGGAAAGCTCGGATCTTGTGTAAGCTATGTTATCAACATTGACATTTCATTGGATTTATCTCTATAATCTAGTAGGACTAGTATTCTACTTATTGAGATAGTGTTAAGATCCTTGTACATGGGATCAGTGTCTCCAGTAGGTTGGTACCTGCAAATACATTAGGGGATTGATCTCTTTGATAGGTTGGTGCCTACTTCATGATTGTAAGTTATTCATTATTTCTATTATGGATTTGGATAGTAGCTCCAAGCAACTCTTCTCATCATTGTTTTTCCCATTTTGGGTTTCCACGTATATCTAGTGTTCATTGTTTGAAAGTGTGCTTCTGTGGTTACATTATGATAGTAGCTATTTTTATTCATGTTTCATGTTTGGGTATACATGTTGAATTGAAGAGTTTTAAATATATTTTATCTACTAATTCACGCCCCCTCTCAGTAGATTGTGGTTCCCTTCAATTGGTATTAGAGCCAAGTTACTTTAAGAATTGCTTAATAGCTTGAGGTAGATTCAAGATGGCACACTCAGTGGCTCAAGAAGGATTGTCTTCAAATAAGGCACCAATCTTCAACGGATCCAATTATGTTTTTTGGAAAGTGAGGATGGAAGCATACCTTATGGAATTAGGGTTTGAAGTTTGGAAATTAGTAGTGGAAGGATATGAGATTCCTAAAAGTGCTCCAAGAGATCAAGCTAGAAAGAAGGATTGTGAGATTAATGCTAAAGCAAAGAATGCTATTTTATGTGGTTTATCTAACTCTGATTTTGTGAAGATCATGCATTGCAAGACAATGAAGGAAGTGTGGAGTAAGTTACACGATATCTATGAATGTGATGAAAAATTAAAACAAGCAAAGCTTCAAACTCACAAAGGTTAGTTTGAAAGTCTAAAAATGAAGAAAGAGGAGAACGTTGCCACATTCTTGCTCTAGGTTGATGAGGTTGTCAAGTCTATGAGAGGTCTTGGTGAAGAATTGAAAGAAGGTATAATTATGAAAGAGGTAATGAGATCTCTTCCTAGAAATTTTGATGAAAATTTTTTTGTTGTTGAAGAAGCTAAAGATCTAAATACTCTAACTATGGATGAGCTACATGAAATTCTAACTGCTTATGAAACCAGAATTGAAAATGACAATTTTGTAGGGAAAGAGGTTGCATTCAAGGTGTCCAAGAAGCAAGATGACATTGATTCAAATTATGGACTAGATCTAGAAGAAGCAAAAAAATTTAGAAGACTATAAAGAGGTTCCAAAAAGTACAAAGGTAAGTTTACTTTCAAATTTTTTAATTATGGTGAAGTAGGTCATTTTATGGCTAAGTGTCCACATAAGGAATCTAAAATGATGAAAGAAATTAAAAAAGGGAAAAAGATTTAGAAATATTAGAAAAGTTTATTAATGAGGAAGGATCTAGTGATGATGACCAAGGTGCTTCCGAAAATGAAGGAGAAAGAGCTCTATTCATAGACATGGAAACATCTAAAGATGATACATAAATGAAATCCAAAATTGAAGATGATGTGAAAGTAGATCATGTGAAAGAACTAATCTGTATTAGTAATGAGATCAAAAGTCTGAAGAAAAGGATTGTGAAAGAAGTGAAATCTAAAGATAAATTATCTCAGAGTCTTGAGGAAGCAAATAAGATGGTCATTGATTTGAAGGTTCAAGTTGAAGAATCAAAGAGGATTGAAGAGGTTCTAACTGAAATATTTCTATTAAGAGACAAGGACTATGAAAGACTTGAAGCAAATATTTTATCACTGAGAAAGGATCTAGAAAAGGTAAATCATCATCTGAAACTAAAGTTTGGGAAGAGCACAAAGATCTTGGATTAAATAATAGAAAGCCAGAGATCACCACATGTCAAAACCTATATTGGTTTTGTTGATGAACAAAAGAATAAGGTCACATAATAACTTGTGAACCCTATTGTTGAGAATCTAGAAAGGAATGACTCTGGAAGCTAAAATTCTGAGAAAGTTGAAGCAATCCATGAAAGCAATGTGGTGAATGATGGATTCATTCAAGTGCATAGACATAATAGAAGATCCAAAAGATAAGATTTGAGAGGAGAAGGCCACAATACCAAGTTCTATCATTCTTTTTTTGTTTATTGTTTTAATTACAATCATTATGGTCATAATTTTGTGAATTGCAGAAAGGATCTGACATGAAGAAATGATTTTTTTAGTAGGAATGCATTTGCACCTTTGTATAATTTCAATATCATTTGTCACAAATGCAAAAAAATTGGACACATTGCTAGAAATTACAGAAGTAACTTTGTGAGTTCTCCTACACTAGATACAAAAGGAGATAAGTCATAATGTCAAAATAATGAAGTAGATAAAGTGTGGAAGAAGAAACCAAAGGAGTGGAGGTCAGAGAAATCAATGGAGGCTCAGATTGTTCTACAAGCTCAAAAGGAGAAGAATATATTGATAGTGGATGCTTGAGTCACATGACTGGGAACAAGAGCAAGATCATGCACTTCAAGAAGTTTGAAGGAGGATTTGTACCTCTTGGTAACAACTTTGTTGCTAAGATTACCTGTAAGGGTATTTTGTGTCTTGATGGAAGGTTTGAAAAATAATCTTCTAAGTGTAAGTCAAATGTGTGATAGAGGCTACAAGCTTTCATTCACTATTGAAGGTTGTGAGATCAGAAAGACAGGTACCAGAGAGATGGTTGTGGAAGTAAGCATGAATGACAATGATGTATATCATCTTAGTGAGGTAAATGGACAAAACTATTTTGCAATACAAAGAGAATAAAGTTGGCTATGGCATAGAAGATAGATCGGGACACATCAACTTTGATGATCTTGTGAGGATCAGTTCAAAAGGAATGGTAAGAAACATGTCAAAGATCAATAAGCCTTAGTCTAATATTTACAAACCATGTCATGAAGGAAAGAAGACAAGGAGCATCTTTCCTACTAAGGAATATTCTACAACAAATCCATTGGATTTGATTCATATTTATTTGTGTGGACCAATAAGGATTAAGAGATTACAAGGTGACATGTATTTTATGATGCTTATTGATGATTACTCTAGAATGACTTGGATTAATTTTCTAAAATATATAATATTTTGAGAAGTTCAAAGCATTTAAGGTTGTGGTTGAAAATGAAACTGAAAGAAAAATCAAGTGTCTGAGATTAGATAGAGGCGGAGAATTCACTTTTGACCAGTATGATGAATTTTGTGAGTTGCATGGGATCTAGAGGAAGTTTTCTACTCCTAGAACTTTGCAACAGAATGGAGTTGCTGAGAGGAAGAACCAAACTATACAGGATATGTCTAGGACAACACTAAGTCAAGAAAAGTTGTCAGATATGTATTGGAGAAAAGCAATTCAAACTACAATATATATTTTGAACAGAGCTTGGATTAGACCGAGAACTACTAAAACACCATATGAGTTGTGGAAAGGAAGACTATTTTTAGTTAGACATCTCAAGATATTTAGAAGCAAGTGCTACATCAAAAGAGATGAACATTTGGCTAAGTTTGATTCTAGATCCGAAAAAGGTATTTTTCTTGGTTATTCTATGGTTAGTAAGACATATAGATTCTATAACAAAACATTGAAGAGGATTTTGGAAAGTGTCAATGTAAGCATTGATAAAAAAAAATTTAGTCTAATGATACTCCAAATGAGGAAGATGATGAAGAACCAATCCACAACAATGATGAAGACTCAAAAATCGATTATGAGAATACAGTTACAAAAAATCGGGTAATGTATGTTCAAAAGAATCACTTTGAAGATCAGACTATTAGAGATAAGGATAATGGAGTTCAAACCTGGAGAGGATTTGAGAAGGAAAATGAGCAAGTAAATTTTGCATTACTATCAAAAATTAAACCAAGCTCCTATGCAGAGGAAAGAAAGGAGAAAGGATGGTTGGATGCTATGGAGAAAGAATTAAATCAAATCAAGAAAAATGAAACTTGGGAGTTAGTTCCAAGACCCAAAGACAAAAATGTTATTGGTACCAAATGGTTCTTCATAAAAAATTTGAATGAATATGTAGAAGTGATCTGGAACAAGGCTAGACTTGTATGTAAAGGATATGCTTAGGTTGAAGGAATTTATTTTGAGGAGACATTTGCTTTGGTGACAAGGTTGGAAGCAATCAAAATATTCTTGGCCTTATCAACATTCAAGAACTTCAAGGTATATCAGATGGATATGAAGTTTGCATTTCAGAATAGACTTAGAAGAAGAAGTCTACATTGATCAACTTGAAGGATTGCAATATTCAGATAATCTAGATTTTGTGTGCAGCGTGAAGAAAGCACTTTATGGAATCAAATAGCCTCATATGGCATGGTATTCCAAATTGGATAAGTATTTGCAACATCAAGGTTTTCAGAGAGGCAGTGTAGATAGTAGTTTATATACAAAAATAGAAGGTGATCTATTGTTGATTGTTGTTTTCTATATTGATGAAATTATCTATGGTGGAAGTAGTGATGGTATGTGCAAGGAGTTCCAGAATGCAATGTAGAGTGAGTTTGAAATTTCAATGCTTGGTGAATTGTCTATATTTCTTGGTTTACAGATTTCTCAATTAGAAAAAGGCATATTTATTTCTCAGAAAAAGTAAACAAAGGAAATGTTGAACAAGTTTAATATGGAAGAATGCAAACCTATGAATACACCTATCATTCTTAGGTGAAAACTAAGAAAAGATGATGAATATGCTTTGACATACCAAACTTTGTATAGATCCATGATTGGTAGTCTTTTGTATGTGACTACATCTAGACTAGATATAATGCAAGCAATTGGGATGGTGGCTAAATTTCATGTGGCACTTAAGGAAACTCATGTCAAGGCAGTAAAAAGGATATTCAGATATTTGAAGGCTACAATGGATTTTGGTTTGTGGTATCCTGAGAGTGAAAAATTCACTCTAACTGCATACACAAATGCAAATTGGGCAAGAAGCAAAGATGACCGTAAGAGTAAAAGTGGTGAAGCTTTCATTCTTGATGATATTATTTTATCATGGCTAAGAAAAAAATAGGATTCAATATCCTTATCTACAATAGAGGTAGAGTATATTATAGAAGCTTCATGTTGCACTCGAATATTGTGGATGAAGCAAAATTTGAAGGAGATGATAATAGAGTTTGATGAACCAATTTCCATTCTTTGTGATAATAATAGTGCTATAGACATTTCAAATAATCTAGTAATGCACTCAAGGAAAAATAATATTGAAATTAAGTATCATTTATTGAGAGAGAAGGTTGCTGACAAAGAAGTGAAAATAGAATATGTTGAAACAAAAGAGCAAGTAGCAGACATTTTCACAAAATCACTTCCTAAGGAGACTTTTGAGTATCTCTAGAAATGTTTTGGAGTTATTCCTCCCTCCTCTTGAATCAAGAGGAAAGTACAAGCTAAGGGGGAGTGTTAAATCTCTTTCACAAGAAGGCTTGGTGGTCTTGTGGGGTGTTTCAAAAGCAATTCCATATGGACTTAGGGGGAGTTTGTCAAGGAAACAAGTTCCCAAATTGTGTAGAAAGTAGATGGCCTTTACCATTGATGTCAAAGGGGGAGAAATAGGACTCAACATTCTAAATCATCTAAGGGGAGAAAGAATTCAAGCATGAATTCAAGTGATATGGTTTCTTGATCATAGAAATTCAGATTTGTCTTCATGTATGACCAATATTTTTTTATTTTCCATCAATGAAAAATGGGGAGATTTTTGAACATAAATTGTCATTGATGTCAAAGGAGTGATGTCTAAGAACTAAGGCTTGTTGAGTTGTGAGAATTAAATGTAATTGTACTTGAATATCAAAGGAGTAGGTTCAACAGATTTGTGAGAATTGTACTGTCATATCAATGCATTTTGAGTACAATAAAGAAGTCTGATTGTAGTATGCTTGCAATATCATGCATATATCTATTCATGTTGATAGAGGTAATCTAGAAGTTTAATCTGGAATGTTTGAGGTTAGTTACTCAGGGCAAAGAGATTCTTCTAGCAGTACAATTATGTTTTATATTCCCTTCTGGATGCGATTTTTTCTTTGTGATTTGAAAGGAGAGTATGTCTACACCTATTCTATCTTATTCCATAGTATCTAGGATTTATGTTTAGCATGCAGAAAGATTTAAGTGACAGAAGGGCCACTGTGCTTATCAGTTAACTAGTTGGAGTTTCAAAATAGTGCGACAATGGCTTCAAGTGTATGGCTTCCAAATATTGTGTGGGATGTTGATTTAGGTACAGGCTAAGGTTCCTATGGAAGTGCACATCATCACATTCTTTTGATGGAAACAAATTTTATTTAGGACCTACCCACTACACGTTTCATGTATTTTGAATTTAGGTCCATCCTATATCGACTTGGTTATTTGTGGACCCCTGGCTAACATGAAGTGGTGTTAACATAGTGAGATGTATATAATAATCATAGTTTTAGATCTCACTTGCTGTGTGTGTTGATGAAAATTTATATGTAAGTATAATCGTATGTGAGTAAGTGTAATTCAATGTGAGTTGCATCTCAATCATTGTGTGGTATTATCAGAAGATCATAAGAAGTGCAAAAGAGTGTCTGAGGCAAGCTTAGATCTTGTGTAAGCTATGCTATAAACATTGAAGTTTCACAAGATTTATCTCTATAATTTAGTAGGATTGGTGTTCTACTTATTAAGCTGGTACTCAGATCTTTGTATAGGGGACTAGTGTCTCCAGTAGGTTGGTGCCTACAAGTACATCAAGAGAATGGTGTCTCTAATAGGTTGGTACCTAATTCATGATTGTAACTTATTATTTTTGTGAGGTTGGATTTGGACAGTATCTCCAAGCAACTATCTCATTGTGTTTTTTCCCATTTTGGGTTTCTAGTATATTTGGTGTTCATTATGTGAATGTGCGCTTTTGTGATTACATGATTGATAGTATTTATTTTGATTCATGTTTCATGTTTGGGTATACATGTTGAATTAAAGAGTTTTAAATAGATTTTATCTACTTGTTGGTTTTGTTTTTGTGCTATAAAGCTCCAACTGAATCCTAGAAACAATCTAAATGAATTATCAATTCTTATGCTCAATTGCTCTAGGGATTGGCTAACAAACAAGAGAAGGATTTTAACAATTTTCTCCTTTGCACTTCAGGCTCTAAAAAACCTTGGATGGTGATCCTATACAATATCAAATAAGATTTCATACAATTGATATTATATATTGCTTTTAAAATAGATATACTCTCTTCCTTATGAACAAGATTTGTTAATAAAAACAACAAGGAGGGATAAATTCTTGGAGTTTAATATAAATATGTGTTTGATAGTATGCAAATAACATTATACAATAAATATTTCTTGTAGGGAAACATGTTCTTTAAATTTTTTGATCATGAAGAACACAACCAAAGCTTTTGCATATGTGAGCACAAAACTTGCATAGACTAACAAAGGATCAACAAAACGATGTTAAACATGTTAGTAGCACAAATCTAATGCTCCCTATGATATTATTCAACTAATTTAAGAGAAAACATGAAATAAACAAGGAAACAACACAAATGAAGCATGCAATCTAACTTAAACCAGCAAAACCTTCATCCCATAGGGGGATTGGTGCTCCTTTGATGTGGAAAGAAGCCCTTTCCCAATCCCTTGATAAGCTTTGATGTTGAATATGATTCCAAATATGAAAAATGGCTATAATCTAGCTAAAATGGATAAAAAGGATGAAAAGCTATGAATTCAAATGACTATAGTGATTATGCATGAAGTTGTGTATCAAAAATGCCTAAGATGGTGGATCCAAATACAATAGAGAAGGCCTCTATTTATAATGAAGGAGGTTGGAAGAATGAAGAATAGGATGAATGTGGGATTAAAGAAGGGCCCAATGGCATTGTGCCACTTGTCAACATGCTAATCAGGGAGAGTGGAGCACATTTTGAACAATGTGCATGCTAAATGCATGTATGTGAAATTTGAATTTGAAGAGGTGACTTGTGTAAAAGGGGATGTAAGAGAAATTAATGCCACGTTGGCTCAAGAAAAGGACATGTAAGAGCCTTAAATGCCAAGTTGGAGGACAAAAGTCCTTTGGGAGGGAGAATTCAAATAAGTGGAATATTCTAAGAATATGCCATATTTGAATGAAAATAGGGTATTAATAAATCAAATAAATTGTTTTACATGTGCAACTTGCAAAAGCTAGAGGAATGGAGGATTAGTGTTAGGAGCTAATTAATCTAAGATTAATTATCTTAGAGGAGATTAGTTTGATTGTGACATTTGATTGAAATACTTGAATTTATTTAAATTAAATGAGAGGATATTAGAATTTTAGGATTTTAATTAAATAAAGTTGATTTATTTAATTAAAAGAAGAACATTAGGATTTAATTAAATAAAATTGATTTATTTAATTAAAAGAGGAATATTAGGGATTTAATTAAATAAAATTGATTTATTTAATTAAAAGAGGAACATTATGATTTAATTAAATAAAGTTGATTTAATTAAAGGAAGAATATTAGGAGATGATGAAATAAATCTGATAAAGTATATTATCTGATTTAAGGGGGAAACCAATTAAATAAAGATTATTTAATTAATTGGTTAGTACACAAATGATCAAAGAAGAATTGAAGTTAGTTCATTAGAATCGAGTGCATGATATCAATCATGATATTTTGAGTGTCTACAACATAAACTGGTGCTTTAGACCTAGGTTGTAGAGTCAAGGTAAATGCAATTGAAAGCTTGCACAACAATATTAATTCTAACTCTAAGGATTAGTGATAATGCCTTACACTAACACCCGTCAAAACTCTATAATAAATTTTACTTATCAATCCTTGTATGCACCTAAAACATTCAATATTTCTCACAAAGTAAATTAATTTACTACTTGAATAAAAGCCATGCAAGAAAAATTCATTCACGGGAAAAATTGCAAAGATGAATAGAAAAATATCCTTGATCAATTTTATTCACAAATGTTAAAGAAAAATACAATAAGGAGACAAGTGACAAAAAAATTTGTCATTATATTTGATTCTATGAGCTAGTATTGTCATACAAAATTATAATTATGTTGACATTCATTTCTTCTATCACCTAGACCAAACATATACAAATTGGATTACAAAAGTGCTTTGCTTACAATTTTTTTCAAGATCCTTTTAAAATGGCCTTGAATTCCATTTTATAAAATAAGAGAGGGAACAAGCTTTAGGCCATGAACAGATGTCACACTTTCATTTAATAATCTTGTCTTATAAAGACATAAAAAAAAAAACCCCTTTGTAGAAGATAAGAAGAACATTCCACTAGAAGAAAAAAGTGTTTGAACTAATGAGGAAGATGTTTGTTGATGTAGCAATGATGAAGAAGAAAATGATTACTCTTTAAGGCTTCATTATTATAACTAAAAATATTCCCCTTAGAGCTCATTGGCGTTGATGCTAAGTAGATCAGAAAAGATAAAAGAATGTCAAAACCCCCTTGGATACACACAAAATGAAAGAATCAACAAATGCCATGTCATCATATGAGCTGGATTTATTGCAACCTGGACTCATATAACAAAATAATTCTCAAAGAAAACAAATATTGCATCTTCATAATGCCTATCACAAATGTGTGTCCAACATTAGACTGGGATATAGTTGCCTCTTCCATCATTTGAATGGTTTGCAGGGATGGACCCCATTCCTTCTTTCCTACATATAGGAACATGTGATAAAGCATGAAATACCATCTAAAATTGATCATTTTGCTTCTCTTTTTTATCTCAATTTTATATTTGTGAATAGAATTTGCAACAAAATTTACAAAGTCAAAATCATGATTAACAAGAGGGTTTTGAATGTCCACTACCATATACATGAGGTGGACTGGAATCTTCTCCTGTGAATCCCCCCCGAGGACTTGACATAGAGCATAATAAGTTTTGATGAAATAATCCTCAAAAAAATCCACTTTGAATTACCACTTCATTTAGGGGGATTCTGATAGACTTCCTATCAAAACCCTTGACTCTGTACTTAGGCGGCCAATAATCCCTGAAGCTACTCTTGTCCTATTGATATTTTTCTTGAATGACTCAAAATAAATGGGCTTATTGGTAGCCAAATTCAACTAGAATACCTCAGAGATGAAAGCCTTGTCAATTCTAACCAGTTCACCACCATTGGTAGCCCTAATTATTCTTACATTCTCATCATAATTAGTTGCAATGTCCTTGAGGAAATCCATATCTACAAAAAAATTGGGTACTACTAGTTTCCCCAAATCATAGTTCCATACATTTGAAATTAGGACTTTTGAGTTCCTCTTCTTGTACTAGTGGACAAACAATTGCCATCCTGACAATGAAATTTTTGCATCTCTTCATTCACAGGCATTATCGACCATACCAGACACAACACCAAGGCCATGAACCCTAATTGACCTTTTGTTCAAACGAATAATTTTGGAAATTAGTTCTTCATCTAAAGTTCATTTTGAAGAAGGTTGGTCCTTTGGTGGGCTCCTAATTATAATTTGAATTTGAAACTAGGGTTTTCTAAGGATTGGTTCTAGGGTTTTCTAAAGCTTTCAGACAATAACTAAAGAAATTTAGAATAGTTCAAGATAGTATAATGTGTGCCCTAACTTAATTCAACCTTAGAACAGTAATTAGGGTAAAATTCATGGATTGAGACATACTTACTTGTTCTTGCACTTTTGAAAACCCTAATTATCACAAAATATTCTTGAGCTCTACAAATTTATTCTCCTCGAATGCTTACAATACCAAGTGAACCATTTAACTGATGGGATTGTAGCATTTATAGAAGGAAATTCACTTAGGATGTAGTATAAAGCCATCTTTTTTTCCATTACTCTCAACTCATGTGAGCTAGAGCACACAACCACCCATTTTCAAAGTTTAAATGTGAGTTGTTGATCATCAACCAAAAAGACGAGATTTGACAGTTGATAGCCATTTAACTAATTTAAAAAAAATTGAAATGATTTAAGAAGATCTTCATCCAATAGAATTTCTCCATACAAGACCACCTTTACACATCGTCAAGAGCTACACCATCGAAAGAAAAGACAAAAACAATCAATACATTGGACATGTGGCAACCTTCCACAATTTTGCAGCATGAAGATTAGACCACTACAAATATCCCTCGGACTCGTGGAATGCTATGATATTATACCATGTGTCACTAAATCCATGCTTTAAGATTATTTATTTTGATATATAACATGCTAGAAATAATGAGATACAGGCACATGTCCTCTTGATGACCTTAAAACTTGACAAGTGTCCTCTTTCCATGATTTTGTGGACCTTATTTGTGTCTTCTTTGAAATGTCCTATGGAATTGAGGAATCTTATAAAATCATGCCACGTGTCAACATCCTAATACACTTGATAAAACTATTCGATTGAACACCTTCAACATCGTGCCACGTGTCTCTTTCCATCGTTTCATAAGGTGCTTGTGGGTCTCTCTCGAGGTACTCCACAAAATTTTGAAATTATCTTAAAACATGCCACGTGGCACCCATAAGTCTTCACAAGGGTTACACCATCATGAATGATGCTCAACATGACATGTGTCAAAATTTTCATGGTTCCACAAGCCACCTTTTCCTTCTGTAATAAACCCTCTACATAATTGTGAAAACTACTAGAAATGTGACACCTGTCAACACTTTATTGGATCAGTAGAGCATTTTATCAATAAAATATTCATGTGGGAAGGATTAGTGGGGTCCACATGTTGGGCGTGAGTAACTTAAGGGTCCTTTTAGCATGCGTTCCTTTAAAAAAATGTCTACTAGGGAATGAAGGGGCCAATAGGTTGATAAAATAAAGGGCACATACATAAGACCTTAGGGATATAAAGGAAAATTTAAAGTGACGGGTCTTATATGGTAACCTAGGCATGAGGGTCCAGTAAATAGGTGAGTCATGATACTTAATGTTGTAACTTAAGGTACCGACAATAGGCGATAGGCAGTCAACATGTGATTATAACAAAAGTACAAGAACACCACCAAGGCTTAGGGTTTTTAGGGTTTTAGCATAAATAGGAGATCACTCCTAAAAACCTTAATAGAGAATACACTCATTTTGAAGCTCAGGACAAGGGCAAAAACCAAGAACCAAATATTTTGCAAAAATTAATACCACTACTAATTCACCCCCCTCTTAGTAGATTGTGTGCCCTTTAATGGAAACCACAACAACAAAATCAATGATGCACATTTGATCCTCCTATCACTAGCTCTGCATTTTCTAACACTCACCCTATGTGGGATATTTCTCCCTGCCATTTCTCTCCTTGGTGCAAACTCTCCCCCTTTGACATCAATGGAAAATGGATGCATAGACTTTTCCCTTTAGAAGTATGAAGCACAATCTATTCACTATATCTTACCATAATTCACAAGTCTTCTCTTCCATTTGTAGTAAGGAGTCACAACTCATCAAAGATTCCCTTACATCAATTCCAGATATTTGAATAATTTTATCAAATTATTCAATTGTATCACTTTGGGGATTCATCAATGACGTGTTGACTAGTTCCCCCTAAAACTATACTTCCTCTTTTAAATTAAGAGGAGGGAGACATCACTCCCAACTTTTGCCTAATATAATCAAATGTTTCCTTTGGAAGGGGTTTAGTAAATATATCCACAATCTTCTCTTTCATATCAACATACTACAATTTGACTTCCTCATCTACAACATTTTCTCATAAAATGATACTTCATTGATATATGCTTTGTCCTAGAATGCATTACTAAATTCTTTGAAATATTTATTACACTTGTATTGTCATAGAGAATTGAAATAGGATTATCATACTCAATTTTCATATCCTTCAAGCTTTTCTCCATCTAAAGTACTTGAGTGGAACATGATATTGTTGCAATTTATTTTTCTTTTGTAGTAGATAATACCACATAATCCTACATTTTTCTTAGCCATGACATAATACTATCTCCAAGAAAGAATGTACCACCACTAGAGCTCTTCCTATCATCAACACTTTAAGCCCAATTTGCATTTGTATGTTGTCAAATTGAAATTTTTTCTTCTAGGATACCACAGGACATATTCCATAGTAGCTTTCAAATATCTAAAAATCCTTTTTACTACCTTTGCATGTGTCTCCATAGGTATGGCTTAAAATATTGCAACCATACATACACCTTGCATAATACCTAGTCTAGATGCAATCACAGACAAAATGCTTCTGGAATTATTGATCTATACAAAGTTTGATTTATTACAGAAGACTCATTATCCTTACTAAGCTTGCACCCAGTAACCATAGGCATACTATCTGGTTTGAAATCTTCCATGTTAAAATTCTTCAACATCTCCTTGACATACTTGGTTTGTGATATGAACATACTTTTGTTTGGCTAAGAGATTTATAAATCAATGAAAAATGAAAACTCATCAAGCATGGATAATTCAAACTCTTTTTGTATTTCATTAACAAATTACTTGCACATTTTGTCTTTACTACCACCAAAAATAATATCATCAACATAGACAACAATAATCAATTGATGATCACCTCCATTTTGATATAGAGATTACTATCAACAATACCTTTCTTGAATCCTTGCTGCCATAGATACTTAGACAATCTTGAATACCAAGACCTAGGGGCCTGTTTGAGTCCATACAATTATTTCTTCAATTTGTAGACAAAATTTAGATTCTTAGACAACTAAAATCCTTTTGGTTTCTCAATATATACTTCTTCTTTTGAATCTCCATTTGGAAATGCTAACTTGACATCCATTTGATATGCTTTGAAATTTTTGAATGTGAAGAATGCCAAAATATCTTGATTTCTTCTAGTTTGGCTACTGGAGTAAAGGTTTCTTCAAATTTAATACCTTCCACTTAAGCATAACCCTTGCAGACTAAACTTTCCTTTTTTAATCACTTTTCCATCTTCCTTCAATTTATTTTTGAATACCCATTTTGTACCAATAACATTTTTGTCTTTAGGCCTTGAAACAAGTTCCCAAGTCTCATTCTTTTTGAATTCCGATTCAATTCTTCTTTCATTGCTTCTATCTGATTCTCATGTCGTTGCTGACTTTCGTAAAATATTTTGGCTCAATTTTGGATAGAAGATAAAAATGTACTTATTTGTTCATCCTTGCTAACATTCTAGTTTTCTCTGTTGTCTTTATCTCCAATAAATTGACTCTTAGAATGATCTCTCTAATATACCTTGTTGGAGTTTTTTATATTTGATCTCTTAGGCTCCCTCTCTGTATCCTCTTCAGTGATGTGTAATGGTCCATCTGAATCATTTCCATCATCATCTGATGCTAGCCTATAGTGTAGTGCTTCATCATTTTTTATATTAGCACTTTCTACAATCTTATTCAATATTTTATTATAGCATATATATGCCTTACTTCTTGTTGAATAACTAAGAAATTTACCTTCATCAAATCTTGAGTCAAACTTACCCAAGTTATCTTCATATCTTTTGATATAACATTTTCTTCCAAATATTCTAAAATATTTGACTAATGTCAGTTTGCCTTTATATAGTCCATAAGGTGTCTTAGTGTTATTCACTCTCATTTTTCCTCTATTAAGAATGTAAATTGTGGTATGAATAGACTCTCTTCAGTATATATCAGACAACTTATCTTGATTCAACATTGTTCTTGCCATCTCCTAAACTATTCTATTCTTTCTCTCAACCACTCCATTTTGCGGAGGAGTCCTTGCGGTAGAGTACTATCTCCTAATTCCATGTTTCTCACTGAATTCTTCAAAGTCATCAGAAGTAAAGTCGCCACCTCTATCAGGCCTTAGAAACTTGATGGTATGACCAATCTCATTTTCTACCATAGCTTTAAATATCTTGAACTTCTCAAAAGCATCAAATTTATCTTTCAACAAAGTAACCCATGACATCATGGAAAAAACATCAATAAGAATCATAAAGTACCTATCACCTTGCAAGCTCTTGGTCCTCATTGGTGTAGTGTCTCTCATGTTACTGATACTTTTGATACTGCTTTGTGTGTGTATTGATTCTGTGTGGTTTCTGATTATGTTTTGATGCTTATTGGATACTTTGTTAGATGTCTATTTTGCCATGTGTTTGGCGTGGTAGACAGTTGTGTTTATTTGCTTATGATAGTTGGACTTATGTGTGGGATACTTATGTTATGATGATGTTACTGAGTGTGTTATATTGATGATGTGATATTTATATTTTGGTTATTGTATTTGATTCAGGTGAAGGAGATGGGGTGGCATCGCTCATCCATGAGCACCCTGCCTCACTACAACTCTCTTTCACAATGTGTTTGATTATGAGTTATATGCATATGTATATGTTGTTTGACGTTTGGTGTTATGCAAGAATGTAGGTACCAGGTGCCGACTCCACCCGCATTGTCAGGTCTGAGCGTGCCCTGTATACCCAATGGTTTGATGTGGTTAGGGAGTTGATAAGAAATTACCCCTGTCTGTGTTAGTGGTTGGTTCAATGGTTGTTCATGTCTTATATGTACTTTTTTCGTATGGGTATGATTTTAATTTTAGTTATTTACTTTCATGAGTTTTATAATGTTGCAAACGTTACATTTATGGCTTTGACTAATGTATTATTATTTTAAATTAAATGCTATCGTATGGTGCGAAGTATTAAGTAACTAAATGTTCAATGTTGAAAATGACATCAATTCTTTTGGAAAATAATTGTGTGCATTAGCATTTTATTATTATTGCAAGATGTGAATTATCAATTAATTTAAATCAATAAAAGTCTATAAATTATTTTATTGGTTATTTATAATTAATTCACGGAAATTATTATTATGTCTTATTTTATTATTAAATGGTAATTTAATATTATATTTTTAAATTTAAATGTGGCTAAGTTAAAATGTTGTTTTATTTTAATGATATTTAAATTGTTTTTTTTCGAAAGCCAAACATTATTTTAAAAGGAATTAAATGTTAAATGTTTGCATAAAATAGTGTTAGTTAATTGAGGAAAATGCTTTTTCTGAAAATTAGAAATGGTAAGGAAAATTGTGGCAAGTGGCATTTGCATGGGGAGAATATCCAAAAAATTCATGGCAAGTCTGACTTTTTCCCTTTTTAAATTTTATATTCAAATAGTGCTTTTTCGAAAAAGCAAGTAGAAAAAGAAAAGAAAAATGAAAATTTTGTCTGCTATTCGAAAACTAAGAAATTATTTTGAGAATTAAATCCTCTGTGTTTTTCTTCGAATTTTCTGTTTAGAGGAATTTATATTTTAGTTTTATGTTGGGCATTGTTCTCGAAATTGGATTGCTGGAGGTTGCGGATCTCTGAATTGCTGAAGGTTGCGGCTGGATGGATACGCTCAATGCGGCACTTCGTCCTCAAATCAAATTAAGCGAAGGACTCCAGGTATTTTCAAAACCATTGAAAGATCTCTATAAATTTCTAGTTTAAAATAAAAGAAAAGGATTTTTAAAAATTAATCTCTTTTTTATTACTATTGTAACACCCCTCCGTTTTGCTCTTTTGATCTAACAGTGTTCTGTTTGGTTATGCCTTATTTTCTGTTAGTACCTTGACTATGGTACTCGGTTACTATTAAATCGCTATCTATAAAGCGATGTGAATGTGATCTTTTGATGTGATGGTATTTTATTATGATGTTATCATTTTGACATGTTTTGGATTAGCATTATGGATATTTGAATTAATGATGTTTAATGTTTTTGATTAAAATAATGATGTTAGATTAGTCAGTTGGTAATACTGTATTGGTGAAGGGGATGAGATTGCACCACTCGCTTGCAAGCGCCCTTCGATTCCTCGATTTCCTCTTCATGGTGTGTTTTATATGATGCAAATATACATGTGCGATATGCTTTTGTTCGCAAGTTAACAGGTACAGGACATCGACTCCACCTGGTTTTACAGGTTTGAGCGTGTCCATTGCCCAACGGTATTTGATTAGGAGATAGTAGCTAAGTTTTCCATGCCAAGTCGTCACCTTAGTCATAGTGTGTCGTCGGGTTGTGTTGCTTTGAATATTGTTCCCTCTCTTCGATTATTTAATTGCAAGTTGAAAAGGGTAATTAAATGGCTTTAAGCATTTAAGTTGTTGATTAATTTGATCTGGGATTATGTTAGTAATGTAATTTATTTTATTATTAATTTAATTAATTAATAAATAATTTAATCGTTGACTAAATCTATTTTATTAATTAATTAAATTTACGATGTTGAAATAAGTTAATTTAGTTATGGATATATTGTTTGAAATTGAAAAATAAGAAAAATGATTTAAATTTCATTTTTTTTTTTAAAGTTTGAATTCAAAAATTGAAAATAGAGATATTTTGAGATATTTTCTATTTTCTGTTTTCAACAATTGATGAGGGTGGTTGCATAGATATTTTGGATATTTTCTTTATTATCTCGTAATTTTGAATGAGTTTTTTTTTCAACAAGTTTGAGGAATTGAAAATAGAGGAGAGGAGGAAATTTTTGCATTTTGTGGGTTTGGATTGAATCTGAGGAAATTGTTGATTTGAAGAGGGAACCAAAGCAAGGATTTGTGCACCATCTGGATCTTCTCAAACTCTTGCATATCAGGTTCATGTTATTTAAATTGTTTATTGAATTTGAAAAGGTTCATGTTTTTGGAATTGTTGTTTGCAAAATTCATTGTTTGGAAACTCAAATGAATTATGTTAAAAAAAATAGAAAACTCATGTTGAATCTAAGTTTGTTTTGCAAAAACTCCTTTGGAAATATATTTCTTCAAGAAAATAAATGGTGTTCTTGGCTGTAAATGATCCTCTTTAGCATAACTTGCTCAATTAATTTTTGTAAATTCTTGGTGTGGATATTTAAATGTTTGTATATATATATAAAATACATATACATATACTTATATGTATTTTATTCATGATTTTTCTCAATTGATTAACCTACTATTAAAGGAAATAAAAATTAAATACCCCTATTGAAGCGCGGATTTTGAAATCCGCAGGGGTTTCATATATTAAAAAAGAATTAAAAAATATATATTTTGGGGGGGCTGGGGGCTCACCCCCATCGCGCCCCATGGGAGGCGAGTGGGGGGAGCTGCACCCAACGCGACCCTCACCTCCTTCGTCCGCCATTGCCGCTGCCGCCACCAAGCGGGGCCGACTGTGTTAACACAGTCGTCGCCCACTAAGTGGGGCAACTGTGTTAACACAACCGCCACCCTTGGAGGGTGTTGGCTGTGTTACCATAGCCGCGCCCAGCCATGGGCCGGTTGTGTTAGCACAGCCACCGCCATGGCTCAACCCTAAAGCGCGCCTCCTCATACTACAAACGCATGGGCCCCATTTCATATGGCTGTCTTTTTATATATATATATATAATATTTTATATATTATCATTTATAATATTAAAATATTTAGAATAATATTTTATATTATATTTTATAATATTAAAATATTACTATATATATCATTAATAAAATATATATATAATATCTTGTATATTATAGTTTGTAATATTAAAATATTTTTAAATAATATTTTATATTATAATTTATAATATTAAAATATTATTATATATGATGTTAAAACATATGGTTATTGTTGTGGACATAAATTTATTATGTATAGGAAAATGTTGATTTTCAATGACATGTTTAAAGGATAATTGAAGAAATTAAAATATTATGTTTTAATCAAATTATTGACTTTATTTTAAAAATGATATATTTAGATGGAATAATATATTTGTTTTAAATAAAATGGACATTAAGTTATGTTAAATTATTTTGGAAATGATTATATCAAGTAGAGGAAACATTTATGTATTTTAAAATGTTATTTTCTGAATGGTTGAAATAAATGTTTATTTTATAATTATTGAAAACAATTAGAGAATGTGATATTTGATTTAAATTTCGTCTTTGTCTAAAAGAGACGTTGTTTAATTCAGTTTTATTGATGCGATGAATTACTGAATGTTAATGAAGAAATGGATTTAGTAAATCCAAAGTAGAATTTAATTCTCATCTTCTTGCTCATCTTGATTGTGAACTGTTTCCGTTTTGTTGGGGGAAATCGAGTCATAGAGAATGATAAGTCTTCCAAATGGGGTTTTAGTATGAGGGTTGTCATGTCATGTAGTCAACTTGTTTGATTCCCTTGGGTAGTGCATGAAGTTATGTCAATGTTATACCCGGTTTCCATGAACGAGGATGTTTTGTGCCTCCTGTGGAAGGAGTGGACTATGTGATTGTGACTCCTGGTAAGGAGTGGCTTTGTTATGATTTTTATCTCCATTGTTGGAGAGAGTTTTGACTTATTTTGCCTCTTGAGAAAGGAGTGGTCGTGATATCTTGTTTGTTGCACTTTGGTACCCTTGGTGATTGGATGGTATGTGTGCATTGTCAAGTAGAAAAGTGGCTTCTGTAGGGGCCAAAGCCCAAAGAGGTAAACTGGATAACCTTCGAAGGTGGTTTAATCAAGTGATAACTAAAACAATACTTAGAAGATTAGGTGGTACTTCTCACTAATCAAGATAATTATGCCTCACTCATAGACACAAGGGCTTGTTTAGACTTGGGATGAGTGGGAAGGCCTGGAATGGCAAGGTCATCTATCTTGTTTGTACGAAAGGTATTTGATTCCACATGAGTGAGTATGGGGGCTAAGATTCAGTTGAGGCCACCAGGATAACCCGTAGTGGGGCCGGAGCCTATGAAGATTCCTAGAGGTAAACCCATGACGAGCTGTGTGATGACACTCTGTCTAGGACAACAGTTGGTACTTGTTCATTATGTGTATGGTTCTTTTAACATACTTGATCTGCTTTATTTCTGGAAGCAATGTGACCATGTTAGAGTTGTACTTGAGTTGTACTTGCATGGTACATATGTTTGGTTTAGTGATGTGTTAGTCTGTGTCTAGAGGTGCTAGTCTTGGCTAGGATTCCTTGTTACTATCTCCTAGCACGGGGGGTGGGCCTTTGGATTCCACTTGGTTGGGTGGCATGCACCTTAATCCATTGGGATTTCTTCTTGTTCGTGTGGATGAGATTTCCAGTTGGAGAGCTTGTGAGATCCAGTTTCATTTCATGCTATCCTATTTCAGTTAATCTTGTAATTTCACCCCTCTTTGTAATCGAGGTGGAAGTTGTAATATGTAATCATGCTTATTGGATTTACCTCATTCAAGGAATGAGAGATGTAATCTTATTGTTTAATTAATATTATTGTAGTGTATGGTATTCCTTATTGTGATGATGTAATTTATCTTGTATGGAATGTATGCCTACTTAATATCTTGACTAGATGTTATGGATTCATTTATGTTGATGTGGGTTAATAAGTAATCTTAGTCTCGTAATCTTAGAGATTGTTTGCAATGGGTAGTGATCTTGCATGTTCATTGTACTTAAACAAAAAAAAAAATTAGTCTGTTTAAGTAGTTAATTGCAACTTCCTCTAGGGTTGCGTGGCGGGGCATTACAACTATAAATTTTGGAATTTTTGTGATGAGAAACCCATCTCTCTGTAAATGTATCTCAGCCCATAGCTTTCTCCTTCGATTTGTTTCTTGTCCCTATGCATTTTATTTTAGATTCAAGGTTATAAATAAATGGATTTTCGTTGCTTATCCTCTCTTTGTTTCCTTGCATTTCCCCAATTTGTTTCTTTCTATCTGAAATATTTTGTGCATTGGGATATTCCCAATTATTTATGTGTTTATGCATATATATATATATATATTATTTACCTTGAATTATGGCAACCAAATTTTTATTGATCGCAAAGTAAGTGTTCTGCTGGCTGTGAATTTTGTTTCTATGTCTATGATTTTTTTTTATGCTGGTGTGGGGAGTGGTCGCCATAGGCGAGCTACCCCACACCCCTCCTTCCTTACAAGGGTTGTGCCAGCCTTGGATGGTTGCACAGCAGCCTTGTGACTATTGTGCGCAGCCATACAAGGTTTCGCCCCTTTGTTTATAGCGCCCTCATGTGTAGTATGGGGTTCGATTGTTTTTATAATGTTTATTCATGAATACATACATATATATATATATATATATATATATATATATATATATAACTATTTTTTTTATTGGCAAGTGTTAGTATATATTAATGTATGCTTGTTATTATATATATATGTATGTATATATTTTGGGAGATATTCAGTAATATACTGTGTTATATATGCAACAGGTAATTGAAGTTTATTATTCTTTTAATTTTAGTATATAGCATATATATGTAAATCAGAACATTTTATTGAAATGAAGAAGTAATGATTATTCTGGAAAAATTAAACTGATGAGAAAACTTATATTGTTTAGATTCTGATTCAATCATCATTGTAGTTAATCTATAATTAGAAATAAAAGAATAGAGGTAAGAAAACAAAGTCTTGTAATTAGATTCAGAATTTATAATTATTTTATTAAATTTGTCTTTCTATTAGAAGTGATTTTTAAAAGATTTGATTTCCTCAATCTTAGAAAAATTTAGAGTTGTAGGATAACTTGTTTGGAAAGAGGAATGAGAAATTAGAGAATTGACTTTGTTATAGAATAAAATAAATATTTGATTTATAATTGTTTTAATAGCTTAAGTTAATGTTTAAAATTCAAAATTTAATCTGTGAAATTTTGGTTACCATTCTTTAATTAGATTTTTAACAAGTATTTAAACTTAGATTTTTGGAATTTTGGTGGAATTAATTTGATAGGATATTTAATAAATTGATTATTGTCTTTTGTTAAATGGGAAATATTAGTGAACTCTATGTTTTAATTTTAAATGATGGAAATGTTTAATTGATATGAGACTTGTGCAATTTAAATTAAATTTCTTATAGCTTGATGATGTGGTGTTAATTAGTAGTATGTGATATTTTATTTCTAGTGTGCATAAGCATTATCTCTAGAGGCTAGGGAAGTGTGTATGTATTTTTATGGTTGCATCTTTTGTTTTTTTGTTGATACCTTATGGGTGGTACCTCTTAGTGTTATGGGTTTTTGGGATTATTTGTGTAGTCACGAGATGGTCATGCCTCATGTGCCTTGTTGTGATTTTAGTCCTTTTAGTTGTGCATTAAGGTACCCCATTACTTGACTTTGATTTTAGGGCAGCCGTAGGGGAGAGTGACTCTTCTTGGGGCCAGTGTATAGGTGGTCACCCTTGAAAGAGTTTCCCTAATTAATGTACCTAGTAGGTTGGGTTATTTATCACATAATAAGATAAAATATACACCTCGCACCTGCCATTAGTGCTTCCAAAGGCTAAGGACGGGTGGGAAGACCTGGTCGGTAAGGTCATTACCTTGTCTCCACAAAAGGTAAGTGGCTCCGCATGAATCACCCTATGGGGCGACACCTTGAAATAGGATGTCTGGTTAACCATAGATGGAGGCGGCCCCTAGTTTTTTAGGTAGTCTGGTGAATCCATGTAAGGCCATGTGATGACACTCTCCCACTGTGCCCCTTTGTTTTCCCTTGTTCTTGGTGCCTCTGGGGGTTGTTTTAATTATTGTTGATGTTATGTTGTTTCGTGGGCTTGAGTCATGTGATGTGAGTCCTTTATGTTTGATTTTTTGGCCGAGGTTCTTTCTTATCGACTCTTTGCACGGGGGGTGTTCCTTTGGGTTCACAAGGTCAGGTGGAAATGTGCAATGCACCCATTGGGTCCCCAGGTGTGATCGTGGCGTGAATGCAGTTGCAGTGACCTCAAGACTTTGCACGGAGAATATTGTACCTTTAAAGAATTCAACTCTCTCATTATTATACTTTTGTATTAAGTTATACCCTTCCCAATGTTATAAGGGAAGTGGCCCTGTAATGTAACTTTGGTTTCATGTTGTGTTGTATCTGTGGAAATATATTCCATGATTGTAATCTTGAACTCTAAAGTTGAAAGTAATAATATGTTATTTATGTTTATGATTATATATCTTATTCTTGTTGAATGAATGCCATACTTATATTATGTTTTATTCACATTTCTTTCTTCCACTTTAGTTGGTATCATTTATCGCTTTAATTTGGTTGGGTTTGTTTAAGTAATGCACCATGTTAATGTAATGATGGATTTTCTACAAGATAGAGTTGTTAGTGTCTAATGCATGCAATATTAAATTAAATCCAAACAATCAATAGAATGCAAAGGAGATAAATGAGAAAAAGAAAGGAAACTGGAACAAGCTCACCCATTCTTCTCTCCTCCATGGCTGATTTCCATTGCACCTCCTTGGTTTGTTGTGTTGAAGAATGTGCCCTCAGATTTGTGTGAGCAAACTCTATATTTGACTAGTCCTAAGCAAAACTTTGAAGGATTTGTATAAACTAAATGCAAATAGAAATTAATTCTAGCATGCAAGTAGCTAAAGTGATAACAAGGATGCAAGAAGATAATAATAAGAGATAAGATTAATCAAGATTGATAAGAGATGTCGAAAATGAGAACAAGATTGTCATTTTATAGAAAATACAATCTTGAACAGACGGATGAGATGAGAGATTGAGAAATGCCCTAGAATCAATGGTCAAGATTCAAAATGACAACTCTCAATTAGGGTTAGGGTAAAAAATCCCCAAATGTGTGGACAAGATTTAATTTAGGAAATTAAATCAATGAAGGAGAATAAACGTCACAGTGAGATGAAAATTAGTAAGTAGAAAAAAGGATAATTTAGAAAATCAAGTTATTTTAGAAATAACTTACTTTGTGGAGAGAAATGCTATTTTGAAATTAATATTTTAAATTAATTCCAAAATGGTGAATTCATGTGACAGTAAATAATAATAATTTAAAATTATTTACTTAGAAAGAGGGAAGTTGCCAATTTAATTAAAATGCTTTTATTTAAATTTAGAAAGAAAATCAATAAGACAATTTAATAATTAAAATTATTCAATTGTGGAGGAAAATTAGAAAATGGGTAATTTTAAATAAATGATTTAATTTAAAATTAGAAAGAAAGTTGGAGAGGATAATAATTAAATAAATAATAGGAATTTATTTAATTATGAGTAGACATAAATAATTAATGATGTATTAAATAAATAAATAAAGTTTATTTATTTAAATAATCATGAGGAAGTAATAATTAAATAAATTTAGGACTTTATTTAATTATAGAGTGACATAATCATTTAGCGACGTATTTAAATAATAAATGTAATTTATTTATTTAAATAGCCAGGAGGAATAAAAGACGTGAATTAATTAAATAATTAATAATTATTTAATTAATAGTTGACATTGGACTATAGGACATAATGTTAGAGTAGTTTGGTATTTACTTTATTAATTAAACAATATTTGTTTAGTTACTTAAAGTTCCCTTTTACCTCTTTTCACTTAAGTTAACATTAGGTGCATATTAATTAATTACTTTATTAATTATTATTGTGCAAGCCTAGGGTTTTCCTTTTTAGGGTTTTCATCTATATGTAGTTGAAAACTATCTTTTGTATCATTATTCATTTTTACATTTTCAGGTGAATACATTGTTCCACATTCTCGAGCATTTCCTTTGTTGCTTCTCTTTGCTTCTCCTTGTAACAGGTTATTTGCTTGCAGAGATCTTTGGGCTTCTGTGGTGTTGTATCTTCTCAACTCCAACATGGTATCAAAGCTTCGGATTTGCAGCTACTTGTTCTTGTTTTGAGAGTTTTGCATTGGAAGCAAATCTAGGGTTCTAAGGGTTCTTCTTGTGGATTCAGCCTACTCTGAATTTTAGGCTCACTTTGGGCCCAAACAGACAATGCCATTGGATTCGTAGCGCCCAAAAACCCCTAAATCGATGATTTTGGCCACAGTCAACCAAGGTTGCAAAAAAAATAAAAAATTTAGGGTTTGGTCGTACGACCCCCTCAGAAAAAAAATTGCAAAACAAAATTAAAAAAAACCAAAGGTTTTTGATTTTTCGATGGGCTGCAAAAGGTACCACGCTTCGCCACCGCCACGCCACTACGGTCACCGCCCCCTCCACTTGGCCCTCCCATTCAGTCATGAAGTGCATCCGGCCGCGGGTCTCTTCGCCGCTCCGCATGCAACCGACGCTCGCTGACCGGGGCTTCAGTCCCTCTTCAACCCCTGCCCGCCCGGTCATGTGGTGACCAAGCGCTTGCGCCAACCGCCGACGGCATGCGCACCCTTGAGGGCTTAACTTCATAGCGTCGAGGTCACATGAGGAACCAGGGGCGCGCCCAGCTCCCAGCCGCTTGCCCCCTGGTCGTCCATATGGCCAAGGGCCGATTTTTTTAGCCCTTGAGGGCTGTGGGACATTGTTTTTCCCCTTTTGAGTAGCTTGCACTAAATCGGGCGTAGAATGGGCATTTTTTCTCAATTTTCAAAAATGAGATATCGTCGAAAAGCTGTTTTCACCATTCCAGTGGTACTAGTAATTTTTCTTGATTTTGTAGTTTTGCAGTCTTTTTTGCCAGTCAAAGTCAGAACTTGGTTTTTCACTCCAAGGGGCGTATCTTTTGCGTCCGAACTCCGTTTTGCACAAACAAATAGGCGTTGGAAAGGTATTACAGTGATCTTTCCAGATTTATAGTCTATTTTACCAGAATATTTACTAGGTATTTTTTATTCAGCTTTGTGTGTTTTTACACTTTGCTCAATTACTTGGTCATCTTGGCTCCTACATGGGGTTTGTTTGTGTTGGATGGGTTATGTTGATATGCTTTATCATTGCTGAGATCATTAGTCTTTAAATTTTTCATTTGAAGAGTTATCATGGGTTTTTCTACTCACCCTTCAGTTGTTCTTCTGGAACGGGGTAATTATGAGTCATGGGCAAAGGGTATACTTACACATTGTAGGTGGCTTAATATTTTTCCTTATTTGTATGATCTCATACCTGAACCAACAACTTTAGAGGGCAGATTAGCATGGGATATTATTAGAAATCACATAGTAGGACTTATATTGTCTAGTGTTGATCATGACACTGTGTTGGTTATATCGGACATTGATTGTCCTCACCCACTTTGGACACGTCTTTGGGAGATCTATGGAGACCCTATTCTATCTCCATTCCCAGAGGATCCTGCTTCAGATTGTCTCTTACCCATTGCTTGGAGAGAAAATACACCCTTTGATCATGATACTTTAGAGGAGCTTGAGTATTTAGACACCCTTACATGTTCTGATGGATCAGAGGTTTGTCTCACAGTTCCTACTCTTCAGACTGAGACTTCATCAACATCTCTTGTTGTTCTTGATTCAGTGCAGCAGGGAATCATACATCTTCCAGACATAGCTACTTTGGACTCTTATGTTGCAGACATATCTTTCTTGTTTGTTGAGTCCTATATTGCAGATTTGGAGGATTATTTTGAGGACATTCATCTCCTCTACCTTGACAGTCAGGTTATCACTGTTCGCCCACCATTATCCGTGCATTCAGAGGTTGCATTTCAGTATTCTCCACATCAGTTTGGATTTGGCATTATTTGTTTCAGTTCAGACAGTGAGACTCTTCAGCATCCTATCATGGCACACATCTTGAGACAGATTGGTTCATCATTCTTCACAGGGTTTCTTCGACAGGTCCATGGATCCGTTTCTTCCCAAGGGGAGGAATATCATTTGCCGCTTCAGGATCTCTTTTTGGATTCTACATCAGGCATCTACCATTGTGACAAGAGTTTCTTCATTGTGGGGGGGCCTTCTTCTCTCTTTCTATCTCTCCTATGGAGATCATTGTACATGTACTTATATGATAGAAGTTGTCTATGGGGGGTATCATGTTATCCACCTCCTATCCTTCTTTCATTAGTGCATTGCATTCCTTCCTTGCATTCTATTTTGGGGAGGAGTTTTGTTCCCACTGGGTTTTCTCCTTTACCCCATTTCATTTAGTTTGCATTGATTTTGTACATGGGTACCTGATCTGGCCTTGTTGCCGGGACCCATTGCTTTTGCTTTCAGTAGCTTCTTCTAGGTTTTAGCTTCTCCCTAAGTCTAGCTTAAGGGGGGGTGTTAGAGTAATTGGGTATTTACTTTATTAATTAAACAATATTTGTTTAGTTACTTAAAGTTCCCTTTTACCTCTTTTCACTTAAGCTAACATTAGGTGCATAATAATTAATTACTTTATTAATTATTATTGTGCAAGCCTAGGGTTTTCCTTTTTAGGGTTTTCATCTATATGTAGTTGAAAACTATCTTTTGTATCATTATTCATTTTTACATTTTCAGGTGAATACATTGCTCCACATTCTTGAGCATTTACTTTGTTGCTTCTCTTTGCTTCTCCTTGTAACAGGTTATTTGCTTGTAGAGATCTTTGGGCTTCTATGGTGTTGTATCTTCTCAACTCCAACACATAATTAAATATTCTAATTATGTTGAGACGAAGCATGATATAGAAGAATGTGGTTTGCGGGTCTAAGCCATTTTTATGTGTCTACATTTGCCCCTCTTTGTCATAATGCAACTTGTCACATTGTGGCAAAGAAAATAAGTCAAAAATATGCCCCAATGCAAAATAGTATGAGGAAGAATGACGAGGAGGGTTGCAGTATGCCCCCTCGAGAGGAAAGTTGGGTTTAGAGGACATGAGTGTGCTCTCGAAATGGATGAAAGGACTAGAAGATGAAAGAAAAAAGTATATAGGAAAGATAGATAAGGATAATAATGATGTGGACTAGAAGAAATGTTAGAGAGAAAAAGATGAATGTTAGGATAGAAGACACGGATGTCGATATGGGGAAGGAGATGCAAGTTAATGTGAAAGACAAAATGCATGTTAGATTCCTTCAATATTTGCCAAGGTACTAATAAGTGTTGCTCGAATCATCATTGGGTAGTAAAAATGACACAAATGGACAACAAACACCAGGGTATGACATAGACCAAGGTGTGCAAGGTCATCCACTTGCAAAACAGACAATCACAGACAAGGAATGTCCTAACTCATACTAGAGGCCAATTCACCCCAGTCTTTTTGTCAAGACAATCCAAAGACATCAGTCAAAGAAAAACGTAATAGGTCATGAGACGTCATCGCACCTCTGAATCCTTCATGGGACATCCTTGAGGTAGCTAGTAACATGACCAAAAGACAAGTCAATAAAAAGATAAGACAAAATAGACAAGAATAAACAACCATTTAATTGTATTGCTAATGTTTGTTTGTTGAAGATTAATTGTTTGATAGGTTGACAGTTTTGACGGTTTAACGGTGCCTAAAGTCAGGAAGGAAACATCCTAAAAAGGAAAATGACATTTTGACAAGGTCCAAATCCAGGAAGGACACATCTTGAAGAGGACCAAAAAGTGACGAGATTGACATTTTGACCAATGATTTGGCAAGCTGACTGATTTTGACTGCATGATTGATTGGCTTATGTTGTCTGATTTTGACCAATTTTGACGTTGACATTTCAAATGACTGTCTTGTGTCAAGTGCTACTATGTTTGACGTATTTGACTAACGCGACCATGTTTGACTTATGGACCTAAAAGGACTGACCTAATGTCTCAGGGATTCAAGGATGAATCTTGCCTACGTAGCAAGTGCGCATAGACAACGTAGTTTAGACTAGGATGAAGATTGATTGACGTGCTGACTTGACAAGATATGGCTAGCTTTGACTCTATTTTGAGATTGTTGACACTTTTTTGAATGTTTTTGTGTTTTTTTCAAGACATTTTTCAATTTTTAGGTCTTTTTTTTTTTAGGACTTTATACGATTTTTATGACTTTTTCATGACTTTTTTTATTTTTATGATTTTGTCAGGACTTTTTTTTATTTTTATGACTTTTTGATGTTTTATGGAAATTATGACAAATGCATGTGAATGATGTCAACGCACATGAATCCAAGGACAACCATGATTTTGCTACTAGTCAAGTTGAATACTGATTGATAGGTGACGATGACAATGACAATGTTGTTTGACGTGGGAAGGAAACATCCTAAAAAAACGTGAAGATGACAATGATATGATAAGAGGATAAAAGTCTGCAGCAGGGCCAGGGACAAAGTCAAGGAATGTTTTGGAGGATGCGTCAGGTTTGCCATATTTTTGAATTTGGAATGACTTGGTGAGGACTCGATGGGATGATGAAGGATCTTTAAACCATTGACAAGGGAAACCAAGATGGGTGATAGGTAAAAGACAGGAGAGATGGATGACTTTGATAAAAGATAGGAGACATGAATGGCCTAAACTAGGAGAATTTTCATATGGCATCCAAGGATGATGTCGCATAGTGAAAAGGAGGCTATAATGGTAATGACATGATATTCCATGAATAAGGTATGACTAAAAGATAGATATGCCAAGATTTTTCCCAAAGCATGATTTATGTTTGTACTATAGTCCTTATTGAGATCAAAGACGGGGGGAAATGGATGGAAAATGATAGGGTGTATATGGATAGATGGAAATGTCATGTGAAGGGAATGGGAGATGAGACGACTTGCCCCCAAGTACAATGGTCCACGTAGATGATTTATTCTACACATGATGCCTGTTTGCCAGGTTTTCATCATGGTACTTATCCAAAGCGCTTGTTTGCCAGGTTTTCACCGTTGGACCAAATTTTTCTCTTTACTATTTTTGATATTTTCTGATTTTTTTGGTGTCACCAAGATGCCTGTTTGCCAGGTTTTCATCAAGGGACGATTTTTTCTATTTTTCATTTTTTTGTTGTATTTTTGCATTTTTGTCGGATAGCCTTGATGCTTTATATGACCACTGACTGTGCTGAAGCCTTTGACGATGCTGATGTAGAGACTGGTGCCATGACCTGCCAATAATGACCTTTTTGAAGTAGTTTCCTTGTCAGGATGATAGCACTTGCATACAATTGATTGATGTCATTGTGATCCTTGTTGATACTAGAGTTGGCCTTATCAGAATACGCACATCGCGATAGAGTGCCATGAGAGTCCTTATGATAGAGAGTTGTTGCCAAGATGCGACGGATTTGTAACATGGGATGTTTGGACTTACGGAGGATGCAGGATTATGATGGATGATGGTGGATGTGGACAGGTTGGTTGGATGTTTGGATGTAGCTATTTTTACTCTCCAAACTTTGGGTGTTGGGTTAGGATAGTGTTTGAAACCAACATTTTTATATGTCTTTCTTGATGGCCATTTTGAGAGAGGTGGACATGTATTATATGTGGGAGTCCTCTTATGCTGTGGATCCACATTTCGATTGACTTTTGGATTTGGCATATTTTCTTTGCCTGATTCATTCTTTTCTTGACTTGATCCATTTTTTTTGGGATCCATTTTAGCTTCATTTGTCCACTTGAATTTTTGTCTGATTCCATGGCCTTTGGCATTTGATTTTGGATTTTAGATTTGTAAGACTTTTGTTGGTTCCATGTGGAAGGTTTATTCATGATGGAATGATGATTTGGGGTGTGGAGGGAAGGGGTATTGGCAACAATCTTATGACAATGACTACTCATGATACCCATTTTGATGTTTGTACTTGATAAAGTTGACCCCAATATTGAGGAGGGAACACTCACATCATTAGATTTTCTAACTGATGAATAGCCAAGACCTTGATGTCTGTAATGTGCTTGAACTTGAACGGGTTCCAAAATTCCTTGCTCGTGTAGGCCTAATCCTTTTCCCTGATAATTCATGTTTTGACAAATTTTGTTTGTGATGGGGTACTTGTTATTGTGGAAGCAAGATGCTAACCCATCCTTATTGTGGAAATTAATGCTCAAAATATTCTCATCTGTAAGAAAGCCTGCTCTAAAAAAGATAGATGATCCTAATTGATAGGATGTTGTAGCTTCATTGACATGTTGGACAGATTTTTGACTGACATCTTCGGTTTGATTTTTTGACATATCAGATTCTAATGATTCTGTTGGTGCTTCGAAGTTGATGTTGAAACCGTCTTCATGGTCATTGTCATAGAGCCCACTGAATTCAGTTATAGCTTGATCATTTGCAAATATGTCCATGCTAGGAGACTCTTGTTCTAGTGGTAGATCATCTATGTGTCCCACGAAGGCAAGTGTCTCATTGTTGGTAGTGTCAATGTTGGAAGCTTGGAGAGGTTCATCTTCAAGTGTTTCATCATGAAGGGCATAAAGGTCAAGGAGTGGATCATTTTGGACTTCTTCAAAAGTAGTGTCTTGATCAAAGATGGGCTCAGTTGGAATGACATGATCGAAAATAGGGTCTTGACCAAGGATAGGTTCATCTTGAATGACATGGTTTTGGATGGACTCTTGACCAAGGATAGGTTCATCTTGAATGACATGGTTTTGGATGGACTCTTGACCAAGGATAGGTGTCTTTGGTATGCCATGATTTTCTAGGAGGACTTCTTGAATGGATGTAAAGATGGGGTCTAATAGACTACTTTGATCTGGACAAGACGGTGATGTTATGATGTCATGCTTTGGACTTTCCTCTTGACATGTATCCTCAAGTGTAGGTAAGAAGATGGGACTTTGGAGACCATGACTAGATATGTTTTCATGATAACATGGAGTGTCTTGGAATGGATTGGTGTGTAATGGACTAGGATATGACATGGAGGCTTGGAAAGGGTTAGTGGATGAAGGAATCGGATGAGATGAAGGATTAGAATAGGACATGGATGCATGACAAGGATATGACGTGGATGGAGGATTAGAATATGACGTGGATGCAGGATTAGGATATGATGTGAATGAAGGACTGGGATATGATGTGAATGAAGGATTAGGATATGACATGGATAGTTGGTTTGGATTGATGGATGGTCGATTTACCTTGTCAAAGTTAGGGTGGGTATGACTAATGGAAGTTTGTTGTGACTTAACGCCATGGATGGTGTTAGGGGACCCTTGATAGTAGATGCATAGAGGACTAGGACTCATGGATTGTTGATAAGAGGGATAGATGGATGGAGGACTAGAGGTTGAGGTGGATTTGGACTTGGATTGGAGGTATAGTGTTTTGAAGTCCCTAGCAAGTTGTGCTTGACCATTACTACTGAATTGGCATTCAATTCGACTAGCAAGAATATCATAGTGACTTGAAGACATGATGGTGAATGGAATGAGACTAAGATTATGCAAAGTGATAATGAGGACAAAAAGGAATGTCAAGTGCAAAGTGGTAACGAGTGCCTTATGTCAAATGATTTTTTTAGGAAAGGTTTTCTAACCATTGAAAGTTTGACCAATGCCTCGATTTGGATTGTCAAAGGACCGGTTTGAAGGACAAGATGACAAAATGACAAGGTGAGATTTCCACACTAGACTTATGAGTTGGAAATAGCTCACAAAAGGACAATGACTAAGGATTGGTTTGTTTGACTTGGTCCAATGACAACTTACTTTTGAGACAGAGGTTTGACAAAGTAAGGAAAGTTTTCCTACCCCAAAGGTGTGCAAATTTTTTGAGGACTTAAGACTTTGCCTATGAAGATGATGATGGATTGCAAGCCAAATGAAAATTAAAAAATGCAAAGATGGATGACCTGGACAAGTGTTTTTCCTAGTTTTGGACAGAGGCTGCTAGAAAAAGATTCCAGGAAAGTTTGGTTGCAAATATTTGGCCTTGGTTTCTAACAGGAATAATGTTTTCCCAATTGATAGGCAAATGCGTCGCTTTAGGTTTCAAATGTGCTGCGATGTCAAATGAGTCGTTATCAGAAGCAATTGTGTTTCAGGAAGGCATATGTGTTGCAGAATACTCAGATGCGTCGCAGAGTTTGGCAAATGCGTTGCAATCTAGCAGGCGTGTTTCAGGATTCAACAGGTGTTTGTGCAAAATGGAAAATGTGGCGTTTAGGATTACAAATATGATCCGACAAAGCAATTGCGGTGTTTCAAATAGCGATTGCGGCTTGACAGAGCAGATGCAGCTCAAGAATAGGTAATTGCGGTGTAGGATCGCGCATGCGGCATTTTTATGTGTCTACAGTTACCCCATAGGTCTAGGTTAATGTTTTATGTATATTATGTTGTATAATTGTTTAATGTTGTTAAATGTAATTGTTGTTTTCAAAAAAAAATTGTTTTGTTATTGTTGTAGTTGTCCTATGGGGTTTGTGTGGCGGGGTGTTACAATTGGTCTACACAAGTCTATATGAACTAACTCCAAGGGCTTTGTAGTAGAATAATCCTTTGTTGAAAATATTTCTCTTGTCATTTTTCCTTCTTGACATTTCTTGCATAGAGTGTATGGAGGCTTTGCGATTTTAGACATATCTCTTACTTATTGTTTAGAACCAATCTTTACAAGATGATAAAAATTTATGTGACCCATCCTTTTGTTCCATAACCAACTTTCATCATTCTATCCAAAGAGGCATTTATTTCCTTTGATCTCACTGAGGTTGTACACATTACTTTTTGTCCTACTTCCTTCCACAACAAGCTTTTCAATGCTTGCTTATTTAATTTAAAACCCTTGAGTATTGAATGAAATAATTAACCTTTTTCACACATTTTACTTACACTAAGTAAGTTATACTTTATACCTTCAACATATAAGACATCATATGTCCTAGTTTCCCCACTGTCAAAACTCAATGTACCTTTTTTGAATATCTTAGCAACATAATTGTCACCAAGCCTTACAAATCCACCATTCCATTTTTTTAGACTTATAAAATTGCTTTTATCTTTAGTCATATGGCTAGAACATCCACTATCAATAATCCATGAATTTTGTTCATTTTGTGCATGAAATGTAGTCTGTGCAATCATTGATTTTTCAAATTTTTGATCTATTTTCTTTGTTTTTGACACCTTCTTGGACTCTTTCTTCTTATCAAAAAATATATGCTTTCTTGTATTGCTCAAGAGGATTCACAAAAATACTTCTACAATATCTTGCAATATATCCAAAATTATTGCACTTGTAATATATGACATTGAAATAAAATAGAGGTGCAAATGCATTTATGCTTATAAAATTACTCTTCCTTATACATAAGCTTTTATAATCTACTTCCTTATGATCAAATTGATTACAAGTAAAAAAGTAACCAAAAAAGGAATAATTGAACCTAGTATTGTATGCTTATCTTTTTAGATTTATTTTTTTCAAATCTACTCTTTTGTCAGACTTGAATGAAGGCATCTTCCTCCTTTTTGAGTTCTCCAGTCTCCTTGGATTGATTAACATTTGAACTACCAAAGACATTCTCATTGGATTATTTTACAATTTTCTTCATTGGATGCTAACCTTTATCAAATCCAAGACCAGTCTTGATGAAAGGTGACCTTTGGTTGTTTATGATCTCATCTAGAAATTTATTAATCTTCTCATAATTCACGCTCTTGTCCAATTGACCCTTAGCTTTCTCTGAATCCTTTCTCAAGGATAAAATTTACACCTCAATCCTTTCATAGTCATTTTTTTGCCTAAAATTTCTCTAACATGACACCTTCTATCCTCTTTGCTTCTTCTATCTAAAATTTCAAATCTATAATCAATTCTTTGAATTATTTAAGCTTATGATTTTGTTACTGATTTTCCTTTCTTTCTTTCTTTAGATCATCTAGGGAAGATATGATTTCACCTTCTAGATCAACTTCAACTTCTTCTCCTTCATCTCTAGAGTTTACATTTTTTACATTCCTCATCTAAAATATCCATTGCTATGAATAGAGCATCTTCTCTTTCACTTTCACTTTTAGAGGTACAATGATCACATTCATCTGATGAATAGCTATCTTCCTTCATCTTCAAAATTTCAAATTGTCCTCAATAGTTTTGAAGTTTTGTTTGCTTGAATTTGTCATCACCTTCATAAATATTTTTAAGCTTGTCCCAAATCTCCTTTATAATCTTGCAGTGCACTATCTTGACAAGCTCAAAGTTAGATAAATCACATAAGATAACATAATTTTCTCTTGCATTATTCTCACAATATTTCTTTTCGGCTTGATCTCTTGGAGGGTTTTCAAGAATTTCATAACCATTTGTAACAGATTGCCAAACATCAAATCCTAATGCCATCAAGCAAGCTTCCATCCTCACACTCCAAAAATCATAATTATATACATAAAATAGTGGCACCTTATTTGAAGAAAGACCTTCTATTCCTACCATGTGTGCCATGCTTCACAAAGGAACTTAGCTCTGATACCAATTGTTAGACACACAAATACTATGAGGGGAGGTGAATCAGTATCTAGTAATTTTTACTTTAAACTATCGCATTCATAGCAACGTCAAATATAATCAATAGAAATGCAAGAAATGAACACATCCACACATAAGAACACTAAATTTATGTGGAAACCTAGAAGGTAAAAAACCACAGTGAGAATAGTTGCTTGGAACTACTACCCAAATCCAACCTTGTAAAATAACATAGAACTTACAATGATTTGGTAGGCACCAACCCATAGGAATTACAACTTAGAAGGGAGACACCAATCCTTGCGAATTCTAATTTTTAGACACCAACCTACAAGAGACACCAATCCCCTTAGATTGAGCTTCAACATAGCTATTGAGCACAAAATCTGATCATGAGGCTCCAACCTCACATTACAAAAGGAATGCAAATATGATTTTACACAACCTGATCTACATCAATAAGTGAACATATACTATATCCATGTGAACATGATATTGCGGTTTCACTCAACACACTTAACTTATTTTCACAACTCACACTACACACTCACACACTCACACTTCACACTTCACACTTCACACACATTTTTTGCATGAAATTATCAATAATATATCCATTCTATTATGTTATAAACATCTTCATGTCAGCCTAGAACATTTTAACATTTGCAACTAGCCATGTCAGCCAAAGATAAACCCTTAATTCAAAATGATCTTAAATATGTAGTCGGCTCAAATCTAAATCAAATATGTTTTTGTAGGAGTAAGGTGATTCCATGCACTTCATACCATAAGCTTAACTGGTCCCATTTTATCTTCTCATGCTTCCTTCGACTAGCACATGCTTCCTTTCTCTGGTGTAAGCTCTCAACCATATTTCATAGTTATTTAGGAATTACACTTCACTGTATCATTTCTAGATACTTCATATGAGACCAAAATCTTATGAAGCTTGAAAGTGACATACATTCTAAGTAGCTTTGCTTGTCTTTTGAACTACAAGCAATAATTATAAATAGTGGTAGAATACAGTATCAAAAACAATGGCATATCAATATAGTGCATTTTATGCTTTTGAATAACAAACCTCAAAAATTTACCACAAACACTTCCAAACTCATGTATATGCAGTAGAAATACAAGAAATATTGATTCCAATATATATCCAAACTTCCTATGTTCTTTCGACAATAATGATAATATTAACATCTATAACTGACAGTCCTCCTTGACATTTATGATGGTTCATCAACCTTATCACCTTTGATATACCTTTGACATCAATGACAACTCCATGTCCAGCATAATTTTCCTCAATAGTCTCCATGGAATCATCCTTCTCTTCATAAGTTGTGAGATCTTATGTGGAAAAGACTAGAATGTATATCTACCCAATACATAACAATAATTGAAGAAATTTATAAAAATTACACAATGACATAAGATTCACATTTAAAGAGAATATTTTAATTAAAACATCTATTCAATCAATATAATTAATATATTATTAAATATTTATTAAATAGGACCAAAAAGGGTTAACATAGGTAGTCATTACATCATCTCCCCTAAGAATAGACTTCCTCCTAGATATCATCTAGGATAAATGCAACCCCAACCCAAACTTCACTATACACTCCAAAAGATTATGCAATATATCATGATCATTAATTAATAGAAAAATTCACAAAATAAACAACTCAAAAGAACATGCAATTAATTATAATAAAATAAGTATAATTAATATGTGTCAACACACTTACTAATGCATCATAATATCCTACAATATATCAAAACATATGTGTAGCTATAAAATTGTATCTAAACAACATGATGTGTGTCTTCATCTCACTTAGTAACATGGCTCTTATATTCACAAAACAAAATTATACACTTCACTAATGTTAAAACATTAGACAACTAATACTATTTGGAAATATTCTTTAAAATAGAAGAAAATTGAAGTTTTCTCCTTGACATCTAAAATTGAATCAAATTGTAATCTCAAGAAAATGAAAACAAGATCACAACAATGTTTTTCTATTTGAAGTGGCATTTTCTAGTCAAAAAATTATTCAAATGCAAAAATATTGGGTACAAATCCTTTCACAAATGATACATTATACGTGTAAAAACAAACATAATATTTCTATCATAATATTTATAAGGTAGTAAAACTTTGCATATAAAAGTCACAAAAATTCAAAATTTTATGAGCTCATGTTCAACAATACCACTAAAATATATATCCATTATCAAGCAGAAAGGAAAATAGCATTAGTTTCTATGAAAATGTCTACAAACCTCAAAATTTTGTATATTTCAGTTCAACATTACATTTACAAATAATTCACCAACCATAATTCACCTAGAGGTCACAAATTCCACTAATAGAATTTTAGGTTTTATAAAAATAAACACACTATATTTGGTAGAAATCTTGGTATGCTTAAGTGCATCATCTTTCCAAGTTGTTAAATATCTATGTATTGCACTAGTCAATCATGGATGCAATTTTTTTTATTTTAAATCCTTGATTAAATTCTTTACACTATCAAAACAAAAATTCAAGCTCGAGTTATAAAAGAATGTAGAAATTAGTGACATGACTAAAGCGTGGTATGGGAAAATTTTTATGACTCATTTTAAAATATTTCACAAAATGAAAACCTTTTCCCTACTCTAAAGAAATCCATAAGAACTCCCTCACCAATTTTTTAAACTTTTGATAGGATAGCTTAAATTTGTTCAACTTTTTCAGTTATGTAAAGAGGTTTACAAATCCAATAAATCAATTTCTTTTGAACATGATCAATAATCATTTATCAAAGAGAAGAAGAAGCTTGAAAAGAAAATGAGATTCCTGGAAAATATAAAGACCTCACAAAAAATAATCCACTTCCAACCAAGCATTAAGCCAAGTAGATAAATGGAGGAAGGATTGTTTGTAGCAATAGTTGTTCTACCATTGAATACTTGAGCTAGAGGCTAAACAAAAAGTATCTAGGAATTCCAAATTCCATTCGATATTATTCTCCTTTTCTAGAAGAGTCAAAAAAGATCATCAAAAAAATGACCACAAACAAGCTATTGAGAATAATTGAGATGAGAGATAGCTTTGACTAACTTCTATGAGAGAATTTCTAACTAAATAACCAAAGCCTTTAGCTACAAGCACATAAAGAGAAAGAGAAAGAAAAAATGAGTTGTACATAGATTTAAAAATCCCAAAGGAGAAATATTTTCTATCATTAGTGGTAAGACAAGTTAAAGCATCAACAAAAAACATTTGAACAAAATGTGAAATTAGGCCCATATCTTAATGCCTAAACCATAGCAATAATGTAAGGCCAATCAATATGATCATAGACTTTGGAAAAGTAGATTTTGATGAAAATGCCTTGCTAATGAGAAAGCCTAGCCCATCCCCCTGCTCTTCCTTCAACTGCCCATTCTACACCTTCCTAAACAACAATAATTTATTATCTAAAATGTATTTGCTTTTATGAAACCTATTTTTTCATGTTAGACACTAAGAGAAAGCAAGTGGTGTGGTTGAAGAGCAAGTGCTCTATAAATTATTTTATTAGAGACATTCAAAAGAGTGATCATTTCCAATTATAAATATCCTCCAAATTCTTATACTTATTTATGAACATATTAATGTTTCCTTTATTCATAAGCATCACTTAGAGAATTTAAATGATAGGCTTCTAGGTAAATATGATAGATATCATTGCCAGTAGTTTCCCAAAAGGATTTGTAGAATTCATAAGTAAGCCCATCACATGCAAGAGCTCTGTCATTATCTCATGAAATTTTGCTTGGATGAGAATTTGATCACACATCATCCACTACAAAGTGGAGAACTAGTAAGGAACCACACTAATGCATTGATGAAGAGCATGATCCTATTGAGGTGAAGGGTCTTGATCTTTGAAGACATATTGATAATAGAAAATAAACACTTTGAGAGTGTCAAGTAGGTATGTGAGGATTTATTGAACTTCATTAATGCATTTGAATTTTTGATATATGTGAAAACCTTGCAAGGATTGAAAGGATTCCTTGGATATCCTATCCCTAGTCTTAAGATAGTGAAGAATCGCCTTGACTTGAGCTCCCTTGAAAAATGATTATCAATCATTTACTTCCATTGATGAATTTTGGCCATTCCTAGTTGTAGAGTAGGCTCAAATGGATACACTTCTAATTTAGTGTTGTGCAACAAAGTTACAAGGTTGTAGACCCATATGAATAATGGTGGAAAAGCATTAGTTGGTGTCCATTGATGTGTAAAATGTTGACAAATGGTCAGTGCTCCCCTCGAGATTCGTATCATGGTTTAACCACCTTCTATGGATCCATTAACTCTGGTGCTTGTATCGGACATTATCAAGTCGACTTTTTGGTGCAACGACAACCGTGGGGCCAACAATTGGTATCAGAGCCAAAGGTTATGGGTTTGAATCCCCTCGGGTAACGCTGAGGGGGAGATTGTTGGCAGATGGTCAGCACTCACCTCGGGATTCGTGACATGGTTTAACTACCTCACGTGGATCCATTAACTCTAGCGGTTGTATCGGGCATTGACAAGTTGACCTTTTAGCGCAACGACAACTGTGGAGCGAACATAAAAAATAGGAAGTGAAATTGATAGCAAATCATTCTACCACTTTACCCAACCAATTCCATGACAATGATGTGGCTTCAAACTCCAAACATGTTGGATATGTGCAAGGGTTAGCTTCTGAGACAACAATGACAAGTTAAGATATTTTTTATTTTTCTCTATCTTGGATTTGACATGCTACCACTTGTATTCCCCCAATAATGTTGTTGAAAGATCTCTCATCTATGATATTAGATTGATCATTCATTGCAAACTACTTCTTGGATCATGTGGTGACTTTAATATAATTGAGGTAACCCCTAATAAGTGTGATCATCTCCCTCTATATTAGACAATTAACAAGAAAAAAGCTTGATATTACATGTGTAATAAATTGAATTTGTATGATGCCAATATTCACTAATTTCACTACCAAATCATTTAATGCACATCTAACATCCACAACAAATTTTAAAATATTCTCAAAAACTTAACAAAACCATACTATCAAGTCTGCATTTTTTGTCGACTATTTTGAATATATATTTTTTAATTATTTAAGTGTACTTAAAATTACAAAACCCATCTATCCCATCAAATGAATTTGAGTGATGATTTAAAAGTTTGCGTAGTCACAATTGGAAATCTAAAGTACTCTAAGCTAATGGACCCCAAATGTATTATGTGAATTAGAGGAACGAATGGTTTCGACTCTGTCTTGTTTGTTTGACTCACAGCACATTCTTCTAAAATATCTTGAGCTTCCCATGCAATGTTATTAATTTCTCCCACCAAACACTTTCACTCGCTCATTGTCCTCTGCATCTTTCATATATGTGAGCTTCCGTCTCAACCCGGTCACCCGATTATAACTAGAAATTATAATCCTGCGCTAAAGAGTATCAACAGTTTTAACTATAAATTATTATCTTTCACTTTAATAATTTGAGAAGACAGAAAAAAACAAAGCATCAAATGTGTCTGATAATGTTTAAGCTGAAACGATGTGTGAAAACGACATAGATCAATATTTCCACATTTCCAACTTGACAGACAGGAACATTTACAGGGAGAGTCCATATTTGTCTCTTGATTCATAAACTATTGTCCTTAAATTTCATGGGTATCAATTTCAAAAATATAGTCCAGTGGATGGTGGCATTGACCGGATTTATTAATTAATATAAATATGGTAGCAGACATATGATTTCTACAGTCTATATTTTTATTGCAAGAAATTTCTGGATTTGACTGTGTGAGTTTTTCCCTCTCAACGTTTCTGATCAAACTATATGATCCATGGAAACGTTAAGGGGAAAAAACTCGCACAGTCAAATACAGAAGTTTCTTGCAGTAGTAATATAAATATGATCAAATGTACATCTTGAATGTTGGACAATAAGGTGGATGGTAATGGAGCGAATAGATAGAAATTGTCCAGTTTCGAATAAAACAAGTTCATGTGAACGATCAGTTCAATGTCTTTGACTTCATTCAACATTATCTTTCTCTTCACAATATGATAACCAAACCTTTATATGTTGAAAACTTATCAATCTACAAGTTTTAAATATTTAATTGTTCTATTTTTAGAAAGTTACATGGATATCCTTATAATGACCAAAGTATTTAGAGTTAAGGATTGTATGCTTACCACTTCAAGCTAGATGATTAACAATTATATTTTATTGAAATAAATATGAAAGATAATAGTTATATTATTAAGGATATCATTACATTTTTAATTCATATTGGAAAAAATGGGGAGTCTCTCTCATTTTATTTTTCTAACGATTAATAGAAGTATTTTATTTTGGGCATGGTTAGTAGATTGATCGGTAGTTATTGTGTGCTTTCTTGCTAAAGGTTAATAGTTTGAATTATGTGCTCCCAAGGGTCTCCATCGTTTTAGCTATATTTTACCAAGAAGAGATAGGTTTATAGTGACTGTTAACTGAAATCATAAATGTAGTATGTTATGATGTTGTCAGATGAAGCAATGATGGTGTTAGGTTTTAGAGTCAAACTTCTAATCTAGGTGAAGATAATGAAGGATTTTAATCGATTTCCTTCTGTTTGATCTTTTATAATGTGGTAAGTTTTTACTTTATATTTGTTATGTTGGTTCTATTTTAATGACTCAATATCAAAATAAAATATGGATTACAATTAAAACAAGAATTGTTGAACAACGAAGTTCCTGCCAAAGTGTACAAGAATAGTTCTGCTGTGGTTTTGTTTTGTTTTGTATCTTCAATCTGTGTATTACAGACCAACTATATGTAATCTGAATTTGTGTATCATCAGCTGCTTAGCGAGTTGCATGTAGACAAGGCATGGTGTCAGTTGCTTGGAAATTAAAATTCATATGCTTGCATTAAAATTTGTATGGACTTCATGTAATAATTAGATAGATATTGGATTGATCAGTTTGAAATTCGGAAGATCTAAACAAAATATCTTGACTGTTAGAAACTTACACACTACCAATAGGCCAGAGTGTGATAGAGGTGGATAAATAGTTCGGATTGACATTTGATGCTTGCATAGCCATCTTATCTTGATCGGACTCTTAGATCTCCGTATAAATCTGAATTCATGAACCTTGTAATTGGCATTTTAAAACTGAACTTGCTTCCTCCATGAACAGGATCTCGAGAAAAATATAATGTAGTTTATATCTGCTCAAAAGAGCAAATTGAAATAACTGGTGGGAGATTACCCTCAGTTTGTTAAGTGAAATCCTCAAGTCACAGATATTCAAAGTGGTTGCCCAAAAGTCCAAAGAAGCAAATATTTAAGCTTTTGTTTTTACAATGAGAGGATGATAACCTTTAAATCTAGGCTTTATATATAGTCGTGTGCACAGAGTGTGCAAGTGTGTCCCTGCAAGAAAGCACGTGTGTATGCATGTGAAGTATTTCAAACCAACAAGTTATTCCAAATGCAAATTACCATCATTGATCATCTCCCTCAGAATGATACCTAAAGCCTAAATTATGACATGCAATCTAAATGACAGAATTATCCGTTAACTTTGGATATACTTGTGACCATTAATAATTTTATTGTCTTCTGAGTATTTTGAATACAATATACCGACAAGCCATAACAGACGGTGAAATCAAAAGAATCTGTTGGTGTAACAATTAGCACTTCTGGAGTGCGAGTTGGTACGAACAGCTATGCATAATACATAAATACTGCTCTTCAAATTAGGAGGGGAAGCTCCCTCTTTTGCTGATATGCGTGAAAAAGTAAATGATTCTAAATCCCATCTTTTTGACTCAGCTGGAAGAGGCACAAGGTTAAGGAAACCAAGAACGTTGCAGCTAAGGATTTTCTCTGGTTTTGGAGATCTTAACTACAACTAAAACTAAATGCTTTTAATCTATCCTATTCTCTCAAGAAAAACAGAGCATGAGGAACTAGGAGCGGGAATGTGTTTATATGATAAACTCTACAATAGGATATCCAAGGAGGAGGAACCCCTATCCAAGGCATAGGCTGCTATGAAGTTTATTAGGCACGACATCAAACGATAAGCTTAATTACTAAATTTCCAAGGAGGAGGAACCCCTATCTGAGGCATAGATATGCAACAAGATTATTGGTAATGACACTTAGACGATAATTCTCCTTCCTAAATTTCCAGGGAGGAGTGACCCCTATCTGAGGCATAGATTGAAAGAACAATTATTAACACAACACAAGGTAGCAAACTAGGACAACAAATTGCATTAGCGAGACACACATACAATAAACGATCAAACTAGAAACCCCATTTAACTAAGTTTGAACAAACACCATAGTAATAACATTCAGGGAAGGTGGTGTAGCTATTTATTATCACAGTAAAAGCTCATGAATAGATACATAACAATAATATTTTAGGCAAGGTGGCGCAACATATATTACTATCTCGTGCAAAATTTATTTATAAATGAGCTAAGAGATCTTATTTATAGACATCAAAGGTGTAGGGAATCCTAAAATCACCTTGAGTCAACTACAGTCTCACAAGCATGTGAGAATTTATTCTCTAAGTCTAAATAAATGAAACTATACAGTTAACTAGAAAACTACCGTCAGTTAACCGATACAAACACGACTAAATGGACGTGTGCAACATCCACATCCTTATTGAAAAGAAAGCTAACTGATAACTACCATCAATCAATTGGTCCTAACTGAAAGTCCATCCTCCTACGAAGATATCTCCAAGAATGAGATAGGCATGCATGAGATCAACAATAGGAACTCAAGAAATGACGTTGAGTTAACTGTTGCTTCTGACTCATCCTCATAAATAATTGCAGGACCTAACTGGTTGTCTTTTACAAGCCTTCTATGTTTATCACCTCGTCCAGGAAATTTTCGATCTTATCATCCTCTAGCACTTTGATGCTATCCACAATGATGAACTACCTATTCACCTCTTTTTCTCCATCCCTAATCGCCCTCTGACTGTCTTTGACTTCTGCAATTGCCTTGTTGAAACTGGTAGTCATCACTAAGAATTCATCCAACTTGGATGCCTTAGGCTCTCCACCTAGGTTATCAAGAACTAGTTTCTTGAACATAGCCTGAACTGCCTCTAACTCAGCCCATGTACCATTGTCACACCAATAGTGACATGGGATCTGGGTGATGAACTCATTGATAAGTCTGAGAGTTGTAACAACATTCTCTTGAAGTGCGGCCATCTTTGCAAAAATCCTATCATACATTTCCACTTTGAACAAATGTTATTCTCTCCAAGTGAAAACCTTCTTCTTATCTTCCTCTGCTTCAATGGCATCTTGAGTAACTACCAGCTGAGATATGAGTATCAAGTCTTTCGGCTTGTGTTCTGCTATGAATATCTCAAGCTACTAAATCTTTTGACGAAGTTCATGTGCATCGAACCTCAACTGATATATCTCTGTGAGGAGGTACCGACCTGCAACAATGAAGTCTTCAATCTAATTATCCAAAAGCTTCTCACGATTCACCAAATGACCAAGTCTTTGTTGATCTGTGGCTTCTTGACGAATTTGTGGGAGTAAAGGTGCCTATCCTGCATTTCCATGAAGTAGATCCGAGATGTATTATCGAAGTTGCCTGTTCTCAGCCTTGAGGGCTGCCTTATCTTCTTTGTCCTTCATGACATGCTCCTCCAGATTACCCACGACGACCTTGAAAGGGCTCACGTCCACATGTCGAGTGCTCCTACCTAGATTCGCTTTGATGAAGGTGAAATCACCAACTTCAACTTCGTCCAGGTTCTTGCCCTCTAGTGGTGTAGCAACTTCAATGACGATCTCCGCTTCAAGAGTCTTCTCAATTTTCCTTTGCTTCTTGACTCTCTTGCTCAACCTATCCTAATGAGGATTTCCAAACTCAGACAAGTCAAGCTGATATGAAGGCCTACGCCTTTCTCTTCCCAATGATCTCTCAAGCTAAGACGAATGATCAACATTGTTCTCTCGAGGAAAAATTTCACTTGATGTGTCAATCACTGGCAGATCAACTAGAATAAAAGTCTCATGAACTTGAGACTTAGGCTCTGAATCAATGTCGATAGGAGATGATTGTGGAAAAAATGGTGGACCTGGAGATGATAAATCAGCCCCAGCCTGTACCACTGGTTCCACTAGGACTTCTATCACTTTCTCAACCTGCTTTTGCTTTGTGATGTTTTTCCCCTTTGAGTTTCCACTAACTTTGACTCCCTCAGGTAGCTTCAAGACAACCTTAACTCGAGGCCTCGATCTGGAAGTGGAAGGTAGTGAAGAAAAGCCTGTTGGAAGCTCTGTAACTGGAACTGCCCTTCGCTTTCACTTGCTCTCCAAGAAATACATGCTTGTCTTAATAACTAATTTTGACAAGTCCTTGATTAAAGTATTCTCCTTGACATACCAATTAGGCTCGAAAAGTGGTTGGCGAGCAACTTGGTCCTTAACGAATGAATTGAGTGGTACCTCTTTGTCATCATTAGACAAACCCTCCACATCTTCTGATAAGAAATTAGCAAGTTGTGGGAGAGTAAGCTTGTAGTAATGACGTCGATGCACCTCAAACTCATCCTCACAATTGACCTAGAAGTCCTTAAGCGTTACCCTATGTGAATTTCTTTGCTTCAACCGTGCTGAATAATGACCAAAGGGATCATAAGTACGCCTCTGAGGAAAACACTTGAGCTAAAGTTTCTCTATCTCATTCGTCATTAACTTGCAATCAGCAACAACCTTGCACTTGTAAATACCCAATCCGAATGGAAAGGTGAAAGCTGACTTATGTTGATTGCGAAGTAAAGAGTGAACCTCATGTGCTTGTCTCATAAACTCCATGAAAAGGACTCTATCTGATGGGTACCTCAGTAGCATCAGAGGCTCTCTAGTATAACCATACACTCAGATATATGTGAAAGTAGGGAATTGAATGAACCAATCCGCCCAACTCTCCATCGCTGATTTCGCCTTTGAAGAAATTTTGATATGCATCTCATTATCTAGATCCCTGACTGTCTTCATAAGAAAGTGATCATTCACCACCTTAAAGTCCTATTCACCCTTTGAAAACTCCAACCACTACAACAAATCCCTGTGATTAGCTCCCTTTTTTTATCCCTTTTTTGCTTCCACCCACTGTTTCAATGTATTTTTCTCCAATTTTTTGAAAAAGTCAGCGCTATTTGTTAGGTCGGTGCTATTTTTGGCATTTATTGCACTGGACAGAATAAGCAGGCGCTAAATTTGGCACAAAGTAGCACCGACTTTTACGCCATGTTTAATGTTATTCAACGCCAAGTTCAACGCCAAATTTAGCATTGAGTCTAGTGCCAATCATAGCACTGAGTTTTCGTCGAGTTTAGCTCCCGAGTGTAGCATCGATAATAGTGCGTAATTTAATGCCTAATTATGCACCTACTTTAAAAGCGTACTTTAGTGCCTAGTCTAGCGCCGAGTGTAGCACCCTATTTTTTGGTTGAATTCATGATTGATTGGTTCTATGTGCATATCTTAGGGATTAGAACATATTAAATAAATAATATCAGTAGCACTAGAACATATCAGTGGAAGGGAACACAACATCCCAATGATGGAGTGATACATTATACAGTAAGAAATTTCAACATGTGGTGAAAGTATATCGAGGGAACAAAAAGCTATCAGGCCAACATAAAGTTTGATTCCCCCATTGCAACAATAAAAGGCTGAAGGCATCGAAGGAAGTGACACTTATCAGTGGAAGGCTAACAAGAGTCTCCCTGATGACCTGATAAGACCATGAACCGTCAAGTACATGTTAAGAAAGGATATCAGAGGAACTAGGGCACATCGGGGAGACATTATTTGGCATCCTGTTGATACCTCGAAAGGAAGGAGTTCATCGATGAAGAAGGTGGTTATCGGTAAAAATGGAATCATGGTCTCGTAGATGCAATGATGATGATTGTTTTCAGCTGATGTGACATCTCATTTATATCGTTGAGATATTCAAAATAAATGATCTGCCCGATGACAAGATTGATAACAAATGGAGCATTTATGAGCTAGAGCTGAGTGAATTATACCTCAATTTGATCACATCTTTTCATTAAGACTTGAAAAGAATTCGTTGGACGCGGGAGCAAAGTAAAGGAGATTGGGAATTCACTATTACTGCACAACTTAGAACCAATGAAAGAGAATCCAACTAAGTATACAAAAACTGACGAAGAAGTTGCTTCTATAAAGACTTATAAGAAAATTGTACAATGGAAGAAAGCTCAGAAATGCCAAAAATTAAGAAACAAAAACAAGAGAAAAGACTTCTAAACCAAGACTTAATTGACCAATGCCTAGGCTCAGGGCCAAGACCTAAAAGGAGTGCACTAAAAAATCCTTCCATGGATATGTTATGGGATAAGAACAAAAGTTTAGGAGACGTGTGGACACCATGGCGGGGATATGACCTATTCATATACCATTATAGGAAACAATATAGGTTTCAACCAGCCTGCAACCCATGGAGATTGAACCTAGGAAGATTAATGGTACCTAATGTGTTTGTTAATACAGAGTTGGTTAAATCTCTAGCCAACAAATATGACCCTAAAAGAAGAGCTATTCAATCACATGATGGGTCTGACATTCTCATTATCTCCAAAGATCTCATATCTAATGTTTTTCAATTGGAATGCTCTTTGAATTTACCATTTACTATCAAAGACCTTCTAACAGAGTACTGTCACATGGAAACGAGCTATAAAAGATGGAAGCTACCACTACATAGGCCCAGGGATGAAGGTAGATAGCTCAAAAGGTTTTCTAGTAATGATAACCCTCCATTTCATGAGGATTTATTTGAAGAATATTTTCAATATACATATTATTTAGCTGGACATGTGTTAGGAGTAGAGGTCCCACCCCTCATGTCAATTGCCCCAATGGTCCTGGTTGTAGACATACAAAGCAAAGAAACCAGACCATTTGACTATGTCGGTTATTTAGCCAATGCTCTGAACCAGGGGATGGGAAGGATCAAAAGAAATAGTGATAGAATTCATGATTTCAAACATTACTCTTTGTTTATACATTTTCTTCTACATGAAGGACAAGTTAAAAGGTTCTAGGGAGAAGAATTAAGGATAAGAGATCTAGATGAAAGTGGGAATTATAAACTTGTACAAATGTGGACTTCCATATGGGATAGCAGATATGGTAGATTACATTATCTGTACTTTGAGGAATATTTTGTCAAGCCATTGTTGAAATTGTTGGGACATCCATGTAATTATAACCTGTCCCCTCAAATACAAAAATTCTTTAGACCAAAGGAAAAGGACCCCAGGAAAAAGGTAAAAAATAACTGGGGGATTGGTATGCATTTCATTTTTGCACTATGATTAGAGTCTATGGGTTTGAAGGAGCCCCAAATCTATTGCCAAAAATAGTTCCAAACAGAATAACCTATTTGGAAATTGTGAGACAATTGGCTAAATCTAATGCAAAACATCTTAAGAGATACAGTAAGCAGTCTATCATGCCTAGCACTTTGTGCTTTGGAGATTTTACAGTAGTCACCAGTGAAGGGTATGAAGAAATTGATACAAAATTGGAAAAATACAATTTATCGTTGCATAATGAAAGAAAGAATTTTGATACAAAGGGTTTTATTCACAAGGAAAAATTGTCACAAGGAATATCAAGGTATGAACACCAATTCTCTGTCGATGATGTAATAAGAAATTATGATGAGGCCTCAACAAAAGACAAGATGATTGCATATAACAAAGTTGTGCTTGCTAAGACCTAGAAGAAAGGAAATGTCCCATCCTATTCAGGGGCATTTAATGAAGTACATGATCCTCTAGAAAGAATTAGCTAATAAAAGTTGTACCCCCAGATGTATTTGAAGCACCTCAGACAACTTATTCATGAATGTAGGCTGAGGACATAGAGCCTCTTGATTAAATACCCTCACAACCCACTCTAGAAATGAACTTCTTTGTAGATACAACCATGAGTGAAGAAGATGAAGAAGAGAGTGATGAGGAGGATGATGAGGTCAAACAGATAAGTGCCCCTGTAGTTACACAATATGAGCCACCTCCAGAACAAAACATTGTCAAATTTGAAGCATCATATGAACTCTTTGATGACGTGAGATTCAAGGTCGTGCAAGAATTTATTTCTAATAGTGATTTTTTCAAGAATTCTAAATTTAAATCATTTTTTTATGAGCATAGAGGCATAATGCTAAGACAAAGGATGAAGGATATCACTCTTGAGCAGGAGGCAACCGCCTTGGAAGAGTTGAGAAAATAAATAGACAAAGAGTTAGAATCTATCACCTCCAAAAGGGGAAAAATAATTACTTCAAGAGGCTGGGTACTACTCTTACTAGGATGGGATATCAGCTCTGCAATAGTGTTCGACAATTTTAGGAAAAGAGGAGACAAAACAATGCATCTAACGGAAGAGGCAAGTGATAAAATGTACTCAGGATCAGGGTATGACCTAGATGAAGCCACCCTACTAATTTAGGCATTGTATCCTCAAGATAAAATGCTTGCTCTCATCAGTAATCCAAACCAAGTTTTGGACATCTTTTGGTCCACAGGGTAGGAGACACTAACCCCATTGAAACAACTGAGCTAAACATAAATGTTGCAAAATTCACTAAGGTGCAGATTGAAAAACTGGTAAAAGAAAATGATAAATTAAGGAAGGAGGTGGCTAGTCACAAAGATAAAACATCTTCCTCTTCCAGATTAGAATTATATTCCCCATGGTTAGAGAGTGACAAAAGAATATTGGATGCATTAGCAGATGTAGCTTACTGGAAACATTGTCATCAAAAGTCTCAAGAGTAATGCAAGGAGCTGGGAACAGGAATAAAAACCACTAAATATAATGTTGTGTCTGAGATAATCAAAGAAAGATTCAAAAGGATGATGGATTGCGCTGATGAATATTTGAAATTATTTAAAGAAACACACTTAGCACTTGTGGAGAATGAAAGATTGTAAAGACAGATGATTGACAAAAGGGAGGAGCTCCAAAATAAGAAAGCCATGAAAGGTCAGACATTGCAGACATACAATAAGCTAGTGGACTCACACAACAAGTACAACAATAGGCTCAAAAAGGACCTTGACTATTTTGATTTGCATCCTCCAGTCCACGATAGCCTTGGCAATCCTAGGGAGAAAGATGATTGGAAGGATGAACTCACCATGTATCTACATACTGCATTGCAAGAAATAAATGATGAAGAGATGGAGTTACAAAATACACATAAACAACTTGAAAAGATGATGTATGTGGAATATGATATGAAGCATGCAATTGCCAATGTGGAAACTTATGTTGAGGACGAATACACTCATCATCTCTCTGCCATCAATTTGTTCATCAGCCAAACCAGAGATGCAACAAATACATAGGGGCAGCCATTGGAGCTTAAAGACTAGTCGACATTATAAGGAAGATACACTCTACAGGTGGTGCATTATCATGGAGCAGGAGCCTTGAATAGATCTTAAGTGGTCATGGGCACTTGTTGGAAGATTAATGGATCAATGCATTTATGTGTTGAAGTATTACGTTTTCATTTATGTTTATTAACTATTTGTCATCAAACATCATAACTATTTGTTATAATGCATATTATTTAAAAGGCAATATAATGGAGATGACTGATTATAATTCGTAATCCATTTTCAGTGTTCAATTGTTGTGTCAAATTTTCATGCTTATTTATTGCTTTGTTGTCTCCAAAGTGATCTTTTCAATTTATTTAAGTCTGCAAGATTTATCAGGGCACATTTGTTGTTACTGTGTGGATGCTTTGATTGGTTTCTGGTTAGGTGTGAATTAAAGTTCTTTCAAATAATTTACTTTAATTGGCTCCTATTAAGGATTAAAAGTTATTTTAGAGAAATTGTTTTGATTGGTTTCCATCAACTTTAGAATTAAAATTCCTTTCATACTTCCACAATAACTTGAGGGGATAACACTAGGATTATTAAAGAAGAGCACTGTAATATCAATTGAAGCAATATAATGGAGAAAATTTTATTATCAAAGATTCTCCATGACTATGTCATCATTCTATATTTTTCTTATGTTTGCCATACTTATTTCTTCTTATATTTGAATGAATATCAGTTATTGAGCCTTAATATTGTGCTTATGTGAATGAATGTGTTGATATAGTAAAGCATTTATTGTGGATATTGGTAGAGCTGCTAATTTTTAAAAAAAATCGAGCTTATTTTGCCTTGTTACATGTTCAACATAAAAATGGAAACTATTTAAAAATAATAAAGTTAATAAAGGTTCTTATTTAAACAATTGTGAGTTACGTGCATTAATATTTTATTAACTTTTGTGTCTTCACACACATATGTTGATACAAAATGAATGGAAGAAGCATCCAAGTAATCCTAATTTTTTCTGCCAACAATTCATACCTAAGATTGAACAATTTAAGGATATTGCAATAGGTAATTTGTATCGACACAAATAATATTACTAAAGCATTTCAAAGTTTAGGACATAAGAATCATCATTTTTTAAACATGGATTGAAAATAATTCTGAAAATTTAGAAGTCTTGGTCATTAACATTATTGTCTACTACAATGTCATCCAATATATCATTGTCAATGTTCATATGTTCTTTCAAGCAATTAATATTATCACCATCCTCATCTTGATCTACATCATCATTGAAATTTGACTGTAGACCATCTATATTGTTACCAGATGTATTTGGATTATCATTTTCTATACCATCCATATTGTTGTCTTCCATAACATCATCTAACTCTGGATTGTTGTCTTCTTGTGCCTGAACATAACCATCTTCAACATCATCATGGATGTCAATTTCTTCGATGTTCTCTAATCCCTTTCTCTCACTTTGTTGGCCATCATTGTTTTTCTCAGTATCCACTAATGCATCGTCAAATACATGCCTTAATCTTGGATCATAATGTATGACAAACATCCATTTTGGGTCCAAAATATCTTCATAGAAAAATACCTACATATGAACGAAATACATATATTAGACGTATGTTATAAAAAAATTATTGATTAATAAACACATGTATATATTCGCAATAAACTATGAATTAATAGATAAATGATCACTATCGCTTCTTGTTTGAGTTAAAGAAATACCTGCTCACAATGAATTGGTAGAAAATAAGGCTCCTTATCCTCCGGTAGGAATCATGAGGAATCTATAGAAAACAATCCACTATGGGTATCATATGTTCGTGTCCTCTCAAATGCTGCATACAATCTACGCTTAAAATTACAACATTTAAAAGAGTTGTAATCCAACTCAATATTTTCTTGTATTTTCCCAACATATTGTAGATTCACTTCAATTATATTCTTATCTTTTGAGATTGATCGACTGGATTGCTTGATGCCACAATCGAAGGATCGTCTCTTTACATCTACACTTTCTACATGATAATGTCGACCATATGCCCACATTGCTGGATATTTCCTTGCTTGTGAAAGACCATTTATTTCAATGAAAACAAATATAATGATGAATATTAAAATAGTTAATAGTGTCAAAACTATAAGGAAACAACATTGCGTAAAATTCCAACTGTACCTTTCTTTCACATCCTCTAGACATGTTGATTTCATCTTTTGTTATGTCTGAATCTATACCTACATCTTCTATTTGATTTTGAATTTGTTCAGTAACCCATTCTAGTGTGCAATATTTGCCCCATTCCCCAAGTAGATCAGTGGGAAGTGGAGTATTCCTTGGGTTCGATCTCTTAAACTGTTTCCTTGCTTCTAACACTTATTCTCTCTTTTTATCATACATATCAATCCATTTGTTCATAAAGTCCATGCGGTACAAAATGAACTTGTCGAGTATAGAACTTTAGTCTACACCTATTACATGTCAACATGTTTATTTCAAACTCCAATTGTCATGTTGTTAATTTGACAAATAAATTACAGAGTAAATTAATGATTGCAAGAAAAACAACCACACTAATCGTGAATTTACTTACTAATTTATACTTCAACACCATTAGATTGTGGTTTTTCTCCATCAATAATATCTGATGCTCATTCTTCATCCTAGATGCATGGCTCATCTTCAAAATCCTTACCAAGGAATTCACACAAGAAGAAAAATGCTCCATTCAATACATACCCTTCAACCATGCAACCCTCTGGATGTGCCTTTTTGTCAGACATATCTTTTAAGAGTTTTCATATACCTCTCAAAGAAAAAAATCCACCTTGTTGATACGACACCCACCAATTCAATATCATCGACTAGGTGTATAAGTTAATGGACTTGTAGGTCCATGAAACTTGTAGGGAGCTCCTTCTCAAATACACATACAATTTCTGCAATTTCCTTCTTCCACTTTGGCACTTCAAATTCGTGGATCTCCTTGGAGGTCACCCACCTAATATAAGAATAGTAAATTAGTATGAACCTTTAGTAAAAAGTTAAAATGCAATATAATATCTCTATGTCTCTCACACATGAACATTTCATATAACCACATACCTTGTAAATGTTGACAATCGACTTATGGCATTCCTTAAGTCAACTGTAAGATAGGAATCCCCCCTAATTGTAAATGGCATGATATGCTATCAAACACATTTATGAAAAGGTCATTAGTAATTTTTTCTCACACAACAAAATATCAAAATATATTTAGTACTTAATCAATGTTACCAGTAAATGTTAACTGATGATATATAATACCTTCATAAAATTATGAAAATCATGTGTTTTAAATCCTATGATATGTCCATCAACTGTAAAAGCTTTAGCCAATGATGACCCATAACTAGTAGGTGTCCTTATTGAACATATGACATTTGTTAGTTGGTCTAGCTCCTTTTTTATTTAAATCCATGGAGCTTTTGCATATGTTTCATTTTCCCTGTTTGGCCACAAATGTTTTCTATCAATTTTGGTACGCAAAAGAGCAATATCTCTCCTCGAAGACAAGGTGTCCTTCTCTTTGCCTGATTATGTAAAAATATAGAATTTGGGAAATTTTTGAAGATGTGCATAGGATCTAATAGGTGAGATATTAATAGATCCTTCCAATAAGGGAGCTCATAAAATATGGATTTCCTTTTCATTCCTTCTGGCATATTGACTAGAACTTGTTTTGGTTCTTGAATTGAATCACCCTAATCAAAAAAATCCTCCCAAGCTTTCAATTCAGCATCTTCATACTTCTTAAGCCAATCCCCTGGACCCATAATCATGGGAGGGCCTCTATTTTCAACTTTTCCATCAAATTGATTCTTCAGGCGATTTCTAAACCTATGATCTAGTGGTAGAAAAACCTTGTTAATTGCGTAAATAAATTTATGTAGATCTTTAGAATACCACCCTTGAAATTGTTCTGCACACCTTGGACATGCAAATATCCCCTTTGTTTGAATCCTTGCAATTCAACAAGTAATGTTAATAACATCAAAAAAATAGTATAAAACTAAGTATGAAAGTTGGGATGAAAATAAATTATGAGTGTAAATAAGTAAATATTTTATCTTACCAGAACAAACACCAAGTCCTGGGAAATCATGAATAGTCCAACATAGCACACCATACAACATGAAGAACCTATTTGATGGGGGATGTGATATGTCATACATTCTTATGCCTTTCCATAGCAGTTGCATCAGATCAATAAAAGGCGCAAGATAAACATCCATGCTTTTAACTTGATTTTTTCCTAGAACAATGAGATTCAGCATAAGGTGCTCCTTTCTAACACTCATCCATGGGGTAATATTGTATACTATCAATCTGACTGGCCAAACACTATAATTTGAGCTCAATAAAGAGAATGGGCACACTCCATCAATTGCAAGACCAAACCTGATACTACGGGGTTCATCTTTGAATTTTCTTGGCCATTTTTCCTCTATGTTTCATTTCTTTGGAGTCATCCGAATTCACATGAATCCATCTTTACTCCTATTCTTTGCATGCCAGTCCATCAATTGTGCAAGTGACTTGCAACAAAACATTCGTTGAAGTCTAGGGATAATTGGCATGTGATGTAAAACCTTCTTTGGAACTATAGGACCTTGTACATCTGTATGATATCTCTTCTCTTTGCATGCAGGGCATTCTACCTTGTTCTAATATTCATCTCTGTATAAAATGCAATCATTTTTACATGAATGAATTTTCTTATATTCAATCCCCAACTCAACCAACAACAGATGCGCCTCTCTGCAAGTTGATGGCAACACATTCTCTTCAGGGAATATTTTAGTTTTTAGTGCCCTGTAAGATTGCCAGAGATTAAATCAATTGAATGTTTGACTTATGATGAACATGTTTGATATGTCAATCTATACTAGGACTATTTATACACAATATATGGTTTTAAAATCCCCTTAAAGAAATATAAACAAAGTCAATGAATGTTTACGAATTGTGTACACCAATTGACTATGGAAAGTAAGAAATAGATTTCAACTCACTTCAGTAGGGTAGTGAATCCTTTGTCTAACCAACCAAATAGTGACTTGATTTCTAATAATATTAATGTGCATGCCAGTTGTGAGGTTCTACTTGCACCCGACTTGAACACGGGTGTCTTCGTTGCTTGCTTGATGGAGTCTTTCAAGTTGTTATCATCAACATTACATTGGTGGTAATTACCCCTGCTATCATCGTTACTGTCAGCCATATGATCATTATTGTCATCATTGTTTCCATCCCCAAAGAAACCTGCAAGAATTTCATTCAATCCTTCTTCATGCACTGCATTTTCACTATCATGATCAACATCATTAAGTCTAGGTGGCACCTCATCAGTGTATGCAAATCTCACCAGCTCTTCAAATTTCTCAAGTGGTAGTAATCTCTTCAAACTTGCTCTTTTCTCCCTAGTATGGTTTAAAGGATGGTTTGGATCATCCACCCAAATATTAATAACCTAGTTCAATCATGGGTATTAGTATGTGTTTCATCAACATCTTCTACCTATCAACAAACGCAAGCATTATTTAATTTTTGGCAACAATTGGATAAATCATAAATGTATCAATTTCAAAGAAATATAATCAAATATGGCTTAAAAATAAAAATATAAATAGTATGAACATATATACATCAATTGAATAATAGAACATTATTTTATAGACTACCTTTTTTATACAATAATTTAAATAAAACACAATTTTGAGAACATAGTTTATAAAACATCAGTCCACACTCATTTATTATTCTTTGGTTTTATGCCCTTAGGAACATCCTTAGGGAGACCTTGTTCTTCCCTTTTCTTTCGCACAGGAGTGCTTTTTAAGAAGGGGTAATCAATCAATAACTCATCCCCAATGGTAAGGTCTTTAATAACCTCAGCCATTATCAATCTACCAACCTTTCTTTCCATATCTCCATCTTTATCATTTATAACCTCAACAAATTGACAATTTGGTCTTACATTAGGGTCCCTTCCCTTACTACTATTTATAAATCATGCAATATTTTTGTGTGTGTATGCACGTCCATCTATATACATAAGATGAGCTCTATTAATTTATTTTCCAATTTCCAATTGGAGACGATGTGTATACATATTCAAATTTAGACCATATGCTGACATGCCAGGATTATATTTTGCTAGCCTTCTCCATTCACCACTGTAATATGATGGACCATAATATGGCATTAATCTCCTAGTGGATTGTTCTGAATTATTTCTATGTTTAGATCCCACATGTAAATTTTGGACAGTAAAGAGGCCTAGATTCGCTCCATGAATATTGGAGGGTCGTATCATGTAGCTATATCCCCAAAATTGAAACACCTCATACACTCTAGGTAGTTGTTGATCACTAGGCCAAGCGTAATATAGTCGACGATCAAATGTCTCTTTGTAAATTGATCTCAAACTCAGGGGCAATTCATCATCTCCATCACATTCATTCTCATAGGGTATGTAGTCCACCTTCCCCCTATCTTTAAGCAAATTATGCATCTTTAAACGGGTTCTTGTTCTATAACTTGTTTTCATCAATTCCTCATCTTTCGAGCTGGTATATTGGCACATATTTTTGTTAGGTGTATCATTTGATAAATGATCATTGCCCTCTAGCCCTCTAGCCTGGAAGTCGATGATCCAGGAAACTTTAAACCAAGAACTTTATCCTACAAGTATCCATTGAGAAAAAAAATTAGTTATTTAAATAATATAAAACAATGTTTAAACGAATTAGTATACATGTTATTTATATCAAATTGAAAAATTCCTTACCACAATTCCTATTGGATTTGAATCGATTGTAGGACGCATACTACCAACTGGAAGCTCATCATATATGTAATGTCTTTGTACAATTGCTCATTTGAATTGTTTCTTTCCACAACATATAGAACATCCACAAACAACAATTTTCTCAAAGTATTCATCCCATGTACTATAGTCCTGACCAACCTCTTGTTCAGTGCAATCATCTATTGTGTCTCGAAGATCCATTGTCATATCCTCTTCCACCCACTTTCGTTTACGTGATTTAACTATTTTAGTTCCATGTCCGCGTACATATATTCTTCTTTTGCTAGTTGAATGCTCAGGCTCTGCATTTGCTCCAATCTCCATCTAAAATAATCAACAACATGCATTAATTTATGTCAAGATTGGATAATACATTATAAATTTCAATAATGCTGTGAAAAAAGATGGACGTATCACAAAATGCCATCAGATCATTTTTTCCTAAGTTAAGTCAAAATTTGAGTACCTGATGTCCCGCTTCATCCATTTTGTCCTCATTTGATATGACACGATCTGTTGCCATGGCCTCGTCTCGCCCCTACAATACACAACATATTAAATAATTTTTAGTACACCAATTATATCATTTCAACGAATATGCTATCCAACACAAAACCTCACTTTAGTCATATTTTCTCAAAGTATTCATCCCATGTACTATAGTCCTGACCAACCTCTTGTTCAGTGCAGTCATTTGTTGTGTCTGCAAGATTCATTGTCATATCCTCGAACACCCACAGTCATCTACATGATTTAACAGTTTTAGGTCCATGTCCACATACATATCTTCCTCTTTTGCTAGTTGAATGCTCAAGCTCTGCATTTTCTCCAATCTCCATCTAAAATAATCAACAACATGCATTAATTTATGTCAAGATTGGATAATAAAATATAAATTTCAATAATACTGTGAAAAAGATGGACGTATCACAAAATTCCATCAAATCATTTTTTCATAAGTTAAGTCAAAATTTGAGTACTTGATGTCCCGCTTTAGTCATTGTGTACTCCTCATTTGACATGACACGATCTGTTGACATTGCCTTGTCTCACCCCTATAATACACAACATATTAAATAATGTTTAGTACACCAATTATATCATTTCAACGAATATGCTATCCAACACAAAACCTCTCTTTAGACATATATTTCACACTTTAGATGACTCATCTAGTTGTATAGGGGTCATTTATGAGTTCACAAATCTAACCTCTATTAGTTTTGCACCCACAAAATTGACATGGGGTGAACCCACAATAGTGGTTTACAATTTTTGGGCAAACTGGACACTGCAATTATTATTTTTAACTAAATTTTCACTTTCAGGTTCTTGTAGCGGCTAAACCATGAGGAATTTGAAAATGATGCAAACTAGAGTCTCATCACATTTTGTCTGTAGATTCTAAAAATATTTTTTTGAAAAATTTTGGAATCAGATTGCACTTTTTTTTCCATCTCCCATGAAAACTAGTTTTTTTCAGAAATCAACATTTTTAAAAAGTGATGCTCACCGTATACAACATAAATTTTTTTGTATGAAGGATAAAATTCTAATTTTTTCAAATTTAGATTTGTAACTACGATATCTAGCACTTGCATTTGGTCTCATAACTTTTTATTGAATATTTTTTCCTTAATCAAGTTTCAAATTCAAACCAATTGCAATTCAAACATATGTGGACTGTATACAACATAACTTTTTTTGTATGAATCGAAATTCTTTTTTTTTTTTTTAATGGATCAAGGACATCAATACCCAGCTTCAGCGTATTTTTAAAAAAATTATTTTGATAATCTGTTATTTTTCCACATGTGCAGACCAAAGATTTTGATTTTCAGTGAAAAACCTATGTTTAATAAAACTAAAAAATAAAATACATAATAAAAGAAAATCATATTAAAACTATATTCGACGGATAGCTCATTCCAAGGACTATCATTATCTAGCTGGGTTTCTGAAGTTCTCTACATTTTCAAATTCAAATTGAGCTTTGAATGACAATTTTTTACCAAAAAAAACTATTTTTTGAGAAGCTAGGGTAAAAGGGGGGTTCGACTGAACCTACTTAATTAAAAATAATGAAAAAAATTCACAGGGTCCGAAAAAATGATGGGTTTTTTTTTTTTAAATCCCTATTAAGGGCGTTCGACCGAACCCTAGTTCGCTTGAACCCCTTTATTTTAATATTTCCGCTCACATGAAAAAGGGGTTCGAGCGAACAATTTGGTTCGGCCGAACCCCTTCACTTTGTGTAGAGGGAAAAAATGACTTTTCCCTTCCTCCACAAAAGTGTTCACCACTTATGTGGGTTCACCCCATGGGATAAGGAATAGATAAAATAGGGAACCATGATTTCTCCCTTGGAACATATGAAGATGAAGTCATTTAGGATCTATTTATTTATCAACTTCCAAGCAAAATACATCATTTTTCACTACTAGGTGATAAATTAGGTGCACTTTGCGCCACCTTTTGCATCCCAAATAGATTACATTTTTTGGCTAAAAGGCAACGCTAAATTAGGCTCACTTTTCTACGCCGACTATGGCACCGACTACTGAGCCAGGAACAAAAATTTAAAACTTCCCGCATCAAGAAGGAAGAGGTGACAAGAGAAAATAACCGCATGAAGGAAGAGATGACAAGAGAAAAAGGCATGCGAAGGAAGAGAGGACAAAAAAGGGAAAAATGGCGCGAAGGAGGGCTACAAGCAAGTAGATCAAAAATTCGATTTAGTTTGCGACACCATAGGTAAGGTTACAATTTATTTTTTTGTTCCCACAAATATTTAACAAAACAATGAGCTTGTGGTTTCGTATTGATTATGCACACACATTCATTTTCTTTCTAATCAGTGGATGTGACTCGAGCATGGGACCTACCTGTGTTAACTCTCAATAAAACCACACTCCGCACCCTTTTTATCCCCCAAAGATTACCATTCTATATAGGTGCCAAAGCGTTGATTTTTTTACAATACATTTGTTTCATTTTGCATATATTTATATCCTTTCAAATATATTTATATTCTATACAAGTGTGCAAGCAATTGATTCATAGGCGTTTAAATGCAAAAAGAGAGTCATTCAAGGTAAAACTTTCATACCACAAACTAGACGAAAACTTTCATACCTGATAGTGTGTACTTAATTTTCTTCCACAGACTAGACGAAAATAATTTTCCCTGGGTTGCCTCAAAATGTCAAACAATAGAGGGAAGAGAACAAAGGGAGAAGACTCTAGCCACGATGAGGTAATTCATTGTCAATTTATATATTTGTAAATGTTTCCTTTGTTTCTTTCATTGTTACTTTTGTTTTTTTATTTTTAGATTTAAAAGAAGAAATTTATTTTATATATATATAGGGACATGTGACTAACAAAGATAAATAGGCATTGGCTTCCATATTGGGCGAAGAGGCAATGAATAAATTAGATGATGTGCATTGGAAAATGCTTTCCAGATACATAGAAAACCGATCTAGTAAAGCCCCTCAAACATTGCAACCAAACCAACCGTGTCAAAGGGAATCAATTGATTCCATAAGCAATCTTGGATCGAGCAAAAGATCCATAAGGAAATCAGTAACAATAAGCTCTAGGAATGTAGAATAGGGAGCAGAGGCTTCCACCAACCCACCCACTCCTGGGACACAAACTTCTTCCACCACGACAAGTTTTCAATCTTGCATTGGTACCTTCAATAGAAATATAGAATATAATGTGGTTTCAAGGGAAGTCTGAATGACAACTGTTGGAAAAGGGTTTGTTCATAGTTTGAAGGAATCATGCCTTCAACGGTTCAAAGACCATCTACATTTTCCATTCTCAAAGATACCCATACACCTAAAAAAAGAAGTTACCAATGACATGGAGACTGAATATGGCACAGGTTGGTTTGTGAAGAAGGTAAAGCTACGAATGTCTCAAATTGCAAGAGATTTTGATGCAACCAAACAAAGAAGATAAAAAAATCCCTCCTGAGCTAAGGCTCAAAAAAAGGCCACTTGATGTAAGTGTCAAAGTATGGAAAGAGCTTGTAAAAGAATATGAGAAGTCTGAAGCATAGAGGAAGTCCAGTGAGTAGAGTACACAGGTATTTGAATTTGCTCATAAGATTATATCAAATTTATTAAACAATTTTTAAATTTTATTTGTGCATAGTTAAATTGAATTAGTATATGTTTTAGGACAAGGCCTCCAAGGGTAGGATTCAAAAACTTTGTGCCACACATCACAGTGGCTAGAAAGGTTTACAGGCCTTGATCTGTAAATTTGTAAGTATATTTAATATGTTAAATGATATTTTTTTTAATTCCCTAGGAAAAAGTAAATGATTTCATATCAATTAGTTTAACTAGTCCATGTGCCATGTTTTGACAGGAGGAGAAATATGGCCGACATCCAAAGCAATTTGAAAAGAAAAAGTTACAAAGAAAAAAGTGGGCCGATTTTTTAATTTGGATGGAGAACAAGGTATCAATAGTTGACTTTCAGTTTCAATAACTTAGTTGGATATTGTTGTGTTAATATGTCAATTTTCATTTCTTGTGTTGAGTTGTTTATCGATGCGTAGGATGAGTTCTAAAATGCTTCTTTGTTGGCCCTAGATCCCACTCAATTGTCCCATTATTTCATGTTGAGGAAAAAACAATTGTTTGCCTTAAAGGGTAGTGGGAGACATTCATGCCTTATTTTCATCACATCTTTTAATTAATGACCATTGTCTTTTAATATCTCAAAAGTGTCCTCATTTAATTTATGAGTTGTATCATTTGAGAAACTTAGTCCTATGTTGATTTGATTTATCTTCTTTTCTCTCAAACATGGTATCTCAAGGAGTGCTTCCTTGAATTCATGTTGCCATTCTACTAAGTGATCCACATGCATCTTTTTCATCCTTCCTCACAATTTTGTCATTCTTTTAACATGTAAGAATGTTTTGATGCATCTTGGTAGGCATCCTATAGATCTAACACATCCTTGTAGTCTACATCACTTGGCGTAGCTAACCAGCCACTTAATTTGTCCATCTAATTTTAAAAAAGGCAGTAAATTCATGTCTTCCAAGTTAAAAAAACTCCTTAAATAAAGAAATCAAAAGTAAAAAACCTGCAACTTGATCTAATCAACATAGAGAAGCGTGTAATACTATACTTCTTAACATTCAAAAGATAAATGGAATGTCCTTAACACCAAGTAGATCTATCCAAAAAAGCTAACTAAAAATACAAATGTGCTCCCACAAACTAATGGCTTAACGGCTGGTTGTCATAGAATTCAAACTAATAAACTAACAACACTGATCAAGTTAACATATATGCATCATTTGCATAAACAACTAAACCATTTATGTGCATGAATAAATAGTAGAAGGATGTAGATGAACTCAATTCATCCGACTTTATGCCTCTTGGAAAACATTCCTCTTGAATATCTAATATCAGGTGCCTGAGACATCCCTGTAGCTTTTACCTTTCATTGTCGCCTTTCCTCTTCACTATCAAACTCATCTCATTTTTCCTTATCTACATTTTTGGCTTCGGCTTCTAATTCATCCCATGTTTTACCTTCCTCCCCTTAAAAATATTCTTCTTCTTCTTCATCCTCATCTAACTCCATAAGAGATTCATCTTCTGAACCTAGCTCATCTTATTTTGATTCCTCTTCTACATCAAAGGGTTCATATCCTTGATCTGACTCTTCTGAATTATTAGAATCAGAATCACTAGCTTCCATATTCAAAAATTCCCAACCACCATCTTCAATAAATTTGTCTGGATCGTCAGTAATATTCTTCAAAATTGGCCGCCAATTCAAGTTCATTATGCTTTCATAATACTTTATATCCATGGATTTCAGCCATTCCTTGATGCCACCAAGCGAAGATTGAGGAATGGCATCAATGGAGTTCAACCATTCCTCTTACTCGCTTGGAAAATCTTTGAAACTTTGCATTGATTTTATTTTTCTTGTCCCTCTCTTGTTGTTCTTCCTCAATTTCATCAGGATCATACATTGACTTTCCTGCCCGTCCTAAAGTTTGGACCACATCCATTACCTCCACATAAAACTGGACATCCTTGGTCTTCTTGGTTCCCATGCCATGATATGGTTATGAAAATGAAAATTAAGCAAAGTTATCATCTTTCTTCCTCTTCCATGAAAACCAAGCTCTCTAAATGGTATATCAAACTCTAGTTTAAAATATTTTAGATGAGGTTGCTCCCATAGCTCTCTTACTCACTTGACAAATCCTTGAAACTTTGCATTGATTTTATTTTTCATGTCCCTCTCTTGTTGTTCTTCCTCAATTTCATCAAGATCATACATTGACCTTCTTGCCCCTCCTAAAGTTTGGACAACATCCATTACCTCCACATAAAACTGGACATCCTTTGTCTTCTTGGTTCCCACGCCATGATATGGTTATGCAAATGAAAATGAAGCAAAGTAATCATCTTTCTGCCTCTTCCATGAAAACCAAGCTCTCTAAATGGTATATCAAACTCTAGTTCAAAATCTTTTATATAAGGCTACTCCCATAGCTCTCTTACTCGCTTGAAAAATCCTTGAAACTTTGCATTGATTTTATTTTTCCTATCCCTCTCTTGTTGTTCTTCCTCAATTTCATCAAGATCATATATTGACCTTCTTGCCCCTCCTAAAGTTTGGACAACATCCATTACCTCCACATAAAACTACACATCCTTGGTCTTCTTGGTTCCCACACCATGATATGGTTATGCAAATGAAAATGAAGCAAAGTAGTCATCTTTCTTCCTCTTCCATGAAAACCAGGATTTCTAAATGGTATATCAAACTCTCGTTTAAAATCTTTTAGATGAGGCTGCTCCCATAGCTCTCTTACTCACTTGACAAATCCTTGAAAATTTGCATTGATTTTATTTTTCCTATCCCTCTCATGTTGTTCTTCCTCAATTTCATCAAGATCATACATTGACCTTCTTGCCCCTCCTAAAGTTTGGACCACATCCATTACCTCCACATAAAATTGTACATCCTTTCTCTTCTTGGTTCCCACACCATGATATGGTTATGCAAATGAAAATGAATCAAAGTAATCATCTTTCTTCCTCTTCCATGAAAACCAAGCTCTCTAAATGGTATATCAAACTCTAGTTCAAAATATTTTAGATGAGGTTGCTCTCATACCTCTCTTACTTTCTTGACAAATCCTTAAAAATCTGCATTGATTTTATTTTTCTTGTCCCTCTCTTGTTGTTCTTCCTCCATTTCATCAAGATCATACATTGACCTTCTTTCCCCTCCTAAATTTTGGACCACATCCATTACCTCCACATAAAACTGGACATCCTTGGTCTTCTTGGTTCCCACACCATGATATGGTTATGCAAATGAAAATGAAGCAAAGTAATCATCTTTCTTCCTCTTCCATGAAAACCAAGCTCTCTAAATGGTATATCAAACTCTAGTTCAAAATCTTTTAGATGAGGCTACTCCCATAGCTCTCTTACTCACTTGAAAAATCCTTGAAAATATGCATTGATTTATTTTTCTTGTCCCTCTCTTGTTTTTCTTCCTCAATTTCATCAGGATCATACATTGACCTTCTTGCCCCTCCTAAATTTTGGACCACATCCATTACCTCCACATAAAACTGGACATCCTTGGTCTTCTTGGTTCCCACACCATGATATGGTTATGCAAATGAAAATGAAGCAAATTAATCATCTTTTTTCCTCTTCCATGAAAACCAAGCTCTCTAAATGGTATATCAAACTCTAGTTCAAAATCTTTTAGATGAGGTTGCTCCCATAGCTCTCTTACTCACTTGACAAATCCTTGAAACTTTGCATTGATTTTATTTTTCTTGTCCCTCTGTTGTTGTTCTTCCTCAATTTCATTAGGATCATACATTCACCTTCTTGCCCCTCCTAAAGTTTGGACCACATCCATTACCTCCACATAAAACTGGACATCCTTGGTCTTCTTGGTTCCCACGCCATGATATGGTTATGCAAATGAAAATGAAGCAAATTAATCATCTTTCTTCCTCTACCATGAAAACAAAGCTCTCTAAATGGTATATCAAAATCTAGTTCAAAATATTTTAGATGAGGCTGCTCCCATAGCTCTCTTACTCGCTTGACAAATCCTTGAAAATATGCATTGATTTTATTTTTCCTATCCCTCTCTTGTTGTTCTTCCTCAATTTCATCAGGATCATACATTGACCTTCTTGCCCCTCCTAAAGTTTGGACCACATCCATTACCTCCACATAAAATTGGGCATCCTTGGTCTTCTTGGTTCCCACGCCATGATATGGTTATGCAAATGACAATGAAGCAAAGTAATCATCTTTCTTCCTCTTCCATGAAAACCAAGCTCTCTAAATGGTATCAAACTCTCGTTCAAAATATTTTAGATGAGGCTTCTCCCATAGCTCTCTTACTCGCTTGAAAAATCCTTGAAAATTTGCATTGGTTTTATTTTTCATGTCCCTCTCTTCTTGTTCTTCCTCGATTTCATCAGAATAATACATTGACCTTCTTGCCCCTCCTAAAGTTTGGACCACATCCATTACCTTCACATAAAATGGACATCCTTGCTCTTCTTGGTTCCCACACATGATATGGTTATGCAAATGAAAATGAAGCAAATTAATCATCTTTCTTCCTCTTCCATGAAAACCAAGCTCTCTAAATGGTATATCAAAATCTAGTTCAAAATATTTTAGATGAGGTTGCTCCCATACCTCTCTTACTCGCTTGACAAATCCTTGAAAATCTGCATTAATTTTATTTTTCCTGTCCCTCTCTTGTTGTTCTTCCTCAATTTCATTAGGATTATACATTGACCTTCTTGCCCCTCCTAAAGTTTGGACCATATCCATTACCTCCACATAAAACTGGGCATCCTTGTTCTTCTTGGTTCCCACGCCATGATATGGTAATGCAAATGAAAATGAAGCAAACTAATCATCTTTCTTCCGCTTCCATGAAAACTAAACTCTCTAAATGGTATATCAAACTCTAGTTCAAAATATTTTAGATGAGGCTACTCGCATAGCTCTTTTACTCACTTGAAAAATCCTTGAAAATCTGCATTGATTTTATTTTTCATGTCCCTTTCTTGTTGTTCTTCCTCAATTTCATCAGGATCATACATTGACCTTCTTGCCCCTCCTAAAGTTTGGACCACATTGATTACCACCACATAAAACTGGAATCCTTGGTTTTCTTGGTTCCCACACCATGATATGGTTATGCAAATGAAAATGAAGCAAAGTAATCATCTTTCTTCCTCTTCCATGAAAACCAAGCTCTCTAAATGGTATATCAAAATCTCATTCAAAATATTTTAGATGAGGCTACTCCCATAGCTCTCTTACTCGCTTGCAAATCCTTGAAACTTTGCATTGATTTTATTTTTCCTCTCCCTCTCTTGCTATTATTCCTCAATTTCATCAAGATCATACATTGACCTTCTCGCCCCTCCTAAAGTTTGGACCACATCCATTACCTCCACATAAAACTGGACATCCTTGGTCTTCTTGGTTCCCATTCCATGATATGGTTCTGCAAATGAAAATGAAGCAAATTAATCATCTTTCTTCCTCTTCCATGAAAACCAAGATCTCTAAATGGTATATCAAACTCTAGTTCAAAATCTTTTAGATGAGGCTACTCCCATAGCTCTCTTACTCACTTGACAAATCCTTGAAACTCTGCATTGATTTTATTTTTCATCTCCCTCTCTTGTGCATGTTGTTCTTCCTCACTTTCATCAAGATCATACATTGAACTTCTTGCCCCTCCTATAGTTTGGACCACATCCATTACCTCCACATAAAACTGGACATCCTCGGTCTTCTTGGTTCCCACACCATGATATGGCTATGCAACCACAGTGTCAACAAGGAGCAATGAATAATTTTGTGCTTTGAGGTTACCAGTCTGCAACTACAAATTATGAAACCCAAGTGATACATTAAAATCCATTCTAGCCTTCACAATTTTGTCATTTCTTGAATTCAAACTTAAACCAGACTCTCAAAACTCGATCCCTATTCTTGTTCCTACAGACTTTGTAAGATGAGGAAAAAGTTCAAGGCCATCTCTTTGAACTACCTCCATAGCTGCCTTATATTAACATAGATGAACATGATATGATTATATATATGAAAAGGTCACTTAAAAATAGTATAATCAAAGTAAAAAATGTCCTGAAGAACTATTCATGGTTATATCGGCCCATCGGGGGAATGCCATAATTTGTTCCACCGATGTTTATCTGTTACAACGATGTGTTTACTTTTGTTGACTCTATCGGTATATCGGGGAGAGCACCTTAGGAGTCAGCCTGATAGGGTATTGTTACTCCGATACTAGGTTGTGAGCTATTTTCATCGGGCCATCGGTGGGGTTGTGATGGGGGTTCTGTCGATGAAGCATTGTTAGGCCGATGGTATTGAATTTTGCTAGGAATGGGGGAAAGACTACAAGATTTTAATTTTATGGGTGCAATGGAGGCTATAATATGGATCTGGTCAAACAAATTTCTACAATTTGTATTGATCATAAAATTAAAGTGTGGTGTATTTTTGTGGTATATGGAAGGTAGGTGAGGTAGAGGCTAGTGGAAAATGCCAGATTTTTATAGTCCCAACACCTTGAAACTCTGCATTGATTTTATTTTTCTTGTCCCTCTCTTGATGTTCTTCCTCAATTTCATCAGGATCATACATTGACCTTCTTTCCCCTCCTAAGGTTTGGACCACATCTATTACCTCCATATAAAACTGGGCATCCTTGGTCTTCTTGGTTCCCACACCATGATATGGTTATGCAAATGAAAGTGAAGCAAAGTAATCATCTCCTTCTTCGTTGGTTGGAAGAATGCATGCTTAATGTTTTGATATATGGTATTAGCTCTATCTTCTGATCTCATGGTTGAATACTGAAATCCATTATGGTGGCCCTCCAAAGTTCCAATCATCTTTCTTCCTCTTCCACCAAATGTTGGCCTAATCCACAAGTCTGCCAGCCTAATTGCCTTTGTTTTTGAAAGTTGAAGTTTCTCCTGAGTCACTAGTGTAGCTCTCTCTTCCTTTTCTGACTCTTTCATTGCTACAGATCATCTGTGGGATTTAATCATTTGTACCACATGGTTGATGTGCTTTGAATCCTTGGATCTAAAGGAAAATTCCTGAACATAAATACTGCTAGGGAATTTCAATGTTGGCATGTAGTTGGCATTAAAGTCGATACCTGGAACATTGAAAATTATCCTTATATAAGAATTCCCTCCATCTTGTTGGCTTCTAACACTCTTGATGGTGGCTACATGAAATGGAACCATGATGCCATATATGGGTACCAGAACAACATCATTTTTCGTATCAACCTAAATCATGAGCTCTCTAGAAACGGGGATATCTTCCACATTTGTGTATGAAACCATTTCAGTGGATGGCTTGGAAGAGCCATGTCCATCTCCTGTACCAATGCCCACTGCAACCAATCTTCTTGCAGTATCCTCATTCTTTTGCAGAGGGTTGGCACTTAAGGTTATGTAATAGAATTTATAGTTGATAGTTAAATTGTATAACAAATTTTTTTATGATCTTTACTAACGTTTATTAGAATTGTTGCATGTTTTACATCATTGGAATCACATATTAGTTGTAACTTTTTTGAAATTTTATTATGGTATGTGCACTTTGATATGATGTAATATGATTATGGTTTCGTCTCATATGTTTCAATATTAGACATATAATAGAAAAATAAATTATTGCATGAAATAAATAATAAATTTTCATTTTAAATGTTTTTTTTGTAGAACACAAGTCTTCCAGAAGATCAAGATGATCCTCATCATGATATAGATCCAGAAAATATTGGTTCTACCGGTATAGATCACATGGCAGAGGATGATGATGACGCATATACAGAAGACACTGAGGCCGATGAAAATGATGATGACGATGACGACGACGATGATGATGATGATCATGATGGTGATGATGATGATAAGGAAGTTATTGGTAGTACCTAGCAACATTCATGATCATATAGGTTGCATCATGGATCATTGTTGGTATATCGTTATGGTTATCATCATCATCATCATCATCATCATCATAGTGGTGATGATGATGAGACAATTGTTGGTAGTACCCAATGACATTCATGATCATATAGACTACATCATGGATCATTGTTGATATATTGTTATGATGCCTCTTTTCATGGTTACTATCATATGTATCATTTTCATGACCTACAGTACCATATTATTAAGTTGTATCATATTGACATTTATCATTTTCACTTATATCATTTGGACATGTATCATCTTGACTTGTATCAATTTGAGCTACATAATTTATCATTTTTACTTATATCATTTGTACATGTATCATTTTGACTTATGTCGACTATTGGACATGTATCATTTTGACATGTTATTGATCTACTAGCATTTTTTACTTTCTCTTGTTTTAGTTATATATGATGATGATCTTATCAGTATTGACTTGTCAATTTATATATATTAAAAGTGGTCGATGATTAATTTTGGATGGATATTTATTACGTATGATGATTTTAATTTACTACTTAGGATGGATGTTGTCAAATTCAATTAAATTATAGATATTTCACTCACTTGTTATAATAATTATCTTGTTATTTCCAGCAAACACAAATCAAAGGCACAAAAAAAACATAAAAAGGAAGTAATTAGGTCACCGTCAATAAAAGGAATCGGTTGGTGTTATTTCCGACAAATGCAAAGGAGCATTCCAAAAGCAAGTGTGAGAAAAAGTAGGTGGTGGAGCCGAAGACGGAGGAACTAGTGCAAGTCCAAGCAGTGGAAAGGCGTGGGAAGCAGTAGTAGCAAGAATAATGGAGACTCCATTATTCTTGAACACTGAGAAGCAGCAACAATCTTTCAAAGGTCAGATCATAGAAAAACGACTGCAGGCTTTGTTGACTTCATCTCATCCACTTATTCTCTGGGCGACCAAGAAAATTTTGGGGCCAAAATTCATGAGGTCTTATCACAGGTTCAGGGCGAACTCAAAAATCCTGGCCATGTTCCTGGAAGTGTTACTGCATATGGGTGTGTCGAAAGAGATGGGGAAGAAGCTCACACATATGGTCTTTGTCCATGCTTGGTTGGGGGCTATCGACACAACCCTCAACAATGTAGATGAGAATAAAAAAATACCAATGCCCTAGAACTACTACATGCTTTGGATGCATGGTAGGGATGTCATGAAATTCCCTTTGATTCAAACCATCAACCCAAAGGGTTTTGAGAAGTTGTGGGATGAGCATGACCGAAATGTCTTCTTCTTGCTCAGAGTAGCCAATCTAGTGACAAATCATCCATGAGGCTAGGCAATCCGGTACATCGAGGATGAAGGGTTGGTAGACAAGATTGTGGTATGGGACGGCGACGACTAGGACTTTGGTTCAGGAGAAGAGTGGCACAAGGACGACATCAGGGACCCAAGGGAGTGATTGCGGACTACATTGCCTACAGAAAGAAAACAGAGATAGATGATGATAAAGATTGAAAAATTCCCAGCCTAGTAAAAGTTATATTTTGGTATACATATGATATAGTAGAAACAAGGGAAAGCAATATCGGATGGGAGTCAGTCTCGGTTGGCATTGCCTGAGTCTGGAACTAGGCCATTTTGTAATTGAAAGTGTATTTGCATGGGTAGGTAGGGTAAAGGTTTTTGAAACACATGGCCATTTTGTCAAAGGCCTACAAGTAAATTTTGGTCAAGAACTCATGTAAAATATTTTGTGAAGAAATATAGGGTGTTGCCCCTTAGCAGTGATTTAACTAGCAAAAAAATAAAATAATTATCTTGTTATTTTTTTGATACGTAATTATCTTTTTATTTTACCATATGAGTTAAATAATTAAATTAATTACTCTATAATCATATGAGTTATTTAAGAGGCATCATTTATTTAACTAATTAAATTGAATTAAAACATATTAAATTAAAAAATGGAAGCAAAACAAGAAGCATTTTTAGAAGCAAAAAAGGAAGCAACAATGGAAGTCAAACTAGAAGCAAAGCATAAGCAATCTTGGAAGCAAAATCGGAAGCAAAACTGGAAGGAACGCAAGAAGCAAAATTGGAAGCAAAATTGGAAACAAATTTGGAAGCAAAATCAAAAGCAAAAACGGAAGAAAAAGTGGAAGCAAACTTAGAAGGAAAACTGGAAGCAAAATTGGAAGAAAAATTCGAAGCAAAACTGGAAGCAAAATTGAAAGAAAAACTGGAAGCAAAACCAGAAGCAAAATTGGAAGTAAAATTGGAAGCAAAACTGGAAGCAATCTTGGAAGCAAAACTGGAAGCACAAGTGGAAGCAAAACCGAAAGCAAAACTGGAAGCAAAACTGGAAGCAAAAGTGGAAGCAAAATCAGAAGCACAACTAGAAGCAAAAGTGGAAGCAAAATTGGGAGCAAAACTAGAAGCAAAAATGGGAGCAAACATGGAAGCAAAACCGGAAGCCAATTTGGGCGCCAATTTAGGCGCTATTTCTAGCACCATTTTTTGGTGCTATTCCCGGTGCTAAAGAGGACGCTATAACTGGCACCAAATTTTTGGCGTGAAATCCGATGCTAAAGTGGACGTTAAAGACGGTGCAAAATCCAGCATCGAAATGAATAAATGCTTTTACGCCGACTTTTGCACCATGAGATGGCTCCAATTGATGGTCTCAAATACACTAAAATCTAACGCTAAAGTCAACGCTAATTGCCTATTTTGCTGTAGTGAACTGTGAGTAGTATTCGTGAATGCGCTGAATGCCAAGAGCTCCATTGGTCTTCAAAGGTTTAAAGTTTCCTTGAAACGCAACCAAGTAAACCAAAAATGTCACCATAAAGTTTCCTTGAAACACAACCAAGTAAACCAAAAAAGTCACCATATGAAATTCATGAATTTTGAGGAACTCTGTAATTTGCTGGTGAAGACACTCGCTAGTAAACATTGCCCAGTCAAAGTTTTCCTTCTTGTCGATAACTCGAGAGATGATATAGAACATCCACGGTCAAAAAATAATTGCTTCTTCCTGACCTGATACCCATTTAAGCAAAGTTATTAAGATGAAAATCTCGTCCTTGAGCTCACCACACCCAACTTTCTTCAGCATGTTGGTTTTCTGAATCTTCAACCATCATTGAGCAACTTTATTTTGTGATATGTCATTATCCTCTTCCCATATCTTGTCACAATCTAGAATAGATACAACAAAATTATCTGAGCACAGAGGGATAGAAAAGCATTTCTCCACGTCGCTCGGCTTGAGGCTACAAACGACCTTCCCATTGGTTGACCTGATTTGTCTGGTAGACGAGTCATAATGCTTAATGCAAGCAATTAAAAACTCAAGATCGAAGACCATAATAGGAATAGACGCCGCTGCAAGCAACACGGAATGCTCAAGATTTCTGATCGTGGTGTTGCCAGTACCCTCCAATGTGTTCAGATTGACAAAAAGATAAAGATGACCCAAGTCTATATCAGTAGTTTTCATAAAGTTGTGCACAAAGACCAATTTGGCCTTGTAATATATAGGGTTGAACTGCATTATGAAAAACTAGATTATTTACTGTAAAGTTGGGTATGTTCGGACAACTTTCAAAAAAGGTTGAAAAAGCTCTAGGATAGGCTAAAAATAGATGGTTGGGGTAAAAATTTCCTGAAAAATTTTGAGATATGGGTTTTGTGCAGAATTGAATTCTCAGACAACCTAGATTGACAGAATTTGAAAAGGTGAGTTTTAGCAAGGCATGCAAAAGGTTTTCAGTTGAGATCTGTAAGGGTTGTAGGGGCATTGGGGGCAATTTTTTTCGATAAAATTTGAAACATGGGTTTTGTGGGAAAAGGGATTCTAAACCAACCCAAATGATTAGATTTTGAAAAAAAAAAGAAGTTTTAGGCCCACATGCAAAGAGATCTTCGAAAAAAAGCACAGTGCTCCAGAATGGAGGCAGTGGGGTAATTTTTGTGAAAAAATCTAAGACATGGGTTTTGTTGTTGTCGCTGAAATATATGAACCCAAATGATCTATTTCTAAAAATTTCACCTCTTACTTTGACATGCAAAGAATACCTAAGATGAGAATAGAAGAATTTAAGACAGAAGATAGAAGTTTTTGTGTTTTTCTGCTTCTATAGAAATCACCTATACTTGAATTAGATTCGATGTAACCTGCATGCAAACATAAAATGAAGTCTAAAATATCCTTCCTCTGAACATTTTGAATCTGTTGCTATGAAGAACACTAAATTTTGATACCTGTAGCACCTTCAAATCATTATTTTCTCAAGAAAGGTGTGATTTATCTCACTCACAATGAAGAATAATTGACGCCATAGCCTTAATAAATAAAAATAAACCCTCAAGGCATCATAAATGCATGCACAATCTTGGAAATGGCGCTTGTCCTCTGATTGGACCTCCAAAACATACGCCTAACTTGTAACTGGTCTTCAAAATAGTTAACTGAATAAACAATATGCCCTATTTAGGGCGCCACATCCAACACTTCAATTAAAAGACGCATGCAAAAAGAACTCGCCTAGTTACAAGCTACAATAAGCCAAAAAGAAGTCGACTTGAAAAGAGTTGAACTGGAGATGCAATCTCAGTTAACTGTCTCCACCTTTAAAGGGCACCACTTCTCTTGAGTTCAAAAAGTCTACCTTTGACTTTAGGCACCTCCTTCCAAACTTAGCAAATTTCTTGAAAATTTGGATTTGAGAACCTCTCTAGAGCTCATGTTCGATCATTGATTCTGAATGACTATGTTGGATTGATTGGCTGACAGTTTCATTGAAGAGCAAGATCAAATTTGACAAAAGTCTCCTTGAGGTCGAAAACCCTAATTCATTCATCTGAGGCCTCAAATTGCAGGTTGGGTCTGGCCTTTAGGGGCGCTTTTGACCTCAAACTTAGAAGAATTTTCAATGCATTTTCATCATTTTCAAATTGATTCTGACCTAACTTCACTTCACGTTTTTTGGTGTCCAGCAAAACTTCAGAACTAGCCGACAGGCTCATTACGAAGTTGGTTGGATTCTGAATGAAAGCTCCTAGAGAGCACTTCTCTTAAAAACATCATTTTCTAGCTAAAAAACATGGGCGCCCATAGCCTCCAGGGGCGCTTTTCTTCCTAGTCTTGGCATTTTTCAAACTGGCTAAAAACCACTTAAACTCCCACTACAAGTTGCTGACAAGTCCTCTGACTCGGCTGAGGTATGCAACCAAAATCTAGAACCAACATGGATGGGATGAGTACTTGAGATGATCAAAAAGGCTGAGTTTGAGGCTCCAAAACCTTCGACGACCCTGGCCTCCAGGGGCGCTTTTGCCTTTTCTAGACCTTTTTGACCATGACTAAAACCCTATGTTTGACTCCTGATACCAACAAATTCAACAACTCAAATTCACCCGCTGACGGATGCATTGTGAAGCCAGACCAAGTCTGAGACAAACATCCCAAGTGTCATCTGATCGAAAACCTTCATTTGGTGCTTCAAAAAGATGGGTGCCCCTAGCTAAGAGGCGTGCTTTTCACTCCAATGTTAGTCATTTTTTATCTCCCTTGTTTCACACTCAATCTCCAATTTTAGGTGCTAGACATATTTGTCGGACTGGTTGGTTGGCTCATCACGAACCTAACAAGATTCCAGAGAAGGCCTCTTGGAAGTGACAAGTCTCAAAAATTTGATCTAGGTCTCCAAAATCAAGGGCGCCCCTGACTTCCAGGTGGGCTTTTGCTCTAGAGTTAGAAAAAAATTCCACATTTTCACCTCGACGAAAATCCCCTCCAAGATGAAGCATCATTTCAGACATATCTCGCCATAGAACCTTCATCGAAGTATTTTAAACTTAGATTCTGACACCTAGCACCTAGCCATCTACCATTGTTGACCTCAAAGATCCTAACTTTTCACTTGAAAAAATGAAAACTACCCACCAGGCTTAAACAAAATTTTAACTGAATTTGACTTCATCATTGTGATCATGAAGCAAAATAAGCTAATCAAAACAATTTTCAGTCAATTCTGACAAGTTCCAATTTTTAGGGTTTTTTGACCTTAAAACATGGTCCAAAAACCCTAATTTTCAAAATTTTCAAATTTTGCTAGTATCTTCCTAACATCACACTGACTCAAAGTCCATACTTGATTTTCCCAAAAACTATGTTTTAACATCATTTTAACAAGGTTTAAACCATTTTAAGCAAAATGCCTTAATGAAGCAAAAAATTTGGTTTGGGTACAATAGAATCCAAGGATACCATTATAGAGTCTAGTCGCCCAATGTAAGGGCATTGATGCCTTGTACTTCATCCCTAGAATGAATTATGATTGATTTAATCCTATGGGTTCTTATTCTTCTAGTCTAACATCTAATAAGTTTAAACATCCATTCTAAGACAACAAAATGAATAAGCGACGAAGATATTCTATTAAGACCCTAGCTAGAACCTGGTATAGGAGAAATCTTGCCAAATCAATTTTCTCTAACCTAACACTTTAGAGCACAATAATATTTATTCAACCCCATAATCTTTGTTTTAAGGCATCTAATCATTATATTCCTTTATAAAGAGTAGGAAATCATATCTCTGTGAATTTTATAGCAAATAAAGGAAGTGAAAAATGTTGCATACAATTAATGGTCAATGTTCACCAAGGTCAAAGAAATGTTGTTACTTCGGATAACCCGCAAACAGTATTTCTCAATTGACAGAATTTTTCCTGCCTACCTATTCATGAATGTGAGTAAAATCAATTTTCTTTTGTTAGGGAGCTTCTTACAATCCTCAATAGCATGACTCAACTAGGAAATTGACTAGTAATAGTCAGCTGACCAAAAGTGACAATTTTGTCCCAACAAAAGCTGTGGAAACAACGAATGTGCAGAAAACATAAGCTATGAAATACAATGGCATGTAACATAAACAAGTAACAATTTAAACTCCAATAGTTTGAGAAAATACTTTAATGAACATTCATTTTTTTATCATTTACTCCACCCATAGAATAGTCATTGATATTTAATTTGCATGGAATCAGAGAGTAATGGAACTTAAAATCTCGAAAACATAAAAAAATGTAGCCATGAATCCCAAATAATCCTTCAACCAGCTTAAAGGATATGGATAATTGAACACAATATAGCTATCAGATTACTTTTGCAAAATACACATACAGTAATGCAAAAAGGGTTTCTAGTAATTGCTTCTTAACTAAAGTTCGAGATTAATTGACATAGTTATGTATCTCAGATTCTTCATGAAGATCAAGTAGAACAAAAGTTTTGTTGTTTAAACAGTGATGAAAGCCATTGACCCTTCTGAAAGTGCTATGTGAAGTAAATGATGCAAGGTTCAACACTACAAGGTGGCTAGTCCTTAACAATTTGAACAATACAGTTGTTCACAGCCAATGTAAATTTGTCATGGATTTGGAATCTACGCAATAAGAAAATTGTTGGTGAAATGTCTTCTTTGTATTGTTCATATGCTATTTCTGCAATTTTTGGCAAATGTTGTTCAAGCAGCTTTCCTTGTAGACAACAATTGATCTTGCCCTCTTGGCTATATAATGTGCAAATCAAATTGTCGCGATGTGAGGGTTGTGTGGCTTTATTGTAATGTGTGAAATGGGCAGAACTTGCATCAATGGGAGGGTCAAATAACAATGTGCGATAACATTTGTTGCAATAAATTTCATAAGGTGGCAAGTGGACATTTTTTGCCTTCAATGTCCCAGTAACCTGCAAGTGAAATGAAGGTGTTATGTATTGTGCAAAGCGGTAGAACAATTGGATGTATTGTGTAATACAAGTGTGAAATTAGAGTAATAAAAATTTGTGTGCTTTCCTATACATTGTATTTTGCTAGTGTTTGCAAATGGGCTTATGTACATTGGTCATTGAGTTCTTGGACAAAGGTGGACTGTGTTGTGTGCATGAAATTTATACCCTTAGGACCAACTTGTACAACATTTTTGAAAAGGATCAGTGGCATGTCTGCTATGGAGAACATTTGTTGCAAAGTTGCACACATTTCTACGTTGTTGTTTAGGATAACAACCTGCCAAAAAAAGGTTATTAGTGCATAGTGAAAGTATGTTAACTAAGTATGAATAAGAAAGTAAAATATGGATGATCAATAATGTATAGTAGCCATGTCTTCCTGCATATCGCCATCCTTGACATGGGACTTCAAGTTGGCTTTTGTTGATATGGTAACTTGTGCCAATTGCACCAAATGAGCCAATTGAGTAATTGCAATCAACTTCAATGATTTGAGAAATCATTAAGTCAGGAGTTAATTTTTGCTGCTTGCAAACAAGAGGCGCAGTTTCTATGGAACTTTTAGCAATTAAGACTATGTAGCAGTCTGCATCACCTCTTTCATATTCTGTTTTGTTTTTGATTGAGAAGTTGTTGATTCGAATGTTGGAGCCAATTGTGATACGTGGCAGGAATGTGTCTATTAGATTGTTGCTAATGTTCATTGTTATTGCCATTTGTCCATTGGAGTCCACAAGGTCCGCATGCACAATTTTTGCTCTATTTTGCGCATTGGAGTTTTTTTTTGTTGTAGGTCCATATATGAAAAGAAAGTCTCCTTCAATTATAAATCCATTTCAATGTGTGCAAAGGTTCAATATTGTGTTGGTTTGCCTAGATGTTGGGGACAAGCTACAAATGCATCAAAAGAATGTTTTCATATCATTAAAAAGAAATATACCAATCTAACATTAATACAAAATCTGAGTAAGAATCATCTCTAATTCTCAAATTTTGACTTAATGCAACCAAATTTACACCATATTTGTATTTTTAAGGTAATAAAGAGAAAGATATCATTAAAGCAAGGAAAGTGCATCTATTTCCTTAAATTCGTAAAGAATTTCAAGCAAATAAAAAAATGGATGTTGATACTGTCTAGTAACGTAAAGTTAAAACCTTAATAATGAGATCACATGTATAGGGTCAAACAAGCGAGCCTCATAAAAAAGAAACATAAAAATGCATAATTACCAACCAGCATGTGTAACATGTAGAAGGCAAACAAAAATAATGGTTGAAAAGTCACAAAGACTTCAATTGGATTTTTGTTGAAGAGTTTCAAGTTTCGGCACTCTCTTATCATTGAAAGAGAGATTTGAAAGGGAACTACAAAAAATAAATGTTGTTAGGAAATATTGAATTCACTAGCTGGGTTTTTGTTAGAGTTTCAATCTCAAGAATCCCCTAATCATTGAAAGAGAAATTAGAAGGAAATTTTGTAGAAAACCATGTTAAGATCATGGCAGATTGTATACTCTTGAATCAAATTTTGAGTTAAAGTTTATACAATTCTCTGTAATTGAAACAAAGCTCTAGGAAGGAGCTGTGTAAAAACCCAATGGTTGGATTGTGGAAATGTGATTTTTTTAATTGGTTTTTTTCTTAAGAGTCAAAACTCCCACAATTCATAATAGTTGAAAGAGAGCTTCAATTAATTTTTTGGGAAAACTGATATCAGGTTGATATTTGACTCCTCTCGGCAGCCCATTATCAAGACTAATGGCTGACTGGAATTTTGTTGCATTACTAAATTTGTGTGTAGAATTTGTTGTATTTGTTTTTCCAAAATAGGGGGTGATTGAAATGTAGAGTGATGATCTTTAAAGAGGGTAATAGTGCCACATTTTTGGAATTTGCTGGCAAGAATTGCAAAATATTGGAGTTTGGTAGTGTGTTTGATGGGATGGATTGCCATCCTTCTGCTTGGGCTAGATAAACTTTGTTGGGTACAAGAAGTTACTTAACATCAATGGAAAAAATCAAAAGTTTATTAAAACCACCACATAAGTATGGAGACTAGGATCATGGAGTAGCCCCTCCAGCTTTCTTCTAAACAGATTGGATGGATGGCTTTTCTTGATCCATCGGAACATCGTTAGTTTTTGGAAAACAATGAAAGTTGCTTGTTATTATTGTTTTGTCTAGGTGAAGTGTAACACTGATGTAGATTAGGGGTAGAATAGGTTCAAACAAGACAATTCAACACAATTCACTCACCTTTCCTTGGCTTAAGATCCAACAATGGTGGGTTGCTCACAATTCCTTATCTTCCACTTCTAGGTCTCCAAACCTATGTTTTTAGGGATATCTTTTAGATAAGTTTGTCTCTCCACAAACCAAATACCTTTTTAGATACCCATTAGGCTCCATTTTAACATGTCTCTCTTGTGACTTAGGTTATTTTGGAACAAATTTATCAACCTTGACCTGCTACGTTGAAATAGGGCCCAATTAGGCCTCTTTTACAAAGCACCTACAAGAAATACAAACACCAGAGACAAATTCTTTACTCTAGAAGCTTCAAAATGTCACATAGGGTCCACGTATGTAGTTTATTCCACCAAACCTCATCACAATTTTGTTGCCCTATAATATCTCAAACCTAACAAAGCCTAACACATGAAGATGTTAGGCTAGGGCATGGACAAAAACACACCAAACTCCATCCCCTGCTTTATACCACAACAGAAACATTGAAAGCAACCTAATTTCCACCATTCCATCGAGTTAGGCCTAGATTCAACGGTGGAATGGTCTGCAATTCATGATTTTGTGCACAAACTCTTAAATTGAGGGTTTTACAGGTGATTTGCAAGAAAATGCTTCAAATAGACATATTCCTCAATGAAAATCTATCACACTGCAACCAAATCAGAGAGGATTCACTATAAAAACTTTTCACATGTGTTTCAAATCATGACTTCACTATACAAGGCCATATAGAACAAGAAACTATAGAAAAACACACAAATTCAACAGAAAAATAGAGTATCTTTGTATTATTTGTCCTCCAAATGCTTCAACAACTTTTCCTCAAAGTTTGTGAGGCAATTTAAACATGTTTTAATTGAATTCCAATGGTCTACAATTTCCATCAAAGAAATGGCCGTTCATATTCCCCACAAAGCCAAAATTTGTCAAGTTGCAAAGCAACTTTTACACCATTTTGAAAATACTTACAAAACACCACTAAAGGACCCTACATGACTCAAATATATCAAAGATGATCTAAATTCAACCTTATTACATCAAAATAAGTGTTTAAAAATTTAAACACACAAAACACAAACCTAGACACCTAATGACAACATTTGAGCAAAATAGCCATGGTGCCCCTGGACCATACACCCGGAGAGGAAAAATTCTCAAGTTCCACTTGAGATCAGTTATTGCACTAATGTTCCATGATTCTTAATATCTTCTTCAGACATCCATGTGGCATCTTTAAGAGATAAACCTTGACACTTGACAAGATAGTCATTGTAGACTGTGTCTTGTTATTTTCACCTCTTTTGCGTCTAAAATTGTTTCAAGCTTCAATGGTTCAGTAGGTGGTAGATCTCTAACCCAATCATCATCAATAAATTCAACATCAACACTTGTACCTACATCCACAAATCCCTTGAAAGGGTATAGATCAGCAACATTAAAGATAGGGGAGATAGCAACTCTAGGAGGGAGTTTTATCTCATATGCATTAGCCCCAAATTTATGGACCACTTTGCAAGGCCAAATTTTCTTCATCAACAACTTGGTATACTTTCCCTTTGGCAATATTTCCTTCTTCAAATGTGCAAGGACCAAATCTCCCACCTTGAATTGTGCATCTCTTCTCTACAAATCAACACGCTTCTTATACTTCTCAACACTTTTCTGCAAATTTTATTTTACTTGGTGATGGATCTCTCTCATAGCTTCTACAAATGCTTCCCCTTCAACACTTCTCTTCTCCATCCCTGCCAAATCTCTAAGCTCAAATACACCTCTTGGTTTCAAACCATACACCACTTCAAATGGAATTTTCCCTATGCTCCTATTGACTGAATCATTATAAGCATATTCAACTTGAGGAAGAACTAAGTCCCATTGTTGCCCATGCTCCTTTGTGAGACATCTCAAGAGGTTTCCAAGTGATCTATTGACCACTTCAATCTTCCCATCCGTTTATGGATGGTAGGCAGTACTAAAAGTCAAATTGGTTCCAAGCTTTCTCCAAAGTGTCCTCCAAAAGTGACCAATAAACTTTGAATCCCTGTCTAAAACAATTGTTAGTGGAAGACCATGAATCCTGACTATTTCTTTAAAGAACAACCCTGCAATATGAGAAGCATCATTTGTACACTTGCATGGAATGAAGTGAGCCATTTTACTGAACCTATCAACCATAACAAATACACTATCATAACCCCTTTGATTTCTTGGGAAACCTAATACAAATTCCATGCTTAGACTCTCTCATGGCCTGTTAGGAATTGGTAAGGGTTGATGCAGTCCTGCATTAGAAGTAGAACCCCTTGCTCTTTGGAAAATTGTCCAACTTTCAACAAACTTTATAACATCTACTTTCAGTTTTGGCCAAAATTAGAACCTTCTTACCTGATCCAATGGCTTATCAACCCCAAAATGTCCTCCTAAACTTCCATAATGTTTCTCCTTTATCAAATTCATTCTCATAGACCACCTCGGTATGCATAACTAAGCTCCTTTAAACAACAAGCCATCTTGCAACAAAAAATCATAATACTCATCATGGAAAGCATCTTTAAACCAAGCACAAATAGAATATACCTCTTTAAATTCATCATCTTCAACATACATGTCCTTCAATGCATCTACTCCCACACTTTGAAGTTGGATTTCATGCACCAACATTGACCTCTGACTTAGAGCATCAGCTACCTTGTTGGCTTGGCCTTTTTTGTGCTTAATTGTTAAGGTATAGATCTACAAACATTCAACCCACTTTACATGTCTCTAACTCAACTTGTCTTGACTATTCAAGAAACTCAAAGCATGGTTGTCGGTGAACACTATGAATTCCTTGGGAAAAAGGTAGTGTCTCCACTTCTTAAGGACCTACACCATTGCATACAACTCTAGATCATATGATGAATACTTCCTTTTGGCTTCACTAATCTTTTCACTGAAGAAAGCCACCGGTCTACCTTCTTGACTTAAGACTACACCAACTGCAAAACCACTTGCATCACATTCTATGGTGAAAATCTTGTTGAAACCAGGTAAAGCAATTATTGGTTGTTGTGCCACTCTAGTTTTCAGATATTGAAAGCTCCTTTTTGCCTCATTAGTCCACTGAAATTTCTTTCTTTTATCTCCCTTAATGGTGTTAATGATGGGTGAGTAGATGTGACTAAAATTCTTCATGAATTTTCTATAGAAACTTGCAAGCCCATGAAAGATTCCTACCTCTCCTACTGATTTTGGAGTTGGCCAATTGAGTATTGCCTCTACTTTGGTGGGATCCATCTTCAATGAACCCTTGGAGATCACAAAACCAAGATACACAAGCTCTTCTTTCATAAATTCACACTTTTTGAGATTTATCATCAACTTCTCCTCATTCAACTTCTGCAAAACCATGTTAAGATGTTGCAAATGTTCTTCCTTTGTCTTGCTAAACACAAGAATATGATCTAGATATAAAACAAATTTTCTAATGAAAGGCTTCAACACTTCATTCATAAGTCTCATAAATGTACTTGAAGCATTTGACAGTCCAAAGGGCATTACCATCCACTCATACAAACCTTCATTAGTTTTAAATTTTGTTTTCCATTCATCTCCTTCCCTTATCCTAATCTTATAATAGCCACTTTTTAAATCTATCTTTGAAAAATAGCATGCACCTCCCAAACAGTCCATTAGATCCTCCATTCTAGGTATTGGGAACCTATATCTGATGGTTATTTTGTTTATTGCTCTAGAGTTCATACACATCCTCCAATCCCCGTCCTTTTTGGGTGCTAAAATAGTAGGGACAACACAAGGGATCAAACTTTCTCTAATTAGGTCTTTATCCAAAAATTCTTGAACTTGTCTCCTTATTTCCTCATTTTTTTTAGGGGTCATCTTATATGCAACCTTGATTGGAAAATTGGCACTAGGGATCAGGTCTATATGGTGGCTGACATCTCTCATGGGAGGCAAAGAACTTGGTAATTCATCTACTACAATGTCCTTGTATTTGATTAACAAAGCTTGATCCTCACTAGGTATACCTTCCACCTTATTTGCTGCTAAAACAGATTTGGATTTAGGTACAATCACTAAGGCAAATCCCTAACCTCCTTCTTCTTTCAATGTCTTCAAAAATTCTTTCTCCCCAACTACCATAGCACTAGACCCATCTTGTTTATCTAAACCCTCATCTTGTAGCGGTGTCAAGGTGAAAGAAGTTCCATCCTTATCTATCATATAGGTGTTCTTCTCCCCATCATGTTTTTCCTTTCTATCATACTACCAGGGTCTTCCTAGCAGCAAGTGACAAACATCCATAGGGATGATGTCACAAAGGATTTTGTCTTTATAACCCCCAATATTAAACTCTACCCATGTCTACTCATTTACCAAGACTTGTTGACCTTTGTTTAACCATGACACTTTGTATGGTGTGGGATGAGGAATTCTTTTCATGTTCAATTTCTCTACCATTTCTAAAGACACCAAGTTATCAGTAGAACCTGAATCAACAACTACTTTGCATACCTTTCCATGTGACTTGCATGGAGTCCTAAACAAGGATTTCCTTTGTGGAAGATCTTTGACTGTTGGCACCTTAATAAGTGTTCTCCTCATCATCAAACACTCACCTATCTTAGGAGTAGCAGGTTGAGATGGTGAATTGACACTTTCATTATCTTCTTCAAGCACAATTTGAGTTCTTCGCTCATCTCCATGGGAACTTGCAGCTTGCTTGTTCGGGTACTTCCATGCTGGATGATCAAATTGGTTGCAATTGTAGCATCTTCCTGAGAAGGTATTTGAACCTCTCCCTTGTCCACTTAATTTGCCTCTACCATTAGGTCTTCTTCCTTTGAAATTTCCCCTTGAGTCACCACTTTTCTCTTGTTGGCCACTTGATTCTCTTTGCTGCCTCTGTGATTGTCCTCTTCCACCAAAGTTGCCTCTACCTCTGAAATTATTTCCCCTACCTCTTCCTTGCTACTCATTTCTTCTTTTTATTCTTTCCTCTACCTTGATAGCTAGTTGAAAACATTCTTCAACATTCTTGGGTGCAGTGAGGCTGATTTCATCTTGATTATTGTACCTTAGGCCATTTAGGTACCTAGCCACCTTTTCTCTTTCATTCTCTACATGTCCTGCTCTAATGCTTAGCCTATGGAATTCCTCAGTATATTCCATGATATCCAACTCTTTTTTTCTTAGGCTCTGCAACTTCCTAAATGTTTGAATTTCATAATCAGCAGGTAGGAATTGTCCCTTCACCTTGGCTACCATTCTGTCCCATGAATTTATCTTTGTCTTTCCCTTCTTGACTCTTTCATCTTGGACATAGTTCCACCACATTAGGGCAGGTCCCTTCAACATTGTTTTAGCAAATTTCACCCTTCTTATTGTCTTCTACTTCTTCAAATTCAAAGAATTTATCCAAAGCATCTATCCAAGCCAAAACTTTCTCACTGTCCATCTTTCCACCGTAAATAGGCACTTCAACTTTCACCTTTGGAGATTTATCCCCCTTGACAACCTTTAGCATCCTGACCATTCTTTCTTCTTCATGGTCCATTTCCTCTTGTATGATGGACTCCTCCTTGAGGGTTCTCGCTCTCACCCTCATCCTTCGTGTCACTCTAGTCACCGTTGACTACATCTCTTCTTTGGTTCTTCTCCAGGGTTGTTATTTTGGAAAGGGTAGCTTCTTGAGACTCCTTATAAAGTCTCACCTCCTTTGCATACTTTTCTTTCAGTTCTCTGACTTCTTTGGACATTGGATTGTTCTTTAGAGGCATCTTGCTTATGCCAATTCTCATTCACTTTTCCCACTTTCAATCAAAACCTATCCTCTAATACCACCTGATACAGAGCAAGGGTGAAATAGGTTCAAACAAGACAATTCAACACAATTCAATCACCTTTCCTTGGCTTAAGATCCAACAATGGTGGGTTGCTCACAATTCCTTATCTTCCACTTCTAGTTCTCCAAACCTATGTTTTTAAGCACATCTTTTAGAGAAGGTTGTCTCTCCACAAACCAAATACCTTTTTAGATACCCATTAGGCTCCATTTTAACATGTCTCTCTTGAAACTTAGGTTTTTTTGGAACAAATTTATCAACCTTGACCTGCTATGCTAAAACAGGGCCCAATTAGACCTCTTTTATAAAGCACCTACAAGAAATACAGACACCAGACACAAATTATTCACTCTAGAAGCTTCAACATGTCACATAAGGTCCACTTATGCAGTTTATTCCACTAGACCTCATCACAATTTTTCTCCTACAATATCTCAACCCTAACCAAGCCTAACACATGAAGATGTTAGGCTAGGGCATGGACAAAAATACCCCAAACTCCATCCCTTGCTCTATACCACAACTAAAACATTGAAAGCAACCTAATTTCCACCATTCCACTGAGTTAGGCCTAGACTCAATGGTGGAATGGTCTGCAATTCATGATTTTGTGCACAAACTCTTAAATTGAGGGTTTTACAAGCGGTTTGCAAGAAAATGCTTGAAACAGACTTTTTCCTCAATGAAAATCTATCACACTGCAACCAAATCAAAGAGGATTCACTGTAATAAATTTTCACATGTTTTTCAAATCATGACTTCACTATACGGGGCCGTACAAAACAAGAAACTAAAGAAAAACACACAAATTCAACAGAAAAACAAAGTATCTTTGTATTATTTGTCCTCCAAAGGCTTCAACAACCTTTCCTCAAATTTTGTGAGGCCATTTAAACATGTTTTAACTGAATTCCAATGGTCTACAACTTCCATTCAAAGAAATCGTCATTCATATTCCCCACAAAGCGAAAATTTGTCAAGTTGAAAAGCAACTTTTACACCATTTTGAAAATACTTACAAAACATCACTAAAGGACCCTACATGACTCAAATATATCAAATATGGTCTACATTCAACCTTATTACATCAAAATAAGTGTTTAAACACATAAAATACAAACCTAGACATCTAATGACAACATTTGAGCAAAATAGCCATGGTGCCCCTACACTAAACACTGATATTGGGAAATGCACCATCAAGCCTAGAATACTATTCACCTTGGATGTGTCATCTCAGGAGGATGGTAGCTTATTTATCGCATATTTTCTAACTTCTTATAGGCACTTGCAAAAATGTTTCTTTTTCATCTACGTGTTATTAATTGGTAAAATATTGCACCCTTCACTTCTTTAAGAGCATCTATTTAGGGTTTCAGGATAGAGCTCAGATCATTGATATGCATTTTTATGTGTCTTTGTGGAACAATTTTCACATTCAACAAGTTCTATTTTTCTATTTTAAAAATATTATAAAATAATCTACACACAGCCAAAATTCTAGGAACATAAGTTACAGGCGGCAGTTAGCATGCATGTATAGCTAAGATTGTAAGTTTGAGACAAAAGTGATCATCAAAGTTAGATTTCTAGTTGAAACACTGGTCTGGTTATTTTAGAAGATAAAAAATGTTCTTGTCCTACTAGTATAAGCGTAAAGGGAAGAATGATTATCACAAACCTACTTGTCTATGTATCAAAGTATCATATATATGTATAGTGAACATAGTAACCATATTCCATATGTGCATCATGTTTCTTGTTGTAGTCGATAGGCTAAGAAGTAGTGAAACAGAATGATGGAAATAAAGAGACATGAGAGATAAAGTGTTTGAGATGAATACCTTTGTTTTCTATGTGTGCCTTGTGTTTCCAATCTTGAAGGGGGCATGTTGTCTGGCTTGTTGTTGTGCAATTGTCTATGACAAAGAGAAAAATAAGTGTAAGACATAGAATTAATGAAATATGATATAAGTGTCAATTGACTTGATGTAATTGACATGCATCACTGTGCTCTTATATTTTCTTCTGGACTGGTACAAGATAAACATAATCAATAGACAAAAATTTGCATTGAGTAACAAAGAATAAAATCAAATATGTCATCGGTAATAGGAAAAGGCAACAGAGTTAACTGATCCCTAGAAAGTAAGCCTATATGTTGAGCAAGGTCATATAGAAATGAATATAAGTTGTAGAAGCATACAACATGAAATCAAGTCAAATTTACTAGAAATGAAGTAGTTGATATTGTTACCTTTGTTTTGTTTCATTGGCCTGTGCATTGAGGCTGCAAGAGGCGATGCTTTTTTGTTTTACACTGTTTGTGTGGCTATAAAAAAGAAGAGCTAAAATTTTCAGTCAGAGACTTAGCCAAAAATTTATTGTATAAGTGTTAATTTATTTAGCATAGTAGACATGGTTTTACCATTTTCGTGGCTACTATTGTCCAGAAGCAACATCCTGCATACTCATGTCCATTTTGTCGAGGCATTTACAAAATAGAAACATTTTTATTTATGCAATGGAAGGAAGTTGTTAGTCAATTGTGAGATGCATGATTTTTTTTGGCATTTCATGGGGTGCTTGTAAAAACAATGAGCTGTTTGATCTCGCCTAGCTGCTATTGGTTGAACAACAACAATAACAAAATATACTTAGCAGAAGTAGCCAGCTATATTGGAGACAAGTAGTATGTGGAATTAATACATGTGCTTTGATTCGATCCTTGGTGTACTCATTTTGCAGGAGGATGTGTTCTTTGAATCGATGGTTTGCAGCTGCCTAAAACAAAGGAGAGCAATATTGTAATTTACAAAGTTGAACGAAGTGAGATTTTACTTTGTATTCGTTTAGCATTATTGACATGTTTCATTGTTTTCTAATCTACTCTTGTGGGCTAGACAGATCTGAGCCAGTAGACTGTATATGCTTGGAGAATCTGCAAAAGGAGAACAGTGATAGTTAGGGAAGGAAACAAGACTACCACTCAAGTAAAAATGTTTGTGAGATTATTGTCCAAGTAAATAGTTTGTTGATATTTGCTAGATACTTTACTCTTTTTTTGTTGCATGTTCTGGTTTTGAGGGAACGGAAGCAGAGGAAGTTGCCTTACTGGTATTCATGTTGTGTAGTCACCTGCAAAATAGTGTTTATTTCAGATTTTGTCATATGAGTTAATAGTGTTCAACATTGAGCAAGACAATGATCTAAGTAGAGAATTACACATTGCGTGAAGCAAATTGCTATTTATGTTTAGCTGTGGGAAAATGTATACCTTGTTTAAACAATGTTATCAATGTGAGTTAGAAGAATGTCATGATCACTCCAATATGCTTCTAGGCTTTGACTTTTAGTTTTGTGTGCATTGTTGTTTGTCCAAATGTGATCAATAATGGTATTTGACAAATGTCCACTCGTTCAAGTAACAAGTGCAAGTTGTGTATTTGCATGTGTTGTTTAAACATATTGTCGGTTTTTGTGTATGTGGAAATGTCTATGTTTGCGACATGAAAAGAGTGGCTGACACTGCAAGGGCATCAACTCTTCTATTGTCCGTTCTTGGAATATATTGGATGTCAAATGCATCGAACCATTCGATGGCATTCCACACCCTCTATCTATAGGATTGAAGGTGACTCTTTCTAACTTGAAACTGCTCCCTGACTTGTTTGACAATGAGCTCCGCATCTCCTTCAACTCTAAGTAATTTTATCCCTATATCCTTCGAGTTCTTGAGACCCAATAAAAGCACCTCATATTCTGCAGTGTTATTGGTGCATTCAAATTGCAACCTATATGTGAATGGATATAAGCAACCTTCAGGAGAGATGATCACTACTCCCACTCCTGATCCTGATGTTGAACAATTGTCATCGAACTGCATCGTCCACATTTTTAATTCTTCATGTGATGTAGTCATGGAAAGTGCAAAATTTTGACAATCTTCATTGACATCAAATATCATACCATATGTCCCTGGTCCCATGTCTTGATATAACACTTGTGCATGTGGAAACTGGGACTTTACCACCATAAACTTTGATTTCACCTTGGGCTCCAGCTTGAAAGTACCCTTCTTCAATGGAATTGTAGTGAACGACCAATCCAACTGAATTTCTCCTCTGAGATCCTTGCAGAAACTCCTGCTAAGCAACATCCCGTAACTTGTAGGAATGTCAGTGATCAAGATAGTCATCATGATTTTATTTTCAGGACAAGACGCTAGCCTTACTTGCGCATATGTTAGTTGGCCAACCAACGACACCGACTTTGACTCAAGTGAATAACACTTTTCTTTAGTTTCAGTGCACGAAAGTCCCAATGCATTCATGATCTGTAAAGGCATGACGTTGTCTAATGCTCCACTATCTATGATGCAATTGCTGAGTTTAAAACATCCTATATACAAAGATATATAGAAAGGCTTTGGCTTGTCTTCTATTGGAATAGAGGATTCTAACAATGTAGGTTGGATTGCAGCCTTCTTCATTACCACCATAAGGATTCTATCCAATTGCTCTAGATGATCCTGAAGATACTCTAGCTGTGAGATTTGTACCTTCATCTTCCTCATGGAAGACACAATGTTGAAGTTTGCTAAGGTTGGATCCTGAACAACCGGCACGGTGTTTACTTGTGAAGACCTTTGATTGGAAGTGGAAGCCACTTCCTTTCCTTTTTCATCAAACTTCCACTCTTCCTCTTCTTCTTTTTGTGCTTTGAAGTGTTGTGCACGTGTAAACACGGGCGATGAGATGTTCTCATGATTGACCACAAGAGAGTATCAGAAGTAATCTTCTTCTTCTTGTTGTTCATTATCGGGTTCTCTATTGAAGTATCCTGTTATAGAGTCACCATCAAAGTTGTTCATCTATGGTGAGACAACATTTGTAGTTGGTGAAGGTACGAAACTTGAACTTGGAGCAGCATCAACAAATCCCATGATCTGACTCATTCTTTGATTCTCCAGACATGTAGCTCCGGTGTGTTCAACTATGTCATGGAAAGAGCAATAAGTTGTAGGCTTCTCAGCTTCAACATGTTGTCTTGGTTTTCCTTGCAGAAACTTTGATTTGTAATTGTTGAAAGGCTAGAAGATATTCCTCTTCGGCTAGTAAGGCTGTTGAGATTGATATGGTTGTTGTGGTTGATATGACTATTGTATAGGCAGTGCTTGTTGCCCTTGTGCGGGTGACTGTCTCTTGAGAATTGTCACCTCGTTAGCTACTTTTTGAAGTAGTGGATCAGCAGACGCTTGAATAAGTGGTTTGATCAAATCATTCCTCATCTTTCCCGTCATAATCATGTTATCTTCAATTTTGATAGCTTCCTCTTGAGTGAGTTGTAGATCTACTCCTTCACCTTTAAGAGAAAGGCTATTTTTGACGGTAGTGCATTGATGAAGCTTCTCATCAAGATCTCATCAGATGGATTTAACGTATGGGTAAGATGTGTAACAAGGTGGTTAAACCTTGCTATGAATTACCTCATTGGTTCAGTAGGCTCCATCTTTGAGTTTGAGAGTTGTGAAAATAGTTGATGATTATCCTCGACAGGCTTGAATCTTGCCAAGATTTTCTCACTCATGACTGCCCAACTTGTGATAAGACCTAGTTCAAGATTATGAAACCAGTCCAATGCATTGTTCTCCAGGGTTTCAACAAAGAGACGAACAACTATGTGTTCATGTGGAACATGCAAAACAGAACAAGCCATTGTGAATGCTGAAATGTGTTCATCGGGATGTTTAGATCCATCACCATGGAATCGAGGAAAGTTCTTTCGTGATCCCGTAGGTAGCTCATGATGTCCTTGTAAGGCCAATGGTCCGATGTTGTTGCCCCAAGGCAGTGGGGTTGGATGTCTTACATTCCTTTTGTTTTGACTATTGTCGTTGTTGTTGTTGTTGTCATCACCCATTCTTACAAGTGGGACTGGAGATTCTTCTTCAAATCCTTCCAGAAAATGCTCAGGAACCTCCTCAAAGCACAGTTCTTCTTGAATGGGAGGATTGTGCCTCCTTCTGTAGTAAACTTGGTAAGCCAGGATGCTTTATTCCCACGAGGGTGGTGGCAAAATTGGTCTACCTGCTACAAGATCCACCTTCTCTTCTTCTTTGTCCAAAGTAGTAGCTGTGTTTCTCCACTGGGTAGTAGATGTATGATTTTCAAATATAAAACTTTGTAGGCTACTGATGATGTCTGACTGCTCACCTTGAATTAGCACAAAGCTCGGTTGTATGGCAGTCGGAGTAAGTCATGGTTGTTGAACTGGAGTAGTAGGACGCCAGATGGTCATTCTCATGACATAAAGCGTGAAGCTTTCTTGAAGTTTTCTTGCCTCGTGCCCCACGATGGGCGCCAGAAAACTGTTGGCATAATAACTAACACCTCTGGAGTGTAAGTACAAAACAAACAGCTATGCACACTACGTGATGAATGCTCTTCAAATTAGGAGGGGAATCTTCCTCTTTTGCTGGTATGTGTTTTAAAAGTAAAGTAATCTAAACCTATCTTTTTCGACTCAGCTGGGAGAGGCACAAGGTTAAGGAAACCAAGGATGTTGTAGCTAAGGTTTTTCTCCAGTTTTACAGGTCTTAACTACAACTAAAACTAAATACTTTAATCTATCCAATTTTCTCAAGTAAACAGAGCATGAGGAAAAGGAGCAGGAATGGTTTTATACAATAAGTCGGGTACAAACTCACAACATGAAGGCAAGGTGGCACAACAATTTTCTTGGTTGAATAGACTTATTATCACACACATCACACGATAGGCTTTAGGTATAGATTCTAAATTTGAAGGCAAGGTGGCACAACGATTTTCTCAATCTAAATAGGCTTATTGAACACAAAACGCAAGGTAAGCAACTGGGATAGTGTATTACATAGATGAGACACACATACAACAACGATCAAACCAACAACCCCATTTAACTAAGTTGAGCATTCACCATAATAATTGCATGAAACCCAAGTGGCATAACAATTCATTATCAAGACAAACACTCATGAATAGATACAAAAAGGAAATATTACAGGCAAGGTGGGCACAACATATATTACTCTCTCGTGCAAAATTTATTTACAAATGAGCTGAAAGCTCTTATTTATAGACATCAAAGGTGTAGGCAACCCTAAAATCACCTTGAGTCAACTATAGTCTTGCAATGCATGCAAGATCTTATTGCTAAACCCTAATAAAGGAAACTATACAGTTAACTGGAAAGCTACCATCAGTTAACCGATACAAACAATGCTAACTGGACATGTGCAACATGCACGTCCTTATTGAAAGAAAAGCTAACTGATAACTACCATCAGTTAACTAACACTAACTAAGAGTCCATCCTCCCGCAAAGATATCTCCAAGAATGAGATAGGTGTGCCTAATGTTAACAAGGAAAACTCAAGACCTGACTTTGAGTTAACTGTTGCTCGTGACTCATCCTCGTAAACAACTACAAGATCTGATTGGACGTATACTCTAAGTCCTCTCCATTTACCATCTCCTCCAGGAATTTATCGATGGTATCATCATTTGGCACTCTGACGCTGTCCACGATGATTAACTGTCTATCCAACCCTATGTCTCCATCCTAGATTTCCCTCTGACTATCTCTAACCTCAGAGGTCACCTTTTTGAAACTGATAGTCAGCATTGAGAACTCCTCTAATTTGGATGCCTCTGGGTCTCTACCTAGGTTACCATGCTCTAGCTCTTCGAACTCATCTTGAACTGCCTCTAACTCGGCATATGTACCATCCTCATGCCAATAAATGGGATCTGGGTGATGTATTCATTGATAAATCGAAGAGTTGTAACAACCTTCTCCTGAATCACGCCCATCTTAGCAGAAACTTTGTCATAGTTTTCCACTCTGCAAAGATACAACTCTCTCCAAGTGAAAACCTTCCTTTTATCCTCTACTACTTCAATGGCATCATAGGCACCTGCAAGCTTTGATATCAGAATCAGATCCTTCGGCTTATGCTCGACTATGAAGATCTCAAGCTCCTGAATCCTCTGGCGAAGACTATGTGCATCAAACCTCAATTGATACAACTCTGTAAGGAGGTGTCGACCAGCAATGATGAAGTCCTCAATCCAGGTATCCAACAGCTTTCCTCGATTAATCAAGTGGTGAATCCTCTGTTGATCTACGATGGTCTCTCGAAGCTACGAGAGTAAATTTGCTTGCCCCTCGTTTCCATGAAGCAAACTCGAGATGTACATGTGAAGTTGCTTGATTTTAGCTTTGAGAGCTACCTTATCTTCACCGTCCTTCATGACATGTTCCTCCAGATTACTCGAGATGACCCTGAATAGGCTCACGTCGGTGTGCCAAGTACTCTTACCTAGATTTGTCTTGACGAAGGTAAAGTCACCAACATCAATTTCATCTAAGTTCTTGCCTTTTGGAGGTGTAGTAACCTCTATGATGATCTCAGTTTCAGGATTCTTCTCAATGTTGACTTGCTTTATGGCTCTCTTATTCAACCTATTCTAATAAGGTTCACCGAACTCGGATAAGTCAATCTCATATGAAGGCATATGCCTCTCTCTTCCCAATGACCTCTCGAGCCAAGATGAATAAGTAACGTTATCCTCTCAAGGTGGAGCTGCTTCTACTGTGTTAGCCACTAGCAGACCCACTGGTATGAAGGTCTCTTGTACCGGAGATTCAGGCTCCGAATCAATATCTATAGGAGACGACTATGGTGAGAAAGGTGGACCTAGAGATGACGAACCAACCTCAACCTGATTTACCAGTTCTGTTGGAACTGTTGGCTCTAATAGAACTACTATCTCTATTGGAACTAGAAGTATTGGGTCTGCAACTGAAAGTACTGGTTCTCTCTCAACCTGTTTCCTCTTGGTGATGCTCTTCCCTTTTGAATTCACCCCAATCTTAACCCCTTTAGGCAGCTTCAAGATAACCTTGACTCGAGGCTTTGCCCTAGAAGTAGAAGGCAAAGAAGAAACCACCACTGCTGGTGGCTCTGCAACTGGAATCACCCTTCGCTTCTACTTGCTCTCAAGGAAGTACATGCTCATTTTGATAACTGACCTAGACAAGTCCATCACTGAAGTATTCACTAAGACATACCGATCAAGTCAGAAAAGTGGTTGGCGAGCGAATTGGTCCTTAATGAATGAATTGAGAAGTATCTCACCATCATCATCAAACAAACCCTCCACATCCTCTGACAAGAAATCAACAATCTATGGGAGAGTAAGCCTACAATAATGATGTTGACGCACCTCAAAGTCATCCTCATAGTTGACCCAGAAGTCCTCAAGCGCTATCGAATAGGAAATTTTTCGCTCCAACCTTGTTGAATAATGACCCAATAGATCATAGGTACACCTCTGGGGAAAACACTCCAGTCAGAGATTCTCTAACTCGTTCGCCATTAGCTTGCAATCGGCAATTGTTTTGCACTTGTAAATACCCAACTCAAAAGGAAAGGTGAAAGTTGGCTTATGTCGATTACGAAGGAAAGTGTGAACCTAATGAGCTTGTCTCATGAACTCCATGAAAATAACCTTGTTCGACGGGTACCTCGGTAGCATCAGAGGCTCTCCTATATATCCATACACCCAGATATATGTGAAAGTAGGGAATTGGATGAACCAATCCGCCCAACTCTCCATTGTTGATTGTGCCTCTATGGAAATTCTAACATGCATCGCGTTGTCTAAATCTCTGACTGTCCTCATAAGAAAGTGATCATTCACTGCTCTAAAGTCATGTTCAGCTTTTGAAAACTCCAACTGTAAGTAGTATTCGTGCACTCGCTGAATGCCCAAAACTCCATTGGTCTTCAATAGTTTAAAGCTGCCTTGAAACGCAACCAAGTAAACTAGAAAGGTCACCATGTGGAATTTGTGTATTTTAAGGAACTCTATAATCTGTTGGTGAAGACACTCACTGATAAACATGGCCCAGTCAAAGTTTTATTTCTTCTCAATAACTCGAGAGATGAGGTAGAACATTCATGGTCTGAAAACCCTTGCGTCTTCTGAACCTGCTAACTAGTTAAGTAAAGTAATCAAAATGGCGATCTCATTCTTGAACTCACCACGCCCAATTTTGTATGGCATGTTGGTCTTCTGAGCTTTTAACCATCACTGAGCTACTTTCTTCTACGATCTATCCTTGTTCTCCTCCCATATTATGTCACAATCTGGAATGGATACTCCAAAATGATCTGAACATGAAGGAATAGAAAACCATTTTTCTACATCCCTCGGTTTAAGGCTACAAATGACCCTTCCATCTGTCGGCCTGATTTGTCTGGTAGACGAGTCATAATGCTTGAAAAAAGCAAGTATGAACTCGAGGTCAAAGACTGAGATGGGAATGGATGCCGCTGCAAGTATCCCTGAATGCTCAAGATTCCTTATTGTAGTACTGATGGTACCCTCCAATGTCTTTAGATTGATGACGAGATAAACATGACTCAAGTCGATATCGGTAGTTTTCAGAAAATTATGAAGACAGACCTATTTGGCCTTATAATCTATGGGATTATACTGCATTCTGAAAAACTAGATTTTTGACTGTAAAGTCAAGTATGTTCAGACAACTTTGAAAAAGGTTGAAAAAGCTTGGGGATAGGCTACAAATAGCAAATGGAAGTGAATTTTTTTGGGAAAATTCTGAGATATGGGTTTTGTGCATAATCAAATTCTAATGCAACCCAAATTGTCAGAAATATGAAAAAATGTGATTTAGGCTTGCATGCAAAAGGTTTTCGGTTGAGATTTGAACTGGCAGTTAGGGGCTCTGGGGGCAATTTTTCTTGTGAAAATTTGGAACATGGGTTTTGTGTAGAAACGAATCCTAAGACAACCCAGATCGATAGATTTGCGAAAAAACGTGGTTTAGGCCCACATGCAAAGCAATTTTTTGGAAAAAAGCACAGTGCTCTAGAATAGAGGCAACAGGGCAATTTTCACAAAATAATCTAAGACATGGGTATTGTTGTTGATGCTGAAATATATGAACCTAGATGATGCTTTTCTGAAACAATTTTCGTTTTCTTTGACATGCGAAGAATACCTAAGACGAGAATAGAGGAAAAAAGACAGAAGAATAGAAGTTTTTATTTGTTTGTTTTCTTTCTTCTTCTGTAGAAATTCACCTATGCTTGAAGTAGAACTGATAAAACCTGCATGCAAATGGAAAATGAAATCTAAAATAATCTTCTCCTGAACACTCTGAATATGTAGCTACGAAGAACACTGAAATCTGACACTTGTAGCACCTTAAGATCACTTTCATGCTCAAGAAAAGACATTTCTTTTCAACTTTGATGAAGAATAATGAACGCCATAAGCAAAATATATAAGAAAGTATCTTCTAAGGCATGTGAAGTGCATGCTAAGTCTTGGAAAATGCGCTTGAAGTTCAACTGGACCTTCAAAACTCACGCATGGCCTATAATAGGCTTCAATCTCAATTAACTGATGTTAGAACAAACCCTAATTAGGGCACCACTTTGAAAATTTCAGTTAACTGTGCATGCAAAGTAATTTTAGCCAGTTACAACTAAAAATAGGTTCTAGCAAAAGTCGACTTGAAAAGAGTTTAACTGAAGATCTAAATGTAGTTAACTGAAAACTCTCCTTATGCGCACTTCTATTTTTGAATCTAAAATTCAACCTTTGACTTTAGGTGTTTTTCCATACTTAGACACTTTTATGAAAATTTGAGTTTGAAAACCTCAAACGGAGCTCACGTTTGACCACTGATTCTGATTGATTGTCACGTTGGATCAACTGGCTGACAGTTTCGTTGAAGAGCAAGACCAAAT